>OX465297.1:108580394-108804960 GCA_949987735.1 Leucophora obtusa | reverse complement strand
AATTTTGCTTGGAAGCAGATTTAATGCTCCTTCCGAAAAAGTAAGTGGCTTGTCCAAATTGAATTTGAGATTTTTTTGAATAATTTTTGAAAACTATGCATATAGGGGTCTGATTCTCTTTGAACATTTTTCCCCACTGTGGTCATATGGAAACGACCTCGGCCCAACGGCTTGAATTTTCCTTGGAAGCAGATTCAGTGCCCCTTCTGAAAAATTAATTGGCTTGCCCAAATTGAATTTGAGATTTTTTGAGAAATTTTTGAAAAAATCTGCTTCCAAGCAAAATTGGAACCGTTGGCCGAGGTCTTTCCATATGACCACAGTGGGAAAAAATGTTCAAAGAGAATCAGACCCCTATATGCATGGTTTTCAAAAATTTCTCAAAAAAATCTCAAATTCAATTTGGACAAGCCACTTAATTTTTCGGAAGGGGCACTGAATCTGCTTCCAAGGAAAATTCAAGCCGTTGCCGAGGTCGTTCCATATGACCACAGTGGGAAAAAATGTTCAAAGAGAATCAGACCCCTATATGCATGGTTTTCAAAAATTTCTCAAAAAAATCTCAAATTCAATTTGGGCAAGCCACTTAATTTTTCGGAAGCGACATTGAATCTGCTTCCAAGGAAAATTCAAGCCGTTGGCCGAGGTTGTTCCGTATGACCACAGTGGGAAAAAATGTTCAAAGAGCATCAGACCCCTATATGCATGGTTTTCAAAAATTTCTCAAAAAAATCTCAAATTCAATTTGGGCAAGCCAATTAATTTTTCAGAAGGGGCACTGAATCTGCTTCCAAGGAAAATTCAAGCCGTTGGCCGAGGTCGTTCCATATGACCACAGTGGGGAAAAATGTTCAAAGAGAATCAGACCCCTATATGCATAGTTTTCAAAAATTATTCAAAAAAATCTCAAATTCAATTTGGACAAGCCACTTACTTTTTCGGAAGGAGCATTAAATCTGCTTCCAAGCAAAATTGGAACCGTTGGCCGAGGTCGTTCCATATGACCACAGTAGGAAAAACCGTTCAAAGAGAATCAGACCCCTATATGCATGGTTTTCAAAAATTTCTCAAAAAAATCTCAAATTCAATTTGGACAAGCCAATTAATTTTTCAAAAGGGGCACTGAATCTGCTTCCATGGAAAATTCAAGCCGTTGGCCGAGGTCGTTCCATATGACCACAGTGGGAAAAAATGTTCAAAGAGAATCAGACCCCTATATGCATGGTTTTCAAAAATTTCTCAAAAAAATCTCAAATTCAATTTGGGCAAGCCACTTAATTTTTCGGAAGCGACATTGAATCTGCTTCCAAGGAAAATTCAAGCCGTTGGCCGAGGTCGTTCCATATGACCACAGTGGGAAAAAATGTTCAAAGAGAATCAGACCCCTATATGCATGGTTTTCAAAAATTTCTCAAAAAAATCTCAAATTCAATTTGGGCAAGCCATTTAATTTTTCGGAAGCGGCATTGAATCTGCTTCCAAGGAAAATTCAACCCGTTGGCCGAGGTCTTTCCATATGACCACAATGGGAAAAAATGTTCAAAGAGAATCAGACCCCTATATGCATGGTTTTCAAAAATTTCTCAATAAAATCTCAAATTCAATTTGGGCAAGCTACTTAATTTTTCGGAAGGGGCATTGAATCTGCTTCCAAGCAAAATACAAGCCGTTGGCCGAGGTCGTTCCATATGACCACAGTGGGAAAAAATGTTCAAAGAGAATCAGACCCCTATATGCATGGTTTTCAAAAATTTCTCAAAAAAATCTCAAATTCAATTTGGACAAGCCAATTAATTTTTCAAAAGGGGCACTGAATCTGCTTCCATGGAAAATTCAAGCCGTTGGCCGAGGTCGTTCCATATGACCACAGTGGGAAAAAATGTTCAAAGAGAATCAGACCCCTATATGCATGGTTTTCAAAAATTTCTCAAAAAAATCTCAAATTCAATTTGGGCAAGCCACTTACTTTTTCGGAAGCGGCATGGAATCTTCTTCCAAGGAAAATTCAACCCGTTGGCCGAGGTCGTTCCATATGACCACAGTGGGAAAAAATGTTCAAAGAGAATCAGACCCCTATATGCATGGTTTTCAAAAATTTCTCAAAAAAATCTCAAATTCAATTTGGGCAAGCCACTTAATTTTTCGGAAGCGCCATTGAATCTGCTTCCAAGGAAAATTCAAGCCGTTGGCCGAGGTCGTTCCATATGACCACAGTAGGAAAAACCGTTCAAAGAAAATCAGACCCCTATATGCATGGTTTTCAAAAATTTCTCAAAAAAATCCCAAATTCAATTTGGACAAGCCACTCAATTTTTCGGAAGGGGCATTGAATCTGCTTCCAAGGAAAATACAAGCCGTTGGCCGAGGTCGTTCCATATGACCACAGTAGGAAAAACCGTTCAAAGAGAATCAGACCCCTATATGCATGGTTTTCAAAAATTTCTCAAAAAAATCTCAAATTCAATTTGGACAAGCCAATTAATTTTTCAAAAGGGGCACTGAATCTGCTTCCATGGAAAATTCAAGCCGTTGGCCGAGGTCGTTCCATATGACCACAGTGGGAAAAAATGTTCAAAGAGAATCAGACCCCTATATGCATGGTTTTCAAAAATTTCTCAAAAAAATCTCAAATTCAATTTGGGCAAGCCACTTAATTTTTCGGAAGCGACATTGAATCTGCTTCCAAGGAAAATTCAAGCCGTTGGCCGAGGTCGTTCCATATGACCAAAGTGGGAAAAAATGTTCAAAGAGAATCAGACCCCTATATGCATGGTTTTCAAAAATTTCTCAAAAAAATCTCAAATTCAATTTGGGCAAGCCACTTAATTTTTCGGAAGCGGCATTGAATCTGCTTCCAAGGAAAATTCAACCCGTTGGCCGAGGTCTTTCCATATGAACACAATGGGAAAAAATGTTCAAAGAGAATCAGACCCCTATATGCATGGTTTTCAAAAATTTCTCAATAAAATCTCAAACTCAATTTGGGCAAGCTACTTAATTTTTCGGAAGGGGCATTGAATCTGCTTCCAAGGAAAATTCAAGCCGTTGGCCGAGGTCGTTCCATATGACCACAGTGGGAAAAAATGTTCAAAGAGAATCAGACCCCTATATGCATGGTTTTCAAAAATTTCTCAAAAAAATCTCAAATTCAATTTGGGCAAGCCACTTAATTTTTCGGAAGCGACATTGAATCTGCTTCCAAGGAAAATTCAAGCCGTTGGCCGAGGTCGTTCCATATGACCAAAGTGGGAAAAAATGTTCAAAGAGAATCAGACCCCTATATGCATGGTTTTCAAAAATTTCTCAAAAAAATCTCAAATTCAATTTGGGCAAGCCACTTAATTTTTCGGAAGCGGCATTGAATCTGCTTCCAAGGAAAATTCAACCCGTTGGCCGAGGTCTTTCCATATGAACACAATGGGAAAAAATGTTCAAAGAGAATCAGACCCCTATATGCATGGTTTTCAAAAATTTCTCAAAAAAATCTCAAATTCAATTTGGGCAAGCCACTTAATTTTTCGGAAGCGGCATTGAATCTGCTTCCAAGGAAAATTCAACCCGTTGGCCGAGGTCTTTCCATATGAACACAATGGGAAAAAATGTTCAAACGGAATCAGACCCCTATATGCATGGTTTTCAAAAATTTCTCAAAAAAATCTCAAATTCAATTTGGGCAAGCGACTTAATTTTTCGGAAGCGACATTGAATCTGCTTCCAAGGAAAATTCAAGCCGTTGGCCGAGGTCGTTCCATATGACCACAGTAGGAAAAACCGTTCAAAGAAAATCAGACCCCTATATGCATGGTTTTCAAAAATTTCTCAAAAAAATCCCAAATTCAATTTGGACAAGCCACTCAATTTTTCGGAAGGGGCATTGAATCTGCTTCCAAGGAAAATACAAGCCGTTGGCCGAGGTCGTTCCATATGACCACAGTAGGAAAAACCGTTCAAAGAGAATCAGACCCCTATATGCATGGTTTTCAAAAATTTCTCAAAAAAATCTCAAATTCAATTTGGACAAGCCAATTAATTTTTCAAAAGGGGCACTGAATCTGCTTCCATGGAAAATTCAAGCCGTTGGCCGAGGTCGTTCCATATGACCACAGTGGGAAAAAATGTTCAAAGAGAATCAGACCCCTATATGCATGGTTTTCAAAAATTTCTCAAAAAAATCTCAAATTCAATTTGGGCAAGCCACTTAATTTTTCGGAAGCGACATTGAATCTGCTTCCAAGGAAAATTCAAGCCGTTGGCCGAGGTCGTTCCATATGACCAAAGTGGGAAAAAATGTTCAAAGAGAATCAGACCCCTATATGCATGGTTTTCAAAAATTTCTCAAAAAAATCTCAAATTCAATTTGGGCAAGCCACTTAATTTTTCGGAAGCGGCATTGAATCTGCTTCCAAGGAAAATTCAACCCGTTGGCCGAGGTCTTTCCATATGAACACAATGGGAAAAAATGTTCAAAGAGAATCAGACCCCTATATGCATGGTTTTCAAAAATTTCTCAATAAAATCTCAAATTCAATTTGGGCAAGCTACTTAATTTTTCGGAAGGGGCATTGAATCTGCTTCCAAGCAAAATACAAGCCGTTGGCCGAGGTCGTTCCATATGACCACAGTAGGAAAAACCGTTCAAAGAAAATCAGACCCCTATATGCATGGTTTTCAAAAATTTCTCAAAAAAATCTCAAATTCAATTTGGACAAGCCACTTAATTTTTCGGAAGGGGCACTGAATCTGCTTCCAAGGAAAATTCAAGCCGTTGGCCGAGGTCGTTCCATATGACCACAGTGGGAAAAAATGTTCAAAGAGAATCAGACCCCTATATGCATGGTTTTCAAAAATTTCTCAATAAAATCTCAAATTCAATTTGGGCAAGCTACTTAAGTTTTCGGAAGGGGCATTGAATCTGCTTCCAAGCAAAATACAAGCCGTTGGCCGAGGTCGTTCCATATGACCACAGTGGGAAAAAATGTTCAAAGAGAATCAGACCCCTATATGCATGGTTTTCAAAAATTTCTCAAAAAAATCTCAAATTCAATTTGGACAAGCCAATTAATTTTTCAAAAGGGGCACTGAATCTGCTTCCATGGAAAATTCAAGCCGTTGGCCGAGGTCGTTCCATATGACCACAGTGGGAAAAAATGTTCAAAGAGAATCAGACCCCTATATGCATGGTTTTCAAAAATTTCTCAAAAAAATCTCAAATTCAATTTGGGCAAGCCACTTAATTTTTCGGAAGCGACATTGAATCTGCTTCCAAGGAAAATTCAAGCCGTTGGCCGAGGTCGTTCCATATGACCACAGTAGGAAAAACCGTTCAAAGAAAATCAGACCCCTATATGCATGGTTTTCAAAAATTTCTCAAAAAAATCCCAAATTTAATTTGGACAAGCCACTCAATTTTTCGGAAGGGGCATTGAATCTGCTTCCAAGGAAAATACAAGCCGTTGGCCGAGGTCGTTCCATATGACCACAGTAGGAAAAACCGTTCAAAGAGAATCAGACCCCTATATGCATGGTTTTCAAAAATTTCTCAAAAAAATCTCAAATTCAATTTGGACAAGCCAATTAATTTTTCAAAAGGGGCACTGAATCTGCTTCCATGGAAAATTCAAGCCGTTGGCCGAGGTCGTTCCATATGACCACAGTGGGAAAAAATGTTCAAAGAGAATCAGACCCCTATATGCATGGTTTTCAAAAATTTCTCAAAAAAATCTCAAATTCAATTTGGGCAAGCCACTTAATTTTTCGGAAGCGACATTGAATCTGCTTCCAAGGAAAATTCAAGCCGTTGGCCGAGGTCGTTCCATATGACCAAAGTGGGAAAAAATGTTCAAAGAGAATCAGACCCCTATATGCATGGTTTTCAAAAATTTCTCAAAAAAATCTCAAATTCAATTTGGGCAAGCCACTTAATTTTTCGGAAGCGGCATTGAATCTGCTTCCAAGGAAAATTCAACCCGTTGGCCGAGGTCTTTCCATATGAACACAATGGGAAAAAATGTTCAAAGAGAATCAGACCCCTATATGCATGGTTTTCAAAAATTTCTCAATAAAATCTCAAATTCAATTTGGGCAAGCTACTTAATTTTTCGGAAGGGGCATTGAATCTGCTTCCAAGCAAAATACAAGCCGTTGGCCGAGGTCGTTCCATATGACCACAGTAGGAAAAACCGTTCAAAGAAAATCAGACCCCTATATGCATGGTTTTCAAAAATTTCTCAAAAAAATCTCAAATTCAATTTGGACAAGCCACTTAATTTTTCGGAAGGGGCACTGAATCTGCTTCCAAGGAAAATTCAAGCCGTTGGCCGAGGTCGTTCCATATGACCACAGTGGGAAAAAATGTTCAAAGAGAATCAGACCCCTATATGCATGGTTTTCAAAAATTTCTCAAAAAAATCTCAAATTCAATTTGTGCAATCCACTTAATTTTTCGGAAGCGACATTGAATCTGCTTCCAAGGAAAATTCAAGCCGTTGGCCGAGGTCGTTCCATATGACCACAGTGGGAAAAAATGTTCAAAGAGCATCAGACCCCTATATGCATGGTTTTCAAAAATTTCTCAAAAAAATCTCAAATTCAATTTGGGCAAGCCACTTACTTTTTCGGAAGCGGCATTGAATCTGCTTCCAAGGAAAATTCAAGCCGTTGGCCGAGGTCGTTCCATATGACCACAGTGGGAAAAAATGTTCAAAGAGAATCAGACCCCTATATGCATGGTTTTCAAAAATTTCTCAAAAAAATCTCAAATTCAATTTGGGCAAGCCACTTAATTTTTCGGAAGCGACATTGAATCTGCTTCCAAGGAAAATTCAAGCCGTTGGCCGAGGTCGTTCCATATGACCACAGTGGGAAAAAATGTTCAAAGAGAATCAGACCCCTATATGCATGGTTTTCAAAAATTTCTCAAAAAAATCTCAAATTCAATTTGGGCAAGCCACTTAATTTTTCGGAAGCGGCATTGAATCTGCTTCCAAGGAAAATTCAACCCGTTGGCCGAGGTCTTTCCATATGACCACAATGGGAAAAAATGTTCAAAGAGAATCAGACCCCTATATGCATGGTTTTCAAAAATTTCTCAAAAAAATCTCAAATTCAATTTGGGCAAGCCACTTAATTTTTCGGAAGCGGCATTGAATCTGCTTCCAAGGAAAATTCAACCCGTTGGCCGAGGTCTTTCCATATGACCACAATGGGAAAAAATGTTCAAAGAGAATCAGACCCCTATATGCATGGTTTTCAAAAATTTCTCAATAAAATCTCAAATTCAATTTGGGCAAGCTACTTAATTTTTCGGAAGGGGCATTGAATCTGCTTCCAAGCAAAATACAAGCCGTTGGCCGTGGTCGTTCCATATGACCACAGTAGGAAAAACCGTTCAAAGAAAATCAGACCCCTATATGCATGGTTTTCAAAAATTTCTCAAAAAAATCTCAAATTCAATTTGGACAAGCCACTTAATTTTTCGGAAGGGGCACTGAATCTGCTTCCAAGGAAAATTCAAGCCGTTGGCCGAGGTCGTTCCATATGACCACAGTGGGAAAAAATGTTCAAAGAGAATCAGACCCCTATATGCATGGTTTTCAAAAATTTCTCAAAAAAATCTCAAATTCAATTTGGGCAAGCCACTTAATTTTTCGGAAGCGACATTGAATCTGCTTCCAAGGAAAATTCAAGCCGTTGGCCGAGGTTGTTCCGTATGACCACAGTGGGAAAAAATGTTCAAAGAGCATCAGACCCCTATATGCATGGTTTTCAAAAATTTCTCAAAAAAATCTCAAATTCAATTTGGGCAAGCCAATTAATTTTTCAGAAGGGGCACTGAATCTGCTTCCAAGGAAAATTCAAGCCGTTGGCCGAGGTCGTTCCATATGACCACAGTGGGGAAAAATGTTCAAAGAGAATCAGACCCCTATATGCATAGTTTTCAAAAATTATTCAAAAAAATCTCAAATTCAATTTGGACAAGCCACTTACTTTTTCGGAAGGAGCATTAAATCTGCTTCCAAGCAAAATTGGAACCGTTGGCCGAGGTCGTTCCATATGACCACAGTAGGAAAAACCGTTCAAAGAGAATCAGACCCCTATATGCATGGTTTTCAAAAATTTCTCAAAAAAATCTCAAATTCAATTTGGACAAGCCAATTAATTTTTCAAAAGGGGCACTGAATCTGCTTCCATGGAAAATTCAAGCCGTTGGCCGAGGTCGTTCCATATGACCACAGTGGGAAAAAATGTTCAAAGAGAATCAGACCCCTATATGCATGGTTTTCAAAAATTTCTCAAAAAAATCTCAAATTCAATTTGGGCAAGCCACTTAATTTTTCGGAAGCGACATTGAATCTGCTTCCAAGGAAAATTCAAGCCGTTGGCCGAGGTCGTTCCATATGACCACAGTGGGAAAAAATGTTCAAAGAGAATCAGACCCCTATATGCATGGTTTTCAAAAATTTCTCAAAAAAATCTCAAATTCAATTTGGGCAAGCCACTTACTTTTTCGGAAGCGGCATTGAATCTGCTTCCAAGGAAAATTCAACCCGTTGGCCGAGGTCTTTCCATATGACCACAATGGGAAAAAATGTTCAAAGAGAATCAGACCCCTATATGCATGGTTTTCAAAAATTTCTCAAAAAAATCTCAAATTCAATTTGGGCAATCCACTTAATTTTTCGGAAGCGACATTGAATCTGCTTCCAAGGAAAATTCAAGCCGTTGGCCGAGGTCGTTCCATATGACCACAGTGGGAAAAAATGTTCAAAGAGAATCAGACCCCTATATGCATGGTTTTCAAAAATTTCTCAAAAAAATCTCAAATTCAATTTGGGCAAGCCACTTACTTTTTCGGAAGCGGCATTGAATCTGCTTCCAAGGAAAATTCAAGCCGTTGGCCGAGGTCGTTCCATATGACCACAGTGGGAAAAAATGTTCAAAGAGAATCAGACCCCTATATGCATGGTTTTCAAAAATTTCTCAAAAAAATCTCAAATTTAATTTGGGCAATCCACTTAATTTTTCGGAAGCGACATTGAATCTGCTTCCAAGGAAAATTCAAGCCGTTGGCCGAGGTCGTTCCATATGACCACAGTAGGAAAAACCGTTCAAAGAAAATCAGACCCCTATATGCATGGTTTTCAAAAATTTCTCAAAAAAATCCCAAATTCAATTTGGACAAGCCACTCAATTTTTCGGAAGGGGCATTGAATCTGCTTCCAAGGAAAATACAAGCCGTTGGCCGAGGTCGTTCCATATGACCACAGTAGGAAAAACCGTTCAAAGAGAATCAGACCCCTATATGCATGGTTTTCAAAAATTTCTCAAAAAAATCTCAAATTCAATTTGGACAAGCCACTTAATTTTTCGGAAGGGGCACTGAATCTGCTTCCAAGGAAAATTCAAGCCGTTGGCCGAGGTCGTTCCATATGACCACAGTGGGAAAAATTTTCAAAGAAAATCAGACCCCTATATGCATGGTTTTCAAAAATTAATTTAAAAAATCTCATGCAGTTTGCGCAAGCCATTTTATTTTTCGGAAAGGCATTGTAGACAATGCTTGGTTGACGTCGCCATTTTAGTTAAAATTATCTAGGGAAATTTAAAATGAATGTGTTTTTTATTTCAAAATTATTTTATAATATTTTTCTAATATAAACTGAAAAACACCAAATTTGGGTTTTTATTGCGTTTTTGTTGTTATTAAACCTTTTTTTTCCATGTTAAATTCTTTTTTTGAATTTAAATTCAATTTTTGAATTTAAATTCAATTTTTGAATTTAAATTGATTTTTCGAATTTAAGTTCAATTTTTGAATTTAAGTTCAATTTTCGAATTTAAATTCGAATTTAAATTCAGATTTCCTATGTCGATTCAAATTTTCGAATTTAAATTCAATTTTAAATTCGAATTTAACTTTCGAATTTAACTTCACTGTTATCGAATTTAACTTTCGATAACTGCCGTATTTAACTTCACGGACATAATTTAAAATACTCTTTTATAGTAAGGGCCAATGTGTGTTATTTTATTAGAATTCACAATTTATTAGAATTCACAATTTATTTTACAACAAATAAAGAAAAACTCATGAAGCTTTCCTAGAACCAATGGTTGACAATTAATGCATTTTCAAGTACTACCAAGCACTATCATCAGATTGTCTTTATGAGGTGCTCTCTAAGTTATAATGTAATTTAAGTTTTTGTATTTATGTAAACTCCCAAGTAAATAACGAATTGAGAAATAAATTCAAACATTTTTACTAGTAATTTATGTATTACAACGAAAATCAGATGTTCTTTTACAATGCTATTACCCTACACCACTACGTGGAGAGCGTATTATAAGTTTGTGCTGATGTTTGTAACTCCAAAAAATATTGGTCCTAGACCTACCTACCGATCGGCTCAGAATTTTTATACCCTACACCACTATGTGGTCATTATACCCTACACCACTATGTGGTCAGGGTATTATAAGTTTGTGCTGATGTTTGTAACACCAAAAAATATTGGTCCTAGACCCACCTTATAGTATACCGATCGGCTCAGATTTTTTTTTATTTCGATTTAACGATGTCCGTCTGTCCGTCCGTCCGTCTGTCTGTCTGTCCATGCATTCTTGTGCGCACTCTACATGTCGCAAATATTAAGATATTTTGATGAAACTTGGTACACCGACTTATGTCGGCCCAAGGACGACGCCTATTGATTTTGGTAAACATCGGTCCATGTTTAGACCTAGTGCCCATATAAGGGTCCTACCAACCAGTGTTTATACGCTGCAGGTCGCAAATATTAAGATATTTTGATGAAATTTGGACACCGACCTATGGCAGCCTAAGGACGAATCCTTAGGTTAACGCCGGTCCATGTTTAGACCTAGTGCCCATATGAGGATCCCCCCCAAAATTGGCTTGGTTACAAACTGCAGGTCGCAAATATTAAGATATTTTGATGAAATTTGATTCGCTGACTCACATTATATAAAATTTTGACACAAGTCCCATTTTAACCCAATCGAATTTCGGATCCAAACATTTGTTGGCTTTTAACCAGACTGGTGTAGGGTATTGTATAGTCGGCATGCCCGACTTTAACCTTTTTACTCGTTTTTATTTCGATTCAACGATGCCCGTATGTCCGGCCGTCCGTCTTGTGCGCACTCTACAGGTAGCAACTATTAAGATTTTTTGGCGAAATTTGGTACACCGACTTACATCGGCCCAAGGACGACGCCTATTGATTTTGGTTGAAATCGGTCCATGTTTAGACCTAGTTCCCATATAATTGTACCCCCCAAAATTTTCTTTTTTACACGCTGCAGGTCTCAAATACGAAGATATTTCAATGAAATTTGGTTCGCTGACTTAGATGGTCCCAAGGAAAAAGCCTATTGGGCTATATTTTCGATTTTCTCTTGTTTTATGATTTTATAGAAAATTTTGACACAAGTCCGTTTTAACCCATTCAAATTTTGGTTCCAAACATTAGTTGGCTTTAACTCAGACTGGTGTAGGGTATTATATAGTCGGCATGCCCGACTTTAGCCTTTTTACTCGTTTTCAATATACCATTGTACTCAAGATGTTAGGTTATATTGCAGGGTTGAAAAGGCACAGTGTGTCCAATATGGATTAAAAATATCAAAATATATGTGTGTATGTGTGTGTTGAAATTTGAAAATTCGAATATTTCATGACAAAAGTAAGTAACATTAACTTTTATTGTGAGTAAATAGTAGTAACTTCCACAACTAAAATTGAGGTAGGCCATTTTTAAGAGCTCTACCTAAGATATTTTCTATGTAACAAAAAATGACCAACGAACAATGTCGTTACATGCAGTCTAATTTTAAGCAGTATTTTTTTAAATTTTTATTTATTACCATTGAAATTGCATTACCATTAATTGGCACTAATGACAATGAAAAAATATTCATTATCATTTAATGACAATGAAATATTTTGCATTGGAAAACAAATTACTAATGGCAATGGAATCAAATGATTAAAAACCGTCTGTTTACATAAAATCCTGATATATGAAAATGAACAATGGGTTTGGCCAGGGAAGTTATAAAAAATAATATATGAAAACGGTGAACGAGTGAAATTGAAGCACTTGACCTGTACCTGATGTATAAAAATGAATCCCGCTGGAGCGCTCCCGAACCTCGCGTATTTATATTATAAGAGTTTGAGTTTGACAGTTACTACATGACAGTTGTTGTTTAGTAATCAGTAGTTGTTGTTTTTAACTGTAACTACAGTTGGTTTTCTGTAAAACAGTAAAATAATTACTATGACAGTTATTTAAGAAAACAACTAATAGAAATTACTGTAATTTCGTAACCGTTGTTTAAAGCAGTTATTTTTAACTGTATTAAACAACCACCAATACTGTATTTTTACAATAAACAGTTGTTTTTGTTAATTACAGAAAAAATAAAAAATTTCGTTGAGTTTCGTTGGATTCTAAAAATTCTTGTTTACTTTATATTTACTATTATTGATATATTCCTAGTTTGAAAATAAAAATCAGACAACACTCAAAAAATCAGTAGTTTTTGTTTTTAAATGTAATTACAGTTATATTTTTTATGGAAAAATACAAAACAACTGTTATGACAGTTATTTATGTATTGGGTGACAAGTTTAAAACGGCTAATTGATAATGAATATTACTTTAATTTTTTGACAGATGTGCCCCAATTGAAACAATTAGACATGTAAATTGTTGCTGGCAACAAAAAAATTACAAATTACGTGTTTGCGGCCTTTTTTTTTCTTTAATAAATCTTATGATGGAAACTTCCATCATTATGCAAAGAAGGGTTAAAAAAAAAAATAAAGAAAAATAATGTAATTTCGTAACAGTTGTTTAAAGCAGTTATTTCCAATATCATAATAAACAACTACAAAAACAGTATTTTTACAGTAAATAGCTTTTTTTATTAGTTATTTGAATTTTAAAAATTCTTTTATAGTTTATATTTGTAATTATTGATATATTCCTAGTTTGCAAATAATTTTTTTCAACAGTTAAAAATAACAATATTTTTAGTTATTTTAAAGACAAATACCTTTGTCGCCTTTCTAACTGCATATACCTTTGTTTTAAGTGTTATTTTCAATAGATTCTACCGACAACCTTTTTTGAGTGAATGTATGAAAGCATAACAACTGAAGAACCGTTTGAAATTTTTACTTCAAATTTTAAAATGTTTTTGTAATCAAAAGAAAAAAAAATTTTTTTTTATTAAAATATTCTATTATAATACCAAAAGAATTAGGTTAACCGTAAAAATCTAGTAGTTTTTTCCCCATTTAGTCGGTTATTTTAAATTTTTTGTAGTAAAACTTTGTCAGTTCATTTTTCTAACATTTTTAGCCATTTTTAATTCATTTGTTAGTTATTTTTCAACAGTTAAAAATAACAATATTTTTAGTTGTTTTAAAGGTAAATACCTTTGTCGCCTTTTTGACTGTATATTCATTTGTGTTAACTGTTATTTGCAGTAGATTCTACCGACAAACTCTCCTGAGTGAAATTTTAAATAGACTGAAGTAATTACACATGGTTTTGTAACCGAAAGAAAAAAAGGTTTTTTTTTGTTTATTAAAATATACTTTTCTAATATTAAGAGAATTAGCTGTAGAAAAACAGCAGTTTTTACCCATTTTGTCAGTTGTTTTAACATTTTTGTAACAAAAATTTTACGACATTGTTGGTTACTTCTATAACAACATTTTTAGTTATTTTAAAGGCAAATATCTTTGTCGTCTTATTAACTGAATATACCTTTGTTTTAACTGCCATTTTCATTACATTCTGCCGACAAACTTTTTGGAGTGTATCTCGCATATATTTTGAGATACTGTCCAAAAAAATCTTCATTTGATAAAATAGCCAGTATCACGAAAACTAAGCGAGATATCGCAAAAAGGAAAAAAAAAATTTGTAAAATTCAATTACGGGCAACACTTCCTAGATTAAAACCTACACTCATAGAAATAAATCTGTAAAAATAGCAGAAAAAGTTACTAAAAATTAGTTAAAATGACGCTGCAGAAAAAACTGCTAAAATTAGCAGATTTTTTTACTAAATACTAGTAAAATAAGAACAGCAAAATTAAAACTGTTAAACTTACAGAATTTTAGTTATATTTAAGTTAACTTTTAGTTAAATGAAAATAGCAAATTGTACTGTAATATCTGGAGAAAATTTTGCTAAATATAAGTAGACTAAAAATAGCAAAAATAAACTGTTATATCTACAAAATTTTTGCTATTTTTAAGCTAAATTTAGTGTAATGAAAATAGCAGTCTATTCTGCTAAAATTAACATAAATATTTGCTAAAAAATTTTAAACTGCTGTTTTCAAAAGGCTCCATTTTTAGTTGCATTTAAAAAAAATGGAAAAAAACTTCGAAAATTTAAAATTTTTTGGTGATTTTATTAGGCTACCAATTATTTAGCAAAATTTTTTTGCTGATTTTAGCAGGTTGATTTGCTATTCTCCATTTACAAAAATTTAGCTCAAATATAGCTAAAATTCTGTATATTTAACAGTTTAATTTTTGCTGTTCATATTTTGCTAATATATAGCAAAAATAATCGGCTATTAGTGTAGGGATTAATTTGTTTGAAAGAGTCACGGGTGACTTTTTGCAATTTATTTGACAATAGAAATTAATACTCTCTGATAGAGAGTGTTAATTTGTGTTATCACGTCAATTGTTAAAAAAATGAAAAATGTCACCCTGTGGCTGTTGTATAAAAATGTATCCGCGGAAGCGCTCGCGGATCTGGCCAATTTATATTACAGGAGTGTGTTAATTCTCCAAAGGCGTAAGAATTTTGTCCGTTTTGCCCTATCTAGTTGAGTTTTTGAAATACCGGCCATTTCAAAAAATCGTAATTTTAAAAAATAGCCAGTATCGCGAAAACTAAGTAAGATATCGGACAAAAAGGACAAAAAGTTTTCAAAATTAAATTCCCTTTTAATCCCTGTGTTTAGTGCTAACATTTCATTCCCCGTTCCATTTTACTTCGTTTCAATTTAGCTGGCGCAAACCAAAATGAAATGCAAATAAATATCCCTAGCAAAAATGATTTTTAAACAATCATTTATGATTATATACAATTATATCCCGTCGAGTATTGTGAAATGTATATTTTTAAATAATTATATCAAAAGATATGTAGGTAATTATATAAAATCATATTAACCAGATCCACCACCATTACTAGTATCAAATCATTTATGGGCTAATGTAATTATATATAAAAATATATTATTTGATCCGAAAAATGCTGGATCTGGTTAACATAATTTTATATAACTAAATATACTTTGATACAATCATATACAATTATACTTGGTGTTACTCAACAATACATAATTATATAAATTCATAAATAGTTATATAAAAATATTTTTACTTGGGTATTATATTTTTAATGAGTATGAGCCTGAGAAAATAATTTCCATCCCTGATTTCAGCGAATTTTCTAATTTGCCCCATATATGATTTGGATACAAAAGTATATTTTGGATGATATTTTAAGAAATGCTATGGATAAATATCGATATAAAAACGAAATTACAGTAAAATATAACTTATAGGTTTACATTTTAAATATGAGAAAACTATAATATAAAACTTGTAGTAAAGTAAAACAAAATCAATCAATCAATCGATTTATTTTCAAGCTAAAAATGGTACCTCATACCATATTCTATAGGTGGTACCCTCAAAGTCGCTGAGTAATATTCTGGTACTATTGCACATTAGAGGGTAAAAATTACATTGCTGCTAAAGAGAATATTTAACAAATTGTTAAATTTAAACCTTAACCATTAAAATATTTCGTTAAAAACTACCGCAACTGTATACAACCTCTAACCCTTAGCCACTTTACAAGAAAGTTCTTGTGAATTTAGTGCAACAAAAGCAGGTGTATAAAATTGTTTCTTGTCGTATTTTTTTTTGCCATAATAATTTAATTTTTATTGGATATAGCGAAATTTAGAAAACTTATTCATAATTAAACATATTTATTGTGTAACAAATTTTATAAATAAACTCATTATACGAAAGCAGCGAGGAGTCCAGTGTTGTCAAAGGTCTGTCATTCTAATTTGTTGTTAAATTACAACTACGTAATTATTTGAAAACTACTGTAAATATACTGGAACTTATAGTGAATTGAAATTTAACTAAAATAGTCAACACAAGTGTTTTTTGTTACCCTTTTTCTAAAATACCCTCACAAAAATAAGTTAGTAAAAACTCTATAAAATTGTTTTTAACTTAACTACATAGAGACCAATGCGCAAAGACAAACAAGCTTATGCACAAATTATACCATTTACCAAGATATTATTTATTAAAGGAAATTTATACTCGTAGGTTCGCTGAGAAAAAATTCATAGTTAAATATATTCACATATCGTATTTAAATTAATCAGTAATCAAGTATGAATCTTACTAAATTAAATACGATTCTAGCTAAAATAAACTTTTCGTCTTTAAATTAATATGTCAACATTTTAGATTTTGTGTCGGCATTTTATAAATAAGTAGAAACACCTTTAAATTCAAAGGAAAGTCAGTTAACTTTACAGCTGTTTCTATTTAATTCAATGTTATTTAAGCTTACTAGCCTTGATTCGATCTGGTGACAAATCATATCATGCACCCAAAAAAGTTTCACAGTTACTACATGACAGTTGTTTGTATAGTAATCAGTAGTTGTTGTTTTTAACAGTAATTATAGTTGTTTTTCTATAAAAAATTACAAAACTTTTATGACCGTTATTTGAGAAAACAACTAACGAAAAGTACTGTAATTTCGTACCAGTTGTTTAAAGCAGTTATTTTTAATATCATAATAATCAACTACCAAAACATTAATTTTACAGTGAACAGTTGTTTTTGTTAGTTATTTAAAAAATAAAAAAAATTCGTTGAAGTTCTTTGAACTTTAAAAATTCTTGTTTAGTTTATATTTGTTATTATTTATACATTTCTAGTTTGTAAATAAAAATCAGAAACTGTTCACTATTATCTGTTCACATTTCTGAAATGAACAGATATGCTAAATTTCGTAATATCTTTGTCCAGATTTGGTATCAGATTTTAACCATTTGAGTTGTTTGCAAAGGCATCAAAATAAAAATGTATAAACAAATTTTGCTTAAAGAATTACCCAATAAAAAGATAATTCATTATTCATAAGTTTTTTTATGATTTTAGTTTAAAGTTTTTGATTTATCGATAAGATATTATAAGTTCAAATCCTATTGAATCTGATTACCAGATCTGCCAAGATCTGATCGCTTCTAGTAAGATCTGCTCGTATCTGATTTTTTTTTATATGAGTAAATCAATTTTTTTTCTTAATTTTACCCATTATAATTTTCGATCTAATGCATTGATTTAGTAGTTATTTGTACTATCGTAAAATTTTTTGTGTACGATTATTTTCCGAATAGAAAAATTGTTTACCTGAATTTATAATCACGTGTGGTAATAAGGGTCTGTGGTCTACTAACCATATGTGCACAACATTGTTTTTGAATATTTTATAATGTTTATCCACAAACTCCAACCCTTATGCAATTTAACATTGAGGGTGGTCGTATAAAGGATTTTGTAAAATAACGTTTAAAAATTTATGAATTTAAGGAGTAAGTTAGGAGACACGAGTACTTTTTTAAAACATTGCGAATCATTTTTGTAATTTGTTAAAAATATTTCGAAATATTTAAGAGTTTTAGGATTTCTATTAAAACAAATGAAGAGAAAGCATGAAAAATCGATATTTTTATTAAACACAAAGTTCCACCTGAAACAATATTCGCTAAAACAACAAATATGTTTTGAAAACAAATCTTCGCGAATACAAAAAATTTCGGCAAACAATATTGTCGAATAATTACCCCCAGAATATAAAATTAACCAAAATTGGTCAGAAACATCTAGTCAGCCAATATTTCACCATTTTTTTTGTAGCTGATAAATTCCTTGCACAGCTGGGCGAGGCGTGATGGTTCAGATAGCGTCCTAACATTCCATGTTCCAAATCTTGTCCGGGGTTTCATGCTAAATATAATTAGTATATATGCCCTCTTATAAAAATTTGTTGGTTATATAGTGAAATATATTTTTATATATGATTATTAGTGTCCGGCCGAACTCACTTTTTTAAGGCCGAACCGAAGCCGAACTTCGGCCAAAATTACTAAGTTCGGCCGAAACCGAAGCCGAAGAATTTTGTGTTTGAATAAAAATACAATTTTATGCAACATTTTCAAATTCAAAAATGCGGAAACCAATTTCTAAATATTTCTAAATTGCAAAAACATAAAAAAGTTGTATTTTTCGCTATTTAAGTAAAAATTAAAAGTTAAAGATATGCATATTTATAAGTTACTATACAAAATTAAAGAGCTAAAGCAAAATATTGATTTATAGAAAAGTTCGGTATTCGGCCAAAATTTTGCCGAACACCGAACTTGGCCGAACATCACTTTTTGGCCGAACTCCGAAGTCGAATACTCGGTCGGACACTAATGATTATATATTATACAGGGTGGCCCAAAATTACCTAATAGGGTTTGAATTCCTTATAACTTTTTTATTATAATTTTTTTCAGTATTTTGTAAGGAAGACTTGGGAAATACAAAATGGAACAGTATACAATTGAACAAAATGCCCAAATCGTTTCCGGCAAAAAGCAGAAGAAAATTATGATTTTATTCATAATTTAATTATGAGCGACGAAGCCCATTTCCAATTAAAACTGCAAAACTGCAAAATATGGGCTACGGAAAATCCAAGAGTAGTTCAACATCGAAAATTACATCCATTTAAGTGTAATGTTTGGTGCGGTGTTTCGTTGGAAAGGATAATTGACCCATATATTTTTGAAAATGAAGACGGTGTTCGATATCGGACAATGTTGGAAAATTTTTCACAGCCAGCCTCGGAAAATCATCCGCAAGTATGGTTCCAACAGGACAGAACCACAGCGCACACTGCGAGGGACACAATGGCTCTTTTAACTCAAACTCCTTTCGTAATTTTGGGCCAATTATTAGTATTAAATGCTATAAGATATAATTATATATGATTCCATATATGGTGCAATATTAACAATATAATTTGAGATATGATTATATATGGTCCCATGTCAATAATATTTTTTATGTGTTTAATATGTAATTACAGCTATGGACATAGAAATAGGACACTTCATACAAAATTATCTTCATGCATTTCTCTTAATAATTATAAAGCAATAATTATATTTCTTTTCTATTTTAGTAAACTGTAATCAAGTAGTCTCAGGTTATATATAAAACTTTGCAATATTTAACACATGCTAATATTTACAACAAAATTACTTTACTTTGTTCATATTTGACTTGGACATAAAAATAGGACAATTGCAATAATTGTCAAAATTTTACTCGATGCAATTAGTAATAATTTTCTTTTCATAATTTGCGTTTGAAATAAGTAAATTCTTTTCTAATTGTACCAATATGGGACGTGGAAAACATTGTAATCCAGAAAAACGAAGACTTATATCTCAATTCCACAACGAGATGAAATCTCCAACTGAAATTGCTAAAATACTAAAGTTTTCGCGAAATATGGTATACAATGCTACTCGTCTATGTGCTGCCGACAAGAAATATCATACGCAAAATAAAGAACGTAAGCCAATCCGTCGTAAAAGTACAACTTATATGGACAGGACTATAGTACGCAAAAGCAAACTCAACCCTTTTATGTCCTCCCGTCAAAAAAATAATGAAATCAGGGAAAAATTCAACATTCAAGTGTCAGACAGGTTGGTAAGAAGAAGACTGAATGAAGCAAAGTTATTTGGATGAATAAGTAGAAAGAAGCCGCTTCTTTCAAGAAAAAATATTAAGAAACGTATTGATTTTGTCAAAACCCACAAAGGAAATGAGTTGTCCTTTTGGAAAAATGTGATTTGGAGCGATGAAACGAAGGTAAATCGTGTCGGACCAGATGGTAGAACATTTGTACACCGCCCAAAAAACCAGGCTTTAAACATTAAGTACACTCAGAAGACCTTGAAACACGGTGGGGGGCAATATTATGGTATGGGGGGCTTTTTCCTGGCGTGGTGTTGGCCCTTTTCGTAAAAGTAGGAGACAAAATGGACAGGTTTCAATATTTGAGCATTCTTAAGAATGTTATGGAGCCATTTGCCTATAAAAATATGACAGTTAAGTGGACATTTATGCAAGACAATGATCCGAAGCATTCGTCGAACATAGTGAAGGATTGGTTTTTACAAGAACAAATTACGGTTTTGGACAGGCCAGCCCAAAGTCCCGACCTTAATCCAATAGAAAATCTACGGAATGATGTAAAAACAAAAGTTTCGCAAAACAATTACAAAAATTCCACCGAACTTTGGCCTGGTATTCAAGAAGCCTGGTATTCTATAGCAAAAGAAAGATGCCAGAGATTAGTTGAGAGTATGCAAAGAAGATGCGAAGCGGTTATTGATAATAATGGATACAGCACAAAATATTAGTGTAATATTAACGCTAAAAATATAATAATTGTTTTAAAAATCCAAAAAATGTACGGTTTTTTGTAAAAATATAAAATGTGTCCTATTTAGAAGTCCAGGTATTTTTATTAGTTTATACATATTTACCAATATATATAAAATAGTTGAAGGATTTTTATTTAAATAAAGAATGAATTACAATCATCGATAATAACACTTCCCGTATATGAAATAAAAAATTTTATTTTTGTTTTATTTTTCAAAAAAAATGTTTCTTAACACATAAAAGTGTCCCAATTCCTGTTCATAGCTATATATATAGTCAAATATAACCTGAGAGACTCTACTATCAATACCCAGCTTGGGCACAAAAAAAATTTTTTTTTTACTTTTTTAATTCAATTTAATTAACTTGTAAATATTTTTCTAAACCATTTTTTGCGAACAGCACCTGAAAGTTATGTTTACTGCAACTTGGTATTAATAATATTTTAATATGGAATTATATATTGTCATATATAACCCCACACAGAATTATATATGTGACTTAGGTACTATGTTTTATCATACCCCAGCTCGGGCACAAAACAACAATATTTGTTTTTACTTTTTTTAACTCAATTTACTTATAAATATTTTTTTTACAGATATTAAAAAGATTGAACCATTTTCAATCAGTAGTATTTTAAATATATAATTAGGTAGATATCGTAATATATATATATGTCATAGGATAAATTTTGATCTCAAAATATGCAATTCGATATGCCAAAATTAGCTTATCCATTTGTATGTAATTGGATCTAAATTAATCGCATGGGATATATGGGATCTATCAGAATCTCAAATTTATATTATTGGATCTCCCAATTTTGAGATCTATTTGGATCTAATTTAATCCTGTAATATATTTGAGGGATTTTATTGGATATTACTGGATATTCCAATTTTGAGATGAACTTGGATAAGATTAAATGTCGATCTACATATATCAAATGAATATGTGGTCATATATACTAGATATGTTTTTTTGATCGGGTTATTATAACCCTATTTCTGTTGCTCCAATTGAAATAGGGCTGTGGCAACCGAAATATGGTTGAAATAACCGAATTTTCGATTGCAGCAACCGAACGATTCGGTTGGAACCAAATTCAATTGAGACAATAAATATTTTTTGTGATTTGTATCACATATCCAAATTTCATCGAAATCTGAAGGACCCCAAAAACAGAAAAATTTCATAATCTTTTCAACCTTAGACCAATTTTAGTTTCGAAAACATATAACCAAATAGTTCATGAATCGCTACAATCAACTACGTTTTTATGCAATTATATTTCGAAAATATGGTACTGTCATAAAGACATAGTAACACCCAGAAAACAGATTCAGTTCTGACAACCGCATTTGTAGCCAATCGCAAGGTTCGGTTTGGTAGCTGAATTTTTCTGTTGTGGCAACAGAAAACCAATTGAGACAGGACTAATCTGGCTGTGGCAACGGAATTTTAGTTGTATCAAGAATACCGTTTCTCTATTTCAAAAGTACACTCAAAAAAAAGTCAGTAAAGTCAACAAAAAATGTTGCTGTGCCAGCAAATTTTTAGTCAGGAGCGTGCTTGCAAAAAAGTTGGTAATTTCAGCAAAAGGTTTGCTGAAAATCAGCGAGCTGTAATCTTCAGCAAAAGTTTTGCCAACACTTAGTCGATTGCAAATGAAAAAAATCCTTGCTAAAATCACTAAACTTTTTGCTGAATATTAGTAGACTGAAAAAAAATTAGAAAACTTGTAGCGAAATTTTACTTTAGTTAATTTATTTGCTGAAAATTTAAATATAGAAATTGTGCAGAGTTGTTTTTCTTTTTTTTATCATTTCCGTTGTCTGTAATACATCCAGACAAGCTGCGACATTTTCATTTGACTATCTGGTTGTAGTCCACGCTATAATTGCGGTTATCAGCACATTTTTTGTAGCAAAATAAATTAGTAAAATATTAGTTCAAAATTAGTTTGGTGCTAAAAAAATATAACTAAAACTTTTGCTGAAAACGGAAATTCAGCAAAAAAAATTGCTGAAAACTAGTAACCTACTATAAAACAAGACGTTTTACTAATTTTTCTACTAACTTATTTTTTGAGTGTAGCCTTCATACTCAAAATTATCACCAAAATATTTAATAGATCGCGTGTTATGGTAATAAATTTGATTTTTTTTTTGTTATATTTGAAAATTTTACATTTTTGTTAACCTATAGCCGTAAATTTATCGCCATTTACGGACCTAGAGATGAAAACTTTCTAACTTTTTTTGATTGTATAAACTTCTAAAAGGTAGTCACATTGATGGGGCCTTGAGGAGCTGGAAAATTCGAACGTCTTGCAACTTGAAGTGCCCTATTATATACAAATAGAAAAAAGTCTCTAAAAATTTAAGTTAAAACTACTAAAAATTAGTTAAAAATTATCTTGCAGAAAAAACTGCATATTATTTTCGCAAAATTTCATTAAGATAGGAACATAAAAAAAAAGACTTAAATATACAGTATTTTAGTTATATTTGAGTTAGAATTTTGATAATAGAAAATAACAACCTCTTAAAAGCAGGGAAAAAATTGCTAAATAATTATTAGAAAAAAAATAACAAAAAAAAATTTTTTTTTCAAAGTTTTTTTTCCTTGTTTCTTTTGTAATTTTAATAAAAATCCAGCCTTCTCAAATCAGCAAATTACTATTTTTTTAGCAAATATTTAATTTTATTTTAACAAGATAGGCTGCTATCTGCATTCAACTAAATCTAACTTAAAAATAACAAGAATTTTGTAAATATAACAGTTTGTTTTTGCTATTTTTAGTCTACTAATATTAAGCAAAATTTTCTGTAGATTTTACAGTATAATTTATCATTTTCAATTAACTTAACGTTAACTCAAATATAACTAATATATTGTAAATTTAACAGTTTTATTTTTTGCTGTTCTTATCTTACTAGTTTTTAGCAAAAAAATTTAATTTCAGAGGATTTTTCGGTGTCAATTTTAACTAATTTTAGTAGCTTTTTTGCTATGTTTACTGGTTTATTTCTATAAGTGTAGAGATATCTCGGAATCTTTTTCAATTTTATTTGTAAATCTTGGGGCTTTCTATAAAACTGTGTTAACATATATGAAAAAATACATTTTGCTAAATCGCCCATAATCTTATGTTCTTTAAAATAAAATAAAATTCACATGAATGATTTCCCAACAACCTTAACAAAATAATACATAATAAAAACTACAAATTTGAAAATCCAACCAATTTGAACATTATGTGGAGGTGTTCTACACAATATAAAAAAATCGTACATTATATTTTGCAAATTTTTTAATAATGCCCACATTTAAATATTGTATTGGAAAAGAATTAAAAATAAAAAACGTATATGTATGTTGAAAATTTCTTTAACGATTTTAAAAGTCACAAGCATAGAGTTTTAAAGAAAGAATTCCTTTTTAAAGTAAATCTCAGACAATCGAATTTGGTTTGTTTTGCAGACGTGAAATTAATTAGAATTGAGTTTGTTTGGTTCAATTCAAATAAACTTAAATCGAATATTAATTAAAGCATTTGTTCACTTAATTCAAAAATAATCATATTCAGCCCTTTGAAGGAATTTGAAGTATTAACTAACACGCTATTGACGGATTTATTGTTTGCAAAGTAATTCTACAACCAGAAAACAGATTCGTGCTTGCAAAAAAATTCATTGCCATTCGAATTCTTCAGTTGCATCAATCATATTTTTAGGTTTTGTCAACTGAAGTTCTGTTGTCATAGTTAAATTACTCATGTCTCTATTGGCTTTCAATTATACGGGAAAATTCAGTTACCACAACTGAACCACTCGCTTTTTTGTTTTTAAAGAAAAGCAAAAAATTCTTTCTAATTATTAACGTGTTGCTTTCTCTGGAAAGGATATAGAGTAGAAAATGAAAGATGGTGCAAGATGAAGGGCTTCAAATATGGCAACACTGTAATTGCGCAAGACACTGAATCTTAGAACAGTTGTTGGGCGCCATCTATTGAAGTTTGGTGAACTTTGTTGAAGATTTTTAGTTCATAGCCCTGTTTTGTTATTTTACTTCGGTGAGGTTTAGTAAGTGCTATGAAAACACCGAAGGAGTATGAGGGATAGAAAACTCATACA
Source organism: Leucophora obtusa (assembly GCA_949987735.1). Classification (NCBI taxonomy): domain Eukaryota; kingdom Metazoa; phylum Arthropoda; class Insecta; order Diptera; family Anthomyiidae; genus Leucophora; species Leucophora obtusa. The sequence goes on along the minus strand of OX465297.1, from coordinate 108,780,200 downwards.
TATTATATTTCTAAATGTATGTTATCGTCGCTGGGGATCGAACCCGCACCCTTATGTATAACAGCCCCTAGAATAATGGCTATAAAATTCGGTTGTCAGCACGAATCTGGTTTCTCTGTGTAAGATTTGGTATAAAAAATAAATAATGAGCGCGTTTCTAAAATTTTACGATGTGATTGACAATTAATCAAGACAACCAATAATTACATTAAGGTGCCTATTCCTACTTGTGGCTCGTTGTGACTGTTATAAGACTATTTTAAGACTGAAAGACACAACTTTCCATACAAAATAACAATAAAATTAAAACAATTCAAATTTTGTTTGTCAATGCTATGATTGTGTCGATATCGTCTTATTGTTTTTTGTGAAGTTTTCAAACAAAAATTTTAATAACTACAATTTATTGTGACTTTGCAACTACAAACACAAGCGGAATACAGTCGCAACTAAGAGTCACAGACTTTTCGTAGGAAGAGGCACGTAAATCGGGCTTGTTCGCGAATTATGCCTTCTACCAATGTGTGATTTTGTACCATGAATTGCTAGTTTAGTTTTCTTACTATAGAAGTTCCGACGATTTTACATTTCTGAAATTTTTTGAAAACACACTTTAAATTCAAACTTATACAATTTGCTAAAATTGTGGTTTTTACAAATTTTGTAAAAATCTAAAAAAAAAATTTAGAACAAATTTTTTTGTGATATGCTATTTTAGGCTATTAATTATTTAGCAAAATTTGTTGTTGGTTTTAGCAGGTTAAGTTGTTATTTTCTATTAACAAAAATTTAACTCAAATATAACAAAAATTCTGTATATTTAGCAGTTTTGTTTTTGCTGTTCCTATGTCACTAATATTTAGGAAAAATAATCTGCAAATTTCAGCAGGTTTTTCGACAAGGGAATTTTTAACTCTTTTTTTTGTAGTTTTAACTAAATTTTTTTTTACAGAATTTCTTCTATTAGTGCGCGAAATTAAATTAGGAGTCAATTCTTTGACAGCTCTGCAAACCATATACAAAAAATTATATGAAGAATAAATATGGCTAAAATTGTACAACAATTTGCAATGAATTGGTGCTTTAAACTGAAGCGATGTTCATATTTTGTTGTATTGCCAAAACACACATTCGTACTACAATAAAAATTAAAAGCAACAACAACAAAAACAAAAGTAATTGTTGTATGCAACACAAAATTGTGTACAAAACAAAAAAAAAAAAAAGTTACGCCAACATGAAGTTTAAAGCTCAGTACATACACGAGTATTGTTAAATGTTGCTGGTTAAATGTAGTGTTGCATGATGTGCTTATGTTGTATGTAGTTAATTTTTTTTACATATGAGCAATTATTGTTGCAATTTTGATGCAATCAAAAATTGTACAGTTTATAATTCGCATATGAGTCAATGAAATTGAGTTGTTTGTTTGATGGTTGCAGAATTGATGTTATGTGACACTATTAAAGAGGAGGGTTTTTTAAGTTTGGTAGTTATTAAAGTTTTTTTTATTTTTTGTAATGTACTTACAATAAACAAAATTATGTCATTATTATTATTTTTGTTTTTTTGTTTAAAACTGAATATGGTAGATACACTCAGAAAAAGCTCAGTTTACTGAAAAAGAAAAACTCTTTTGAAATTATAAAATTTTTAAATTAAGAGACAAGACCCCTAAACTTGCTTTAGTACAAATTGTTGTTAAAATTTAACTTTTTATAGCTTATCACGGCGATTATTGTCAACGAAATTGAAAAATTTGCGTAGAATACCAGTGCTAAAAGAAGTCGGGCTTAAATTCTACCTTCTGTGATGTTATGTTAGAAGTTATGACGACTTTCGATTTTCAAAAATTGTGAAATTTGGCGAAAACATGCTTTAATTTTAATATATTTTGTTTAAAAATATACACTCACAATATATTTTCCGTAACCGATTGAGGTTTAATTAAAAAGTTATAGGTAAAGTTTGTTTTAAATTGAAGAAGCAATTATAATAAATGGAAACATATTGTTTAACTTTTTTTTTATAAGTCAATAAAAAACAAACTACAAAAAAATACGTATCGTCTGTAGGAGTTGATATTTTCAGTCAAATGTTCTATTTTTAGTTTTTTATTTTTATAAAAAATTATTTTTAAATAATTTTGTTGTTTTCTGTTTAAAAAAAAAATCAAATATTTCTGTTTTATTAAAATAGTTTGTTTATATACAAAATTATTTCAATTCAAATTACAAGAAATTCTTTGCTCATACATACAAACATAGCCAACAAAAATATGAACGTGTGTATTGCGTGTGCAGTGTTTTGAAAATTCAAACAAAAAAAACTTTCAAATATGAAAGAAAACAAACCACAAAATCATTTTTTTTTTCTAACTTTTTGTCAGTTAAAAATTGAAGAATTTTGTAACCGACTTTTCAATTATTTTTATTTCTTTTATGGATTGTTTAAACACTGTTTGAAAATAGATAGCAAAATGGTTTGAATATAATTAAAAATCAGTAGTCCTTTTTTTAATTGTGTTTTCAATTAATTTAATTTGTAATTCATGTTGTTTTTAACGTTAAAATATTGTGAGTGTATATTTTGCTACTTATACAAAATATATGGGCCAAAACAAGTCAACTAGCCCTAAGTTATGTCAAAAATTGTGCCCAACGAACATAAACATGGCTCAAAGTACTTGGGGACCAAAGGTTTAAAAGGCTTAATTCTTTCATTCACTTTTTGAAAATTAATAAAATTTGGGTTAAATTTCATTCCCTAATAGCATTCTTATGGAATTAATTCAATAGCTTAATTCCCTATAGCTTAAAATTATATGAATTCATTCTATTTTAATTGAATTCTTACTGAATGAAACCCAATTTACCTGAATTCATTAAATAAAAAAGTGAATGAAAATTATTTGTTTTCATTCACTTAATCAAATGAAAAATTTTAATTTGTATGTAATTGCTGAAATATTAGCATAATACAATGAAAAACGTTTAAAATTCATCTAACAAAAATAAATAATATCGTATGCTTTGTTACAGCTTGTATGCTTTGGTTTTGATTATATGTTAGTTTCAAACTACACTGCACTAAGTGAATGGTAATAAAATTTCTTCATTCAATTAGTAAAATGGTGAATGAACATGCGATTTGAATGATTCAAGTTAGGAATTCATTCAATTCATATTAAAGCTTTGGGAATGAAGCTTATAAATGAATTCTTTACGAATGGTTTAAGGGAATGGTACATGAACCTTTTTAAAGTCTGAATTTAATTTTTAGTGAATTAAGCTTAAATTGAATTAAGTTTTTCGAAGCTCTGTTGGGGACTCATACACTCCTGGAAATAAATCTATAAAAATGGCAGTAAAAGCTACTAAAAATTAGTTAAAATTACCTTGCAGAAAAGCAACTCAAATTAGTAGATTTTTTTTGCTAAATACTGGTAAAATAATAACATCAAAAATATAACTGTTGCATTTACAGAATGTTAGTTATATTTCAGTAAACTTTTTGTTAATTGAAAATGACAAATTATACTGTAAAATCGGCCAGAAAATTTCAGTAAATATTAGTAAATTAAAAATAGCAAAAAAACTGTTATATCTGCAAAATGTTTGTAATTTTTAAGTTAAATTTAGGTGAATGCAAATAGCAGTGTATCCTGCTCAAATCAACAGAAATGTTTGCTAAAAAAGAATCTAAAAAAAACTTTGAGAAGTTTTAATTATTTTGCGATTTTTAGTTTATTTACTAATTTTTTAGGAAACATTTTCATTATATATATAGCTCTCTAACGCTTCGGTATGAAAGCTGACTGGCATAAAATACCTCTCTGTCATTGCGAGATATTGCGTCTTATTCTGTACTGTAATTCAGTTTTTTCAGTACTATTTTCAAAGGGGCATAAAAAGAAATTTTTCATCATTTTATAAATTTTTAAAAATTGAATATTAAATAAAATGAATTCAATATTAAAAACAAAAAATAAAAAAAGAATTAAAAAAAAACATTGGTCCTGACAGGAATCAAACCCTCGCCTATCTGTTTGGATATAAACTGTATCAAAATCACTTTTTATGATAATTTTTAGAGCAATAATGCTTTAGAAGTACTACTTAAGTGATTTTTTGGATGTTGTTTAGAATTACTTCTAAAAAAGCGGTAAAAGCATGCTGATTTTACAGTATAATTTGTCTTTTTCCATTAACTAAAAGATTGCAAATTTAACAGTTTTATTTTTGATGCTCTTTTTTTACTAGTATTTAGCAAAAAAAAAAAAAAAAAAATCTGCTAATTTTAGCAGTTTTATCTTATTTTTAACTAATTTTTAATCGCTTTTTCTGCTACTTAAACAGGTTTATTTCCATGAGTGCAGAGTAAAAATTTTTAGCACTACTGCTTTATAGACATTTACTATCAAAATCATATTCTTGATACATTTATATGTATTTTTTTTGTAAAAAATCGATTTTAAATCTCTACGGTACAGTTGACATCGTTTCTTTAACATCTTCATTAAAAAATAATCCTTTCTAAAAATTTCATACAATAAAAAAAAATCATACATACATACATATTAGGGTGTCCCGATAAAAACAAATTAATGTAATAGCACTCTGCTGATGCTTAGTAACGCACTGAAGATGAAAAAATACTAAAAAAAATTCTTGGACGATACCAGGCCGGTCAAGGAAGTACCCGTACTGACGTAAAGATGGCGGCAGTGGTTTGAAAAAAATTACTTTGTTGAAAAGTGGCAAATTTATAAAACATAGGATGTTTTAAGTTTGAAGTTCACAAATCCACTGTTCCGATTACCAAAAATCAATGAATTTAAGTTCGAATTAGTTCACCACGCACATTATTTGCCAGATTTATTTAGCTCGTTCGGAATATTTTTTAAAAATAAATCGGCGGTAAAAGATTAGCCAACAATGAAGAGGTGGAGTCTGCGGTTGGTGGTTATTTTGAGGAGCTAGACAGTTCTTACTATAAACAGAGTATCGAAGCTTTGAAAATCACTGGGAAAAGTGTATCGAGCTAAAAGGATACTATGTGGAGAAATAAACAAAATTGTTTCAAAATTTGTTATGTTGTCCTTGTTAGGTCGTGTAGTTCTGGGACCGCCCTCGTATCTTCAGTTCCCTATCAGCACTTAAAGTTATCGCCAACTTTATATGTTGATAAAAACTTAAAATTTTTGCACAAAATTAGTATCAAAATTTTCATAAAGACGAAGCCGTTACACAAAAAATATTTCAAGTTTTTGTTTCAGGCATTTTGCTTCACTTATGTTTTTTTTTTCTTTTAAAGAAGTAAAATAAAGGGAATATAAGAGAGATGAAAGGTGGTGAAAGATGAAGGTCTTCAAATATGGCAACATTGTAATTGTGCGAGATGTTGAATCCTAGAACAGTAGGAAGGAGAGTTGGCGAATTTTGTTGAAGCTTTTAAGTTCATAGCCCTGTTATATTATTTTACTGCGGTAGGGTTAAATTCCATGTGAACACCGCAGGAAAGATATAAAACTTACGCATATTATTTCCCAAATTTATTTTGCTGGGGATCGAACCCGCAACCTTTTGTGTAACAGTCCAAAGCCCTAATCATTACACCACAACGCCCACAATGAATCTTTTATAATTTTTTTTTCTTTTTAAATGAATGTTTTTCGTTCGATTTTAAGAACCCATTTTAATACATTTTCTTTTTAAATAATTTTCTTTTTTTTAATTTTTCCTTTTTAGAATTTTAAAAGCAAGTATGGACTGGTATTATTCCGTAGAGCATACAAAATTATTAAACTCCTCAATGCGCAAAGTTCCGCCATGAAAAAATTTTAAATGCTTTGTTTATAACAATTTCGCAATTTACGCAACTTTTGATATCTATCTTGAGAAATAATTAAATACTTTTTTTGTTTTTTTTGCCAATATACACTACTATCGTTATCGGTCGGGAACTAATAATCTTTTCCCATTTTTTTTTATTTATATTATGATGTGCTATTACTTACTTCGGACAATTCTAAAATAAGAAATTTGTCGGGACATTCTAATACATATGCATGCCCCGTAGAGAAGTTAATTGTTCTTTAATTGACTTTAAATTGAGCTTAATGCCAAAAACTAAAAGAAACCAGACACAAGAACTAGAGATGATGATGGTGATTTAAGTAAAATGATTTTTATACAATTTAGAACATAGACATCATTATCATAGTCATCAACATTAACATCAGCATCATTATTATTATCAACAACAGAGATGGGAAATTCAGTGTTTTTCCGTGTATACAAATACTGCAACGATTGTAATTTTTCTGTAAATTGGGCACTACATCTAGAGTACTTTTACAATTAAAATAATAATTCAGCAAAAAAATCTGTAAAATTATCAATTTAATAAATTTCTCAATTGCTAGTTTAAGGCTCAAGTGGTAATTTTTTGTAATTTAATTCATTGGAGGTAAAAGGTTCAAAAGACTTGTATTTACCAGTAATACTCCGCAAAAAAAGAGATGCTAAAGAAGTAGAAAAATCACTACAATTAATGTTTTAAATGTACTTCTTTTTTTTAACAGAAACACTAAATATTTTGGCATTGAATTATCGTAGAAGAGAAGTACTTCCACTTCAACATTTTTTCAGTAATTTTTGAATGAGGGCTTTTAATTTTTCACCAATTAAAAGTTAAAAAAAATTCTTCGGAAAAAAAATTACATTTCTTTTATATTACAAAAGTTTTTTTTTATTGCCGCCACCGGGTATCGAACTTTCGACCTCACGATTGCTAGTCTAGCTCCCTATTCTTTGATATGAAACGTGACTGGCATAAAAACACCACTTTGTCATTGCAAGATATTGTGCTTTATTCTCTTCAATAAAAGTACTTTTTAAACAAGTGCAAAAGGTGCACTGCAATTCTGTATTGTTTTCAGTACTATTTTCATAATCGCATAAGAAGCAATTTTTTATCATTTTTATTTTCTATATTTTTAAAAATTAAAAAATATGGAATTTAAACATATTAAAAAAATTAAAAAAAAAATTAAAAATATATTGGTCCCTCCAGGAATCGATCCGGCGATCATCTGTTTAGAAATACCAAATGACACCAAAATCACTTTTTAGAATCACTTTTAGAGCAATTATGCTTCAGAAGCAATACTTAGGTGATTTTTTTTTTATTTTTGCTCAGAAGTAATTTTAAAAAAGCTGTACAAACATATTAACGGATACCTTAAAAGCAATGAAAGAAGTGATTTTTTCAAGTTGTTCAGAATTACTTCTAAAAAAGCAGTAAAAATACACAAACGGATATTTGTGAAGCAGTGAAAGAAGTATTTTGTAAAGCATTACTTCCAATTTTTTTTTGCTGGGTAGGTAATGTAATCATATGGGTACCTACTCAGAGGGAATTTTGCTGGACGAGTTTTAATGAAATTTTTCAGTAAACTAATGAAGGTTTCTTCACATGAGAAATTTTTTAAATTCGATGAAAAACCTTCATACATTTTATGAATCTAGTTTTAATGAAACTTTTTCATTGAATGTATGAAAGTTTTAGTAAATAAAATGAAATTTTTCACAACTTTCTATAAAAAACTTCATTATTTCAATGAAAAGTTTCAATAGACGAGTGCCAGTGAAACTTCATTGGTTTTATACAAAAATTCATTAACTGCATGATGATAATTCTCTTACTGCAAAGTCGAACAGTTCTGCAACTAGTTTTAGAGCTTCTAGAACTATTTTTCCGGAACCAGTTTCATGGAATCAGTTCTAGCGGAACCAGTTGCATAAATCGTTTAGTTGTCAAACAAATGTAAAAATTTTCCTGGGTGGTGCTGGTTTTTTCCTAAATGAATATTTTTGTATAGTGAATTTAATCTTAAAATTTCGCTATTAATTTTATATTGGTTACTTTGAACATTTTTTACAGTTGTTTTTTGTACAATTTAGTTGTTTTTTTAAGTTAAAAATTACTAAAATATTAGTAATTTTTATTAAAACTAAAGTTATTGCCTTTTTAATTACTTTTGTAGTTGTTTTCTGTTCTTAAATAGTTTTTGGCTAAATAATAACTTTTGATTAAACAAATTATATTATATCAATAGAAAACATAATTACCCACTTTTATGCCTTCAAACTTTTTTTGTAAAAGAAACGATTTTCCAGCGAAAAGGCTGCAAAGTGAAAATTTTGTAAATTTGAAAAAATCAACTTTTTAAAAAAGAAAATAATATTTAAAAAATCGTCAAAAATACATATACGATTTGACATACATTATCGATAATAACAAAGCTAGTTTAGAGTCTCTAAAGGGTTCTTCAACAGGGACGCTACAAGAGTAGAAAGACAGGGACAGCAAACGACGCCATATTTCTTGCCGCTCTTTTGACATTTCTCTTCAGTAAGGTTTGCCATTTCATGATGGAAAGATATACGAGCCAACAACGAGTCAAAATTATTAAAATTTACTACCGACATTCGGAGTCAGTGGCCTCAACGTTAAGAGCGCTACGTCCAATTTATGGTCGTCATAATTAATGGCTTCGTCAATAAACAAAATATGCGTTATTGGTCAGACAGCAATCCACACGTACTCCATGAGTCATCATTGCATCCCGAAAAAATTACGGTGTGGTGCGGTTTATGGGCCGGCGGCGTCATTGGGCCGTACTTCTTCCGTGATGAACAAGACCAGCACGTTACTGTGAATGGGAATCGCTACCGTTCAATGATAACCGAATATTTTTGGCCCCTATTGGATGATATGTACTTGGAGGACATGTGGTTCCAACAGGACGGCGCCACAAGCCACACAGCGAATGTCACAATCAATTTATTGCAAACCAAGTTTGGAGAACGTGTTATCTCACGAAATGGTCCAGTCGATTGGTCGCCTCGGTCGTGCGATTTGACGCCGTTGGACTATTTCCTGTGGGGCTACGTCAAATCTATGGTCTATGCCAACAATCCAGCGACGATTGATGAACTTCGTACGAATATCGGCCGATTTATGCTTGAAAACCGTCGAAAATTGGGTTCAGCGTCTGGATTTCTGTAAGCGTGCCCGTGGTGGCCATGCAAAAGAGATCGATTTCCATACATAATGGCATCGAACGTACTTTCACAGGAATAAAGAATTTCATTGATATCCGAAACCGTTTTTGTTTTATTTAAAAAACTTTTGTAGCGCTCATATTGAAGAACCCTTTACTTATAGAATAAGATTAAATTTTTCCTCAACGACTCACAGGATAACGTCAGGATACGTCTTCCGAATATCTCACTAGCCGCCAGATTTTTTTTAAATTAAACACAAATTATATACTCTCAGTGCTAAATACGTTTAGTGCCAAATTTCGTAATTTTCAAAAAGCGAAAACCGCTTTAACTTCTGAAATAACAACACTAGATCAACCTATTTTGGTTTGTGATTTTATTTTACTGATAGTGTTATTTATAACAAAAACTGAAATTTTTTGACTATTGGATTTTTTGATCTGTCTTCAACTTTTATTGTGTTATATCGCCTAAATAAAGCAATAAATAAAAATTCTAATATTTTTTCCATAATAGATTTTTAATGCCAAATATGTAGTTTAAATATTATCGCAATTAGAAGAAAGAGCATTAAAGGGTTAACTGACATTTTTAGTCATTCCTACATAATTCCCTGAGTGTACTTCTAAACTACGATAGCAACTATTTCTTTGTTTTCTTCTTTTCTATAAAGGAATACTAGTTGTTGTTCTATTTACTTCTCTGTCCAATATCATGCTTTTTATGCCTACTCTTTATCGTGTTCTTCTTAACTTAATGTTTGTATTTAATAAACTGGTTTCTTTCCTTTAAGACTTAAAGCTGTTACCATTAAAGGTTCCTTGTCTTAATTTATATGAACAACAAACAGTAGTTAACCGGTTTGGTTTCAGTTAATGTTGCATCTGAGACAACATTAGCAACAACAACAACAACAGTATGTTGCAGCAGCAGCAGCAGGAAGAAAATCAAATCAAGAATATTGTTGTTATTAAAGTCTTTCTTACGGCTATAAAAGTCTTACTTAAAAACAAAACTTTCAATCCTTTCCTAAGTGATTGTTTAATAATAATCATGTGAGTAGTAGAACGAAGCTGCTGTTGACGCTGCCAGACGTGTATCTGGTGAGTTGTATGAAGTGATTTTTTATTTTTTGTTGTTGTTAATAAAAAATGAACAGCTGTTCAAATAGTGATTGATTGTTGTTGGATGTGTGTTGTTTTTATGTTTTTAAGATCATTTTGATATGACCCCTTATTTATTATTATTAAATGAAGCATGATGTATAAAATAAGAAGAATATTATAAAAAAAAAAATTGCCGATATGTTGTAGGGTTTTACGATTTCAGAACTTTTTAAATCAGAATATGTGACAGCGCATAGAGAAAGGGACCTAAGGGTAAAAAAATCAATTTTTTTTTTTTTTTTTTTTTTTTGATGTGGACAACATCTGAGCATCGAATGAGACCGATCCCATGCCCCAAAAGTGTTCCCTCCCAGAGATATGCGCGTTTTATTAAAGTGAAGTCGACGATAAAGTAAATCTACTTCTGCGAATTCGCCCACCATTTCATCCTAAAACAAACAGTAAGAATGTTATCAGTTTTAAATTATTTTCGCGAATAACATAATAAGGTTATGTGAAAAAATTTTCGTACTAACAGAGTGATATTCACGATTTAAAAGAATTATAAATGAGTATTTATTATAATTCACAATTAATAATTTCAGAAAATAAAGCTGAATTCGAAAAACCGAGAGCAAAATTGATATCAAACTCATGGAAACAGCGCGCTAGGTAGAAAACAGTAAAAACCAACTACACAAAACAAGAGGTAGGGACGACCTACGCGCGTTTTCAAGGTTGACCTGACGTCATGAGATGTGTCGCTTTCAAATGAGACCAATACCAACACGCTCAGTGATGGTATACCAAAGATACACGTATTTAAATCTTTAAAATGGCTCTCCTGAACAAAACCGGTTTTTACCCTTAGGTCCCTTTCTATTTTGCGCGTCACATGTATATGCAGTTAAAATTGTGATAAAGGTGAAAAATAACTAAAAGCGCAGTTATTTATGACTGTTGAAAAATAAAAAATGTATTAAAATTAATAAATAATAAATAAATAATAAGTCTGTTGGCTGAACAGAAAAATTTGTTTACCAAAATGTATTCCTGTTGTTTGGCTTAAAATAAAATATTGTTGATTTTAAAATATTTTTTTAAAATTTAACAAATCTATATTTAATTAAAAAGTTAGTAAAACTAGTTTTATGTGTAATTATACTGAGTCGTAAAATTTGTTCAAATGTAGGGTCTCGGGACCATCCTCGGGCCTAGTTTATATCATCTAAGGGCATGTAAGTGCTCTCCGGGGGATCAACCATTTTGTCAGTTTTGCTCTATCTCGGTTAGTTTTCGAGATATGGGCAATTTAATGAAGTGGACAATTTTTTTTCAAAATTTCCAAGTGTTACATGTTTAGGGGTATTACATGATTTTGAGATACGGGTCATTTAAAAAAAAAAACGGGAGGGAAAGAAATAGCGCCACCTTTAAAACCTCGGCTACATTGGTGGTGCCATCTACAGTGTAATAACAGAAACATAAAAGTATTATATTTTAACAATAAAATTAAATTCTTAAAAATTAGTTATAAATAATTTTGAAATTTAACACTCAAAATTGATGTGTTTAACAAATTGAATGTTTTAAAACAACTGATGCAATTGGTAAAAACTACTGTTATTTACAATAAATTTTTTTAAATTATAAAATTATATTTTAATAAAAAAACATTTTTTTTTCTTCCATTTACACAAAAAATATAACTACACCATTTTCACTTTTATTTCAGAAAATTCAAAAAATATTTCAAAATTTTCCAAAAATGTTTTAAAGTTATCCAAAAATGTTTTAAAGTTGTCCAAAAATGTTTCAAAATTGTCCAAATATATTTTAAAATTGTCTAAAAATGTTTCAAAATTGTGTAAATACATTTGGAATTTTATCAAATACATTTGGAGAATTTTCAAATATAAATGGAATTATTTGAAATGTATTTGAACAATTTTCAAATACAGATTTAAAAATTTTAAATACAAATGAATAATTTTTAAATACATTTTGAAAATTTTAAAATACATTTTGGACAATTTTGAAATGCAATTGGATAAATATCAAAGGTTTTTGGACAATTTTAAAACATTTTTGGACAATTTTGAATGATATTTGGACAATTTTAAAATATTTTTGGACAATTTTGAATAATTTTTGGACAATTTTGAAACATTTTTGGAAAATTTTAAAACATTTTTGGATAATTTTAAAATATTTTGGACAATTTTGAAACATATTTAGACAATTTTAAAATATATTTGGACAATTTTAAAACATTTTTGGATAATTTGAAAACATTTTTGTAAAATTTTGAAATATATTTGCAATTTTCTGAAATAAAAGTGAAAATGGTGTAGTACCCATATAAGGGTCCCCCCAAAATTATATTGTTTATACACTGCAGGTCGCAAATATTAAGATATTTTGCTGAAATTTGTTACAACGATTTATATCAGCCCAAGGACGAAGCCTATTGATTTTGGTTAACACCGGTCCATGTTTAGACCTAGTGCCCATACAAGGGTCCCCCAAAATTGGCTTGGTTACAAACTGCAGGTCGCAAATATTAAGATATTTTAATGAAATTTGTTTCGCTGACTCACATTATATAAAATTTTGAAACAAGTCCCATTTTAACCCATTCGAATTTCGGATCCAAACATTAGTTGGATTTTAACCAGACTGGTGAAGGGTATTGTATAGTCGGCATGCCCGACTTTAACCTTTTTACTCGTTTTAAATACATTTGGAATTTTATCAAATACATTTGGAGAATTTTGAAATACAAATGGAATTATTTAAAATGCATTTGGACAATTTTCAAATACAGATTTAAAAATTTTAAATACAAATGAATAATTTTTAAATACATTTTGAAAATTTTAAAATACATTTTGGACAGTTTTGAAATGCAATTGGACAAATATCAAAGGTTTTTGGACAATTTTAAAACATTTTTGGACAATTTTGAATGATTTTTGGACAATTTTAAAACATTTTTGGACAATTTTGAATAATTTTTGGACAATTTTGAAACATTTTTGGAAAATTTTAAAACATTTTTGGATAATTTTAAAATATTTTGGACAAATTTGAAACATATTTAGACAATTTTAAAATATATTTGGACAATTTTAAAACATTTTTGGAAAATTTTGAAATATATTTGGAATTTTCTGAAATAAAATTCCCCCCAAAATTATATGGTTTATACGCTGCAGGTCGCAAATATTAAGATATTTTGATGAAATTTGGTACAACGATTTATATCAGCCCAAGGACGAAGGCTATTGATTTTGGTTAACAGCGGTCCATGTTTAGACCTAGTGCCCATACAAGGGTCCCCCAAAATTGGCTTGGTTACAAACTGCAGGTCGCAAATATTAAGATATTTTAATGAAATTTGGTTCGCTGACTCACATTATAGAAAATTTTGAAACATGTCCCATTTTAACGCATTCGAATTTCGGATCCAAACATTAGTTGGATTTTAACCAGCCTGGTGAAGGGTATTGTATAGTCGGCATGCCCGACTTTAACCTTTTTACTCGTTTTAAATACATTTGGAATTTTATCAAGTACATTTGGAGAATTATTTAGAATGAATTTGGACAATTTTCAAATGCAGATTTAAAATTTTTAAATACAAATGAATAATTTCGAAATACATTTTTAAAATAGTAAAATACATTTTGTACAATTTTGAAATGCAATTGGACAAATATCAAAGGTTTTTAGACAATTTTAAAACATTTTTGGACAATTTTGAATGATTTTTGGACAATTTTAAAACATTTTTGGATAATTTTGAAAGATTTTTGGACAATTTTGAAATATATTTGGAATTTTATGAAATAAAAGTGAAAATGGTGTAATTCATTCTACATAACCTTGTAAGATTGCAACGCTTTTACGCATTGGAGAAACAATAAAATTTTGTGATTTATATTTGCAAGCTAAAAATATATCAATAGCAACAAATATTCGTAAACTAAATAATTCTCAAAAATTCAATAAAATTTTGAAAACAATATTAATTTATGATCTAAAATCGAACTAAAAACATTCATTTACCCAATAAAAGATCAACTATACATACCCTCAATAATTGTTTACTCCAAAAATACTGTTTCGTTAGTTGTTTACTATAATATTAAAAATAACTGCTTTAAACAGCAGTTAGTACCTAATGAAGTAGTCTTCTTTAGTTTTTTTTTTATGAACTATCATAATAGTTATTTTGTAAAATTTTTATTTTTTTTATAAACTACTGTAATTACAGTTAAAATAACAACTGATTACCGCAAAGACAACTGTCACGTAGAATAGTAAAACATTGTAATAATATACGAGGGTGGATCAATAAGTCCGTAATTTTTGAATGAAACATTTTTTTTTCAACAAAAAAAAGTTTTTAACAATTATTTTAATTAATTAATATGGAAATAGTTTTTGCGGACCTTCTATATTTTCATATATTTAGTTAGAATATTGTCTACTTTAAGTCCAAATTCTAATATGTACTCAAAGGGTACTTTTATGTAAATGTTGCTTTCAAAAAGTGTTGAATTATGACAAATCAGACAGTTCATATACAAAAGTACAAATTCTCGTCCCATTGAATTTTTGTACCTTATGTAATGTCTCGGTTTATATGTTCCAGCCATAATTTTCTTATTGCGGACAACTGAAGAGTCACAGCAAAGCATTGGTCCCCTCGAGACAAAAACATCGATATATCGCACTTTAAGATCCGACTGTAAATGCCGAAGATATAACGAAAAATTTAAAAAGGCGACCCCTACGTTCGGCAAAAAAAAATTTGAAATTGTCTTGCAAAAATTTTTTATATCCGACGGTGTTATTTGACAGCAAATTTTTTCTTTTTTTTTCTTTTAACAAGCTGATTTTTAGCAAAAAAAATAGTAAATTCAGCAAAAGTTATCGATTGGAAATGAAAAATAATCTTTGCTAAAATCAATACAACTTTTTGCAGTTCATATACAAAAGTACAGTACTAAACTAATTTTGAACTAAGGTTTTACTAATTTATTTTGCTGCTAAAATTGTGCTGATAAATCCATTTATAGCGTAGACAAAAACCAGATAGACATGATGTAGATATCGCAGCTGCTCTTGATATAGTACAGATAAAGGATATGATAAAAAACAACTTACATAACATTGTAAGTTTTTGAAAAAAATATTTAATTTTTTTACGATATTCAAAATTTATCTCATTTTATTTTAACCCTACAATGGTCTGATGAATTTGCAATTACTTAAATAGTTTCCAAGCGATTTCGGATTTTTTTGCAAAGGTAATTTAGTCTAAATTACGATTCTATTAAAATTTTCAGAATTACTATTATTCAAAGCCAGTATTTTCCAAAAAAATCCAAAAAAAAAGTAATTTTTTTTCTTTGTAAATCGTATTTCAAGATTTCAGTCGCTTTGAGCCACCTCTAAATCTCTTTTGATTGGCCCAAAACTTTGTATACCCGAGTAAAAAAATTTTGATATAACCATATATTATTTTATGTAATTGCATATAGTAACTTATAGTTACATATGGCCACATATGCTTTTAAATTCAAGCAGATATACTTTTATATAATCATATGTTAGATGTTTTTTCCTCAAAGGTTTTAATATGGAGACATATGTGATTTTATATTATTACATACTGGCCTACATATAATTGCATGTGCTATATATAAGTACATAAAGTAACATATTACAGATATAATTACATATACGTTTATATATAATTTAGTATGACACTATACATAATAATATAAAACTATATGTGGAGCCATATAAGAAATATTTCATAATTTGTGTTAGATATGATTATATATTGACGAATAAGAACCCATATATAACTTAATATGGTTCCATATCTACAATATTTCATGATTTCTTTAATATATAACAATATAACGTTCTTTATAAAATCATCTATAATTATATATCATCCCACATAAGCAATTATTTCAAAGTGATTTTATATAAAAATATATAAGGTCCGTATTATATTATATGTGGTTCTATGTTAACAATGATTTTGAACTAGTTTTATATTTAGTAATTACTAGGGATTGGCGCGTGACTAGAAATGTTCGTCAGTCACGTTATTCACACGTGATCGTGAGTAATAATTACTATACTCAAGTGATTCGTGCAATTACAATTACATATTTGTAATTGTAATTCAAAAAAAAGCAATTACAAGTAATTTGTAATTGAAAATTTTCAATTAAACATTACATATAATTGTAATTGAAAAAATGTCAATTACAATTACATTTTTTCGGAAAAGATATAATGACAAAAAGCATAAGTGAGGGGACAGCCCAACATGACGTATTGTTTTTATACTTATCCACGCCTATCCAACCTATCAGTCCAGCCAGTTTTTTCTACAAAATTTTAACAAAAAACACTAATTCTAAATGTAATTGAAATTTGTAATTGAAAATTTTGAATTACAGTGACATGAAATATAATTGAGTTTTTTTTAATTTCAATTACATTTATTTGCAATTGTAATTGAAATCCCCCAGGTCTGATCTCCAGACATTGCATATCTTTTTTATTTAAAAAAATAATTTTTGTATATTGTTAGATGTGGTCATATATAATATGATCTAAAGTATAAGGTAAATTTTTAGATATAATTGTATCAAACTATGTCCACTTTTATAACATTTTATATAATTTTATACAAAAAGATATAATTTGATGTAATTGGATGAGGACAAAATTCGGATACAATTGTATCGAATTGCATAAAATTGTATCAAATTGTACCAAATTGTATACAATTGTATACAATTCGATACAATAAGATACAATAAGATGTTCTCATTTTTCGGATATAATTATATCTAATTACATAAAAGATTATATATAATTAAATATAACTTCATATGGCTCCATATCATTTTTTTTTACTTGGGTATCTTACTTTTTTTGGTATTCGCATATTTCTAGAGGGTGAGACCGAGAGTTTGAAAACTTTTGTTATTAAGGACCACCTTAATGCCTTTAAGTCGACCCAAGTAAAAAAAAATGATATGGAGCCATATAAAGTTATATTTAATTATATTTAATCTTCTATGTAATTAGATATAATTATATCCGAAAAATGAGAACGTCTTATTGTATCATATTGTATCGAATTGTATACAATTGTATACAATTTGGTACAATTTGATACAATTCGATACAATATGATACAATTGTATCCGAATTTTGTCCTCATCCAATTACATAAAATTATATCTTTTTGTATAAAATTATATAAAATGTTATAAAAGTGGACACAGTTTGACACAATTATACCTAAATATTAACCCTATATTTTTACCATAATATATATGACCATATCTAACAATATACAAAATTATATTTTTAAATAAAAAAAGATATACAATATCTGGAGATCATACCTGAGGGATTTCAATTACAATTACTTGTAATTGAAATTACAAGCAATTGTAATTGAAAATTTTCAATTACAAATTACTAGTAATTGTAATTGAAAGTGATTTCAATTACATTTAGAATTAAAAAGTGTTTTTTGTTAAAATTTTGTATAAAAATCTGACTGGGATAGGTTGCATAGGCATGGATGCGTATAAAAAGAATACGTCATGTTGGGATTACCCCTAACTTGTGCTTTTTGTCATTATTTATTTTCCCAAAAAATGTAATTGACATTTTTCAAATTACAAATTACTTGTAATTGTTCTTTTTTGAATTACAATTACAAATAATTTGTAATTGTAATTGAGTTTTTTTGAATTACAAATTTTGAATTACAATTACAAATAATTTGTAATTGTAATTGAGTTTTTTTCAATTACAATTACATGTAATTGTGTAAATGAATGTGTAATTAATTACAAAATGTAATGATTAACCCCCAGGTCTACTGGATATCCTATAATTTCGATAAATCTTCCATTACTTTTATCCAGATTTACCATGGGTCACCCCTAGGACTCGAGATATATCTTTTTTTTGACATAACTCGAGAACCACTAGTCCGATTTTGCTCAAACAATTTTAAAAAAATTAAAAATTACAATTCCTTTAATCTGTTCATATAACGTTTTTCTATATACTCAACAGTTTTGCCGGTAAAAATAAATGTTTGTTACCGCTACCATAAAAATCAATAACCTTTTGTTTATTACTTTTTTTTTAATATTTTAGGCAAAAACTATTTTTTTCTTCATTTATTTATTTTTACCGGCAAAACTGTTGAGTATATAGAAAAACGTTATATGAACAGATTAAAGGAATTGTAATTTTTAATTTTTTTAAAATTGTTTGAGCAAAATCGGACTAGTGGTTCTCGAGTTATGTAAAAAAAAGACCACCAAAGGTCAAATCGATATATCTCGATTCCTAGGGGTGACCCAGCGAAACGCCGGGACACGTATAACTTCTTTTTTACCGATATAACTTTCCCCGGTAGTTTGAACCCTTCCCGATCACTGACCCCTACCATTTGTCTCACAGTGTAATTATAGATGATTTTATAAAGAATGTTATATCGTTATATATAAAAGAAATCATGAAATATTGTAGATATGAAACCATACTAAGTTATATATGGGTTCATATGCGTCAATATATAATCATATATAACACCTATTATATAATATTTCTTAAATGGCTCCATATATAGTTTTATATTATTATGTATAGTGTCATACTAAATTATATATAAACATATATGTAATTATATCTTTTATATATTACTTTGTGTACTTATATATAGCACATACACTTATATGCAGGCCAGTATGTAATAATATAAAATCACATATGTCTCAATATTAAAACCTTTGAGGCAAAAATATTTAATATATGACTATATAAAAGTCTATATGCTTCAATTTAAAAGCATATGTGGCCATATCTGACTATAAGTTACTATATGTAATTACATAAAATAATATATGATTATATCAAAACTTTTTTACTCGGGGACTTAAGTTATTTACACAAAAGTATACACATATTTTAATTCACCTCATAAATTACATTCTAAAAACTTGTATTTAAACTAAATAAATAAATATAATTAATATATAACAAAACTTTGTTTCTTACAAATACTTTTGTAACACATTTAAATGTTCCAGTAAATCCAATAAGTACTCACCTGAAAACAAAAAAGATAAAATAAATTAACATTAGTAATTTATATTGATTAAAAAAAAAAATATTTCAAAAAACTATTTTTTAATTAACTTAAAATATGACACATCCTCTTAAAAAAATTGTTGGCAAATAACAAATAAAAAAATTGCCTTTTTTAATTTATTTTGTTGCTGTCTTTAGAAAATGTATCTTATCAGTTAAATCATAAATTATGGCCCACCATAGGCATGAATATTGAAATTGTAGACAACAATCATGCATTAAAATGTAGGTACACGAGAAAGTTGGGACATACAGCGACAATAATTTATAGTTGAGTTTTTGTATATGAAATTGTGGTAAAAATTAATTGAATATTGAGGAAAATATGTATTAAGAATTAATTTTTGCAAAAAAAGGTACAAATTTAACAAGGCATTAAATTTAGGGCGAAGCCTAATTTTCAATTTTAGCCAAATCGGTTTGCACGGGCTATTAAGAGATAGATCTGCCCCTTTTAAATCCCCATTTTTACCACCCCAGGAAAATTTTCTGTTCCAAAGAGTCGGTTGCACAATAGCTGATTTTCCCTTACAACTCCTTCTACTGTCAATTCTAACACCGATTACACTGTGAGACAAATCGTAGGGGTCAGTAATCGGGAAGGGTTCAAACTACCGGGGAAAGTTATATCGGTAAAAAAGAAGTTATACGTGTCCCGGCGTTTCGCTGGGTCACCTCTAGGAATAGAGATATATCTTTTTTTGACATAACTCGAGAACCACTAGTCCGATTTTGCTCAAACAATTTTAAAAAAATTAAAAATTACAATTCCTTTAATCTGTTCATATAACGTTTTTCTATATACTCAACAGTTTTGCCGGTAAAAATAAATGTATGAAGAAAAAAATATTTTTTGCCGAAAATATTAAAAAAAAGTAATAAACAAAAGGTTATTGATTTTTATGGTAGCGGTAACAAACATTTATTTTTACCGGCAAAACTGTTGAGTATATAGAAAAACGTTATATGAACAGATTAAAGGAATTGTAATTTTTAATTTTTTTTAAATTGTTTGAGCAAAATCGGACTAGTGGTTCTCGAGTTATGTCAAAAAAAAGATATATCTCGATTCCTAGGGGTGACCCAGCGAAACGCCGGGACACGTATAACTTGTTTTTGACCGATATAACATTTCCCGTTGGTTTCATCCCATCCCGATTTTAACTGTCGCATAGTGTTATTTTTGTTTGAAATTTTCCGAAAAGCAATCGCTTCTATAGATCCAAAGTGGAACGGGTTGTCCCAGAATCATTACCAATAACGACTTATTTTTATCATTATTTCCAACATAAAGTATTGTTCTTGATTTGTTTGTAATTTTTTTGAAATCTATTTAGACTCAATATTTTTTCAACACTGGTAACCACATACATTTTTATTTTTCGTATGTTGGCGAGTAAGCTGACTTGTGCACAGCAGGTCAATTATGTTTTTATCTATCAAACATAACAAGTCGAGATAGCTCAGATGGTAGAGCTATAGACTGGCAATCTGGAGTCCCAGGTTCGATTCCCGTACGAGAAAATTTTATCAAAAAAATTTTACAGTAAAAAAATATTTTTTTATAAAACTTATTTTTTTGAAAATCTATTTTTGG
The DNA here is from genome assembly GCA_949987735.1 of Leucophora obtusa. Taxonomy (NCBI): domain Eukaryota; kingdom Metazoa; phylum Arthropoda; class Insecta; order Diptera; family Anthomyiidae; genus Leucophora; species Leucophora obtusa. The sequence goes on along the minus strand of OX465297.1, from coordinate 108,759,204 downwards.
AATCATTATTTTGTAAGCACATAGGTAACGACATGTTTGGTATGCTGGTGTGTAACTCATTATTTTTCGCGACATCACCACACAAAAGTAATAAGAAATGTAATAATAAAAGTAACTACCCAGTGAGAAATCGCCAGTGGTACAAAAAATCAAGCACTGGCATACCACTGGGTAACCATGGTGTTAAAAATAAATGACTGGCAGAATACTCATTTGGGACGCTTTGCCAGCGTTTGCAAAAAGCGTTTTACCAATATTTGTTTTACAAAAATTTCGGTGGTTTATAAAAAAAACCATTGGCAAAGAATTGGCTTAGAGTGATATGCCAAGATTTGCAACCAGTGGTTACCAGGCGTACAAAAATCAATTCAATTGTAGATCAATGATTTTATAAAAATGCTGACGCTTCGTTAAAAAATGTTTGTAGTCAGAAGGTTTCGAGTTCAAATTCGGTTGCAAGGAAAAAAATTTTTTTTTGATTTTTTTTTAATTAAAAATTTTTTTTGTTTTTTAAAATCAATTTTTTTGTCTGTGGGAAAGCTCCTTCAAGACTAACATTTTTTTTTGCCCTCCCAACACTGGCATACTAGTTACAAAAAATTGTTTGCCAGTACTAGCATTTTGGCACAGCAAGTACTTGTCCAGCTATTATCACTCATTTATGTGTTTAGCCATCAAATATTAAATGTCTCGTTAGCTCAGTGGGTAGAGCAATCTGACGGCCTGGGTTCAAATCACGGCACGGCAAAAAAAAAAAAATGCATATGAACTTTTTTTAAATTTTATTTTGGAAAATATATTCCCCGACCACATATTTATTGGTTTTGCCAGCGTTTTGCCAACGTTTAAAAATTTTCTTCCTCCAGTGCTTTTCCGGCGCTTTTTGAACAGCCGGTCCTTTTGTCTAATGATGTTATCATTTTGGGAATGGGAAAGCACTTTTTGCCAGTGCTTGTACCACCTGTTACAGTGCTTTGCCACCGCTTTCCCGTTTGTATTTTTCTGACTAGGTAGTTACCATTACCAGGTATGTAGTTACTAGGGAATTCAATTAATCGGCTTTTTATTTTAATCGATTAATCATGCAAATAATTATTCTTAACCGGTTAATCGAACAAAATTTTAAAATTAATCGATTAATCGAAAAAATTTAAAAATTTTATGTAAAATAATATACATACACTTGTTGTGTTTTTAATAATTTTATTTAAAAAATGGAACAAAAATAAATTCAGTAACTCTTCTGAAATTCATAAAAATGAAAAAAAAAAATTAATAATTGAGATCAGATTTTGTCATTATTTGTTTTTTTGTCCCATCTTTCACATATTAAAATTTTATCCAAATCAGGGAGAACCACACCGCAATGAGTTAAAGCGTTAAAGAAGAATATAAGACTCCGTACATTAATTTGTATCTCTTTCGTATGCATTGAGAGGAATTCTGTTTAGAATTGATTTTGCCTCTACGTTTCGGTACCTCCATCCCTTTGCTCACTAAACAAACATTACATTGAGCATTAATTATAATTAATAATTCTAATAATCATTAATTACAGTAATTATTAATGCTTTCGTTTAATATCAACATTTAAAAAGTCGTAAAAAATAATTAAAAATTTATTATACGTAAATAGGGCGCTTATTTGCTCCAGTGGGAGTTAGAGCAAGATATATAAATAGATACCACCACTTTACTAGATAAGTCACAACAACAGAGTAGTAATTTGGAAGATGACAAAGCAATTGTGTAGTTTTTGTTATTTCTTTGGGATTTAAGATGTTTATTAACGCTCCTACTTGAAAACATGAAATTCTCATTGAGTTGAAGCTAACAAATATTTCTAGAAATTCTAAAAGGTCGTCCTTAATTATTTTCTTAGGCCAGAATGAAATCCGAATAGGTACAAGCCTACAGCAAATTATTTATCACAATTCTTAAAAAAAAAGTTTTGATATTTTAGCACATTTACTTTTCTAAACAGTTTTGTAATTTTTTACCAATTTCGATTAATCGAGTAATCATATGAAATTATTCGAATTATTCGTTACTCGAAATTTGGACATTTTAAATTATTCGAACAATTTTTGAGAAAAATTGTTTGATTAATCGAATAACGATTAATCGATTGAATACCCTAGTAGTTACATAATCACAGCTGAATTTTTTTACCTTATGTGATTTCTCGGTTTCTATGTTCCAATCATAATTTTCTTATTGCGGAAAACTGATGAGTTGTGGTGATGCCAACAAAACAATTGTATTGTCTATCACGAAAATGGTTAACGTTTTTGAAACAACAAATAAAATCTAATATGACAATATCATACTAGAATCTGGACTTGAGGTAGAACAATATTCTAAATAGATATATGTAAATATATATAATATTAATTTATCTTTGATCTCACGTGATAATATAATTTTATGTTTCTAAATATCTTTAAGATTGAAACAACTTGTATATTGTGAATAACTTAGAAAAAGAATTTCAAATGGCATTTAGCAAATATGTTAGATTTTAGAAAAAACAATCTGCCACACCCTCACCGAAAATGAATCCAATAAACAATGAATAAAGGTGAATAAAAAATTGGCACAATTACTTTTTTTTTTTTTTTGTTAAAAACATCTGTTGAAAATTTGCAGATGTTGGTTGGATATTAACAAAATCAGTCAATAGAAAATCAAATACATACAATGACAAGTGATTTTATATGTAAAATATAATAAAATTGCCAAAAAGATGTAGTTAAAAATAAATCACCTAAAAGAAGACAAACCCACATACAGCAACTATTTATAAAATTGTTTTTTATGTAAAAATTTTCAAAAGCAAAAATTAACTGCACGAGTTTTAATACATCAAAACAATTGAAAATTCAAAAATAATCAAATACATTTAAACCCAGAATTATAATATTCATTTTAGATTTAGCACACAGAAGAATAACCCTACTGATGTTACAACAAATAATTGGCTCTCATCCAGTAAAAATATTTATAAAATTTCGTTTATTTTTACATGAAAATGTGTTTTATACTTAATAAAATTTTTGTATTTAAATCAAAATTATTCGAAAATTCAATTTTACACTACTGAAATACGGCTGCGTTTCTTTATTATTAGTGCTGTATAACATCCATGAGACGTTGAGTTTGAATTCGAACAACAAGACAAAGTAAATTTTTAATTAATTTCAATTTAACAGGCGCTTCCGTCATTTTTTTAATTTTTTTTTTTTTATAAATATTAGCACAACTACTACATGTTACAAGATGATGTCTCATCATCTGTATTCCCATATTTGAATTGAGTTTGCAAATTTCTTGAGTTGTTAAAGTTTTATTCATATTTATTTTTATAACAGACAACCAAGTTATCATTTGCTTAAATTTTAAGTTCTTTTATTCATAGTCGGGAAGTAATCATTATTTGTGCTTTGATTATTACCAAAAAGACAAGTATTATGTATAAGTACTTGGAAAAATACAAGTACCTGCAAAAAAATTGGAAGTAATGCTTTACAAACTACTGCTTTCACTGCTTCACAAGTATCTGTTAGTGTATTTTTAGTGCTTTTTTAGAAGTTATTCTTCACAACTTCAAAAACCCGCTTCCTTCATTGCTTCCAAAGTATCCGTTAGTATATTTTCACAGCTTTTTTAGAATTACTTCTGAACAACATCCAAAAAATCACTTAAGTATTGTTTCTAAAAAGTAATTGCTTTAAAAGTGATCCTAAATAGTGATTTTGGTATCATTGATGGTATCATTTAGTATCGATTCCCGGCGGGATCAATATTTTCTTATTTTTAAATAAAATTTTTTTTTCTTATTTTATTACTTTTTTTTAATATTTATAATTAATTTGTTTAAATTAAATATTTTTTTAATTTTTTAATTTTTAAAAATATGTATATATAAAAAAAATGGTGACAAATTGCTTTTTATGTACCTGTAAAAATAGTACTGAACACAAAATTGAATTGGACCTTTTGCACTTGTTTAAAAAGTACTTTATTGAAGAGAATAAAGCACAATATCTCGCAGTAACAAAGTGGTGTTTTTATGCCAGTCAACTTTCATATCAAAGAATAGCTCAGCGGTAGAGCGCTAGACTAGCAATCATGAGGTCGCAACGATACCCGGTGGCGGCAATAAAAAACTTTTGTAAAATAAAAAAATATAATTTTTTTTTGAAGAATTTTTTTTTAATTTTAACTGGTGAAAAAGAGCTTTGTTTGCATTCGTTCAAAAAGTACTGAAGAAATGTTGAAGTCTGAGTACTACGACTACATTAGTGTTTCTCTTCAAAAAGAAGTACATCCAAATCATCAATTGTAGTGCTTTTTCTACTGCTTCGGCATCTCTTCTTTTGCGGAGTACTTCCAATGTGCACTCAAAAAAGTTTGTCGGTAGAATCTACTGAAATAACTAAAAATGTAGTCATTCTTAACCGATTAAAAATAAGTAACAAATGCATTAAAAATAACTATCAAGTTGAAAAAGTAACTGATAATTTCTACTAAAAAAATTAAAAAAAAAACTGATAAAATTTGCAAAAACTTGTTTATTTGCTGTTAATTTTTGTGATATTAAAAAAAACATTTTTTCCTTCGATTACAAAAAGATGTGTAATTATATCACCCGCATAGAGAGAATTTTGCTGGACGAGTTTTAATGAAAATTTTCAGTAAACTAATGAAGTTTTCTTCACAATGTAAATGACAAACTACTTAAATTTGATGAAAAAGCTTCATATATTTTCTGAATTATATGTTAATGAAACTTTTTCATTTAGTGTATGAAACTTTTAATAAATAAGATGAAATTTTTAGTAACTTTCTATTAAAAAGTCCATTAATTAAATGAAAAGTTTCAATGGACGAGTTCTAGTGAAACTTCATAGGTTTTATGCAAAAATTCATTAATATCATGCAGATAATTCTCTCTGTGCGACTTGAAATTTGAAGTTCAAATTCCAAACACTTCTTCCGTTATGTATGTTAAAATTAAATTTTTATTTTATTTTAATTCTCGTTCCGTTTATCTTATTGACTGCTTGTAATGTCTCGGTTTGTGTTATCCAATCATCATTTACTTATTGTCTGTTATGAAAATGGTGAACCTTTTTTAAGCAACAAATAAAATCTAATAAGAGAAAAATCATATTAGATTTTGGACTTGAGGTAGAACAATGTTCTAATTAAACATGTATATGGTAATAAATTTAATGTTATATCTTTATTAAGCGCTTTTTATTTTCAAAATCCCGCAACCCAGAATTCTGTTACTTAACTTTCCGTTTCAAATAAAGATTTAAAAATGGCGTGAATTGCCCTATTAGTCGCATAAGTAGATTTTAAAATTGGGTAGGTTTCTAATGTAAAAATTTTTCATTGTTAATAGACCATAATTTTAATTATAGAGTAATTAATTTTGTTTCTTACAAATTAAATAAGTACCCGGCAATGTGCGTTTGTTACTCATGGAATATTAAACTAATTCATTCAATAAAATTGTACACTTTTTTTTAGTATATACACGCAGAAAAAGAGATTGTTGGATATATTTACAGGCAATTATATATATGTTTATAAACTCTATACTTATGTTTGAGGTGTGTTTGCAATTATTTTATTTTTATCGTTATAATACGTATGTCTCCAGGCAAACACTGTAATGTTTGAATGTTAGTCATATTTTCCCACTTAAACAAAAATATATTTGCATTTTTATTTTATCATTATTATGTTTGTGGATATATTTTTGCCTACAAACATTTATATATTTGCGAGTAGATGTATTTCAAATGATTCAAACATACATATGTTTACAGCCAAAAATATTATATTTGCTGGCAAATATATTATATTAAAAACACGGCAAATATATTTTAACAGTTCTTCCAAACATATATATATCACCAGCAAATATGTTTCCTTCAAGGCGATTTTTTTCAGCGTGTATGTATATATACAGCGAAATCTGCCAGTAAGACAAATACTTCATAATTAGGTTAAGGAATTCCATGTTTTTGCTCGATAGTCCAAAACTAATATGGACTAAATATTTATCCGAATCATCAAATTTAGAACAAAATGGCATCGATTTGTAGTTGCATATTTTTGCATATTTTGACTTTAAATGCATATGCGGTGGCTTTTTAATGCATATTTTGTGCTTTTTAATGCATATTTGTGCATATTTTTCATTTTTAGGAGCATTTTTTATTTTGTAAAAAAATATAAAAAATTGATATGTTTCCATATTTTGATTCAATCAAAATAAACATTCTTAAAAACCTTATCGACCTATGGAAAATCTTCGAGTTCTGTGTCTGTTTCCAAAACAACTACTTAAATATATTTTTAAGTTTTAAAGTGCATTATTTTTGCAAAAATAATAATTTTTAGTGCATATTTCTTATATTTTTAATGCATATTTTTCTTTTTTAACCGCATATTTTAGGCGCATATTTTCCATTTTTAAGTACATGAAATTCCTTGCCCTATTCATAATTAAGGTGCATTTACAATGATGGAGTACTCCAATCTGTAGCAAATTTAGTTTCTTTCTCTTTCGTATTAATATATTTTTGTATTTTACTATCTCTTTTTATTCCACTCCATAGCAAAACTTGTTTGACTCTGGAGTACAGATTTGCTCCACTCCAGAATTAACATTGCTCTGTTAACTGTTTAACATGACAAATATACCTAAAAAAACACATCACTAATTTGTTCACATCTCTAATTGTCAACAAATTAAAAACAATTTTTTTAAAATGCAAAAAATAAAACGAAATTTTTTTAATAAACAATATAAAAGTAATAAGAAAAAAATTAAATACGAAAATAAATTGCGGTGGTGGCATAGACTATGCGAAAATAAAATGTAAGTATTGATGTGTCATAAATTTTTGAAGTAACTCTACTCTGCATTTTGAACAGTTAACATTTTAATCTGTGCTGCAGAGTAGAGTCACTCTACCATTGTGAAAGCACCTTTATAGTTTGCTTGCGAGTAGATTAAAAATTATTTTTTTTTTATTTTCGCTTATATTTAATTCCATTCTACAAGTCTATGGATGAATTTGATGCTAAAAATCATTCCTAACCCAAAAGTAATTACTTCAAAGTAATTGCTAAGTATTATCAACGATCTAGAATCTCAAGAGGATACATGCGTCTCTTTCTCTGTTAACTGGATCTGGCCGACATTTCAAAAAATTTTAATATGGGGTGATGGGTTAAGTTTTATTGTAAAATTTTAATAAATATTAAAAATTGTTTCAACAAAAATGCATAATATTAAAAAGTATAATCATTAGTTGCAATTTAACTTCTTCAAATCTCAGCCAGAGCCAGTAAGAGAGCGCGTAACAGTACGTGAGCATCTTGCATAGAGCCTGGTTTTATTCATTAGCCATTAACTGTAAGAAGGAGCAGGGATGATAAATCAAATATTCAAAACAGTACCAACTTGCTTAAAAAATAGTAGGTACTTTTTCGACCTCCATAGTACCAAAAAATAGTTTTTGTATTCTACACCACCATTCATTCCCGGCTAGAAAACCAACGTGTAAAGTTAAAAAAAAAAACAAAAAACCTATCTAATTGTCGAGCCGATATTTACAATTAGGAAACTAAAATATCAGACTTAATAGATAGCAAAAGCCCGGAACTCCGATCCCTTCCACTGTTGGAAAAATCGATATTTGAACTTGTTAAACGTGTTTCTATAGAATTATACCATGAACTATGTGGTATGGCATATACTAATTTTGTGCTGACGATTGATTCAGATTTTTATTTGAATGAAGTCCCTGAAAGTCGTTTTCAGTTTCTTTTGCAGGTGAAAATTATTTAGGAATTTAACCAATTTAGCTCACTTGATTTATTCAAACACTAAATTAAGTACCACCAGCTTTGTATAAGTCTATGAAATGTAATCTCTAGACCCACGGTTCCCAGGGGTCCGTAGCAGAATTCCAGGGGGTCCGCGAAGAGATCCGACAAAAAACATAAAAGAAGTTATTAAAAAAAACAATTTTTTTTTATAATTTTTAAATTATTTAACAAAATATTGATTTGAAAAATGTTTTTTCCTTATTCCTGCTTAAAATTGGCCATCATTTAAAATAAGCAGGTGCTTTTATTAATTAGGCCCCATAATTTATAAAGTACCTCTCGTTCAACACTGGTTTGGGGGTCCGTGAGCTAGTAGAAATGTCTCAAGGGGTCCGTGAAGCAAAACTTAGTGGGAACCGCTGCTCTAGACCATTGACAATTGCTGTCATACTTCCAAGCAGACTAGATTTGTGAAGAAATTGCTTAAAAAACCCTATATTTCCCCCTATTAGTAGTATTTTTTTTTTAATCATGCGAGCCAATATTAGATATGACAAATTTAGCGCAAATTCTACGAGATTCCTATACCGAGTAGATTTGCTTTTAAGAATTTTTTAAGTAAAAATTACTAAATTTTCGAAATTTAAATTTACCTTATTTTTAATATTTTTGCGTATACATTTTAATAGTTTTTTGCATTGAACTAAGTTTCTCTCAATTTTTAACTCTTCTACTTGGGTTTTTCAACACATTTTTTATTTTAAACTCCGATAGTTAATTTGTTCATTTCAGAGCTTTGAAGAATTAATTCCTTAATTAAATTTTTCAATTCTGAATTAAAAATTCGATGAATTAATTCACAAAGCACCATATATTGAATGGAATTAATTCATATTTGTTTTCGTTCGATTTATTTTGTTACGAATTAATTCAATTGTTATAGTTCTTTTTATTTAATCAAATGAATTAATTCACTGGTGAATGCGTTCAATTTTATAAATCGAACGGAAAAAAAGTGAATTAATTCCTAACTGAATTACTTTAATTTTTTTTAATTCAATGAACGTAATTTTATTTTTTTTTAACTCCCTGAACGTAATTATATTTTTTTTAATTCACTGAACGAAAATGAAATTGACCGAATTCAGTGGTGAATTAATTCAGTAGGGAATTAGTTCACTTTTTTCAATGAAGTAGGTTGTCACATCGCTTGTTTGCCAGATTTTTTACACTCTGCATAATGTTTATTGATACATTTTTTTGGTAATTTATTTTTAAGTTTTATTGTTTTTATTTTTTTTGTGTTGTTGTTTTTTGATATTTGTTTTCGTAGTTGTTGTTTGCTTTTAAATTTTTATTTTGTATTCCCATTATAAACATTTAAAATTTTCGAATTATTATACAAACGTTCTTTGTCAGTGCATTGATAGTGAGAGGCTGCAACTCACTCATACAAGCACAAAATAAGGTTGTATATGTTTGCCGATCCCTGATTTAAACTCTATACATTTAAGCTCAGAGAGTATCTTTTTATGGCGACTAGGTCAGAAAATGGTCCAATTTTAACCATTTTAAAACAGTGAGTTCCCGTATACCATCAGAAGTACCACCTTTAGTGTTATTACAAATAAATAAAGACAGATGTATGAACGGAAATTGCTAAATCGACTCAGAAAGTGATCCTGAGTCGATTGTTACGATACTCTTAGATGGATCGAGATTTAGTACTTTTGACAAACTCAATATATTTTCTACCACAGAATGGTATAGGGTATAAATATATCAAATATATGGTACGTAGGCGGGAGATGATGTTAAAATAAATGTGGCAAATGAATTTTATTCCCCATAAAAAAAATTAAACAAGAAGAAATCTTAATAAAATACATTTAACAAATTAACCGCACGAGTAGAGTTTATTGTTGCTGTCATTGTATTGTTATATACGATCGATTTTTACGTCATTTATTTTGTGACTTTTTTTTAACAAAACTTTGACATTTGGTGTGTTTATGTTTTGTATACAAATTCTAAAACGTTTTAAAGAAAGTATTTGGCATTGAAAAATATTTATTTAAAATTTTATTTAGTGAAAAAAAAAACTGAATAAAACATCTGTTCGTTATGTTTAAATTTAAATTATGTATAATAACAAAAAGTAAGTAACATGTGATAGATTCAACTATTTTGTTTTACGAAAGAAAGATCAAACATATAAAAAAAATAAACAACTTGTAAAAAGAAAATAAAAAAAAAATTTTAAATAATTACAAAAAAAAAGTAAATAAATTGTTTCATAATTAAAAAAAACTCGTTTTTTACAATGATATAAAAATATAAACAGAGAAAGATCTCAATTTTCTGTTTTAACATAAAAAGAGAGAGAAATTTTAAATTATATTAATAAGAGATTAATCACAACTGGGTCGACAACGAGAATTGCATTTTCATATATTTTGTATGGTAAGCAAAATGTTGCCATATCGTCCGGCGATTTGTCGTCGTAATAGAATCTATTTTATTTTCATATTTGTCAAATTGCTGCTATATTTTTAACTAATTAATGGTTGCCATTAGAACGGAGTTGTAGAAATTCGTATTAGAGTTGCAAAAATTCGTACTTTGCGTACAAAAAATTTATTTTTTTTGACAGAAGAAATATAATTGAAAATAGAAATACATAATTTAGCGCAAAAAGGAAAAATTAAATACAATAAAATGTAAAACAACAAGAATTAATGCAAAGCTAATTGAATTTATTAAGAATTGTGTCGAAGCAAATACAATCATATTCTTGTTTTGCTTTCCTTTTTTTCTAAACGTTAAAAATTGTCGACGGCCGATTGTCGCTGTATTTAAATTAATTGCTGTCGTCAGAGGAAAATCGACCCAGTTGTGTTTAATCTCTAAGTTGACAGAATTCTAAGAGATCTACACTCACCCAAAAAAGTAATGGCTACTGAAAATTTTGCTGTTATTACGGGAAATTTAACTGTTTTGAGGCCAGCGGTATTTTTTGCTAATTTTAGCAAATTTAGTAGGTTTCGTTTCTTAATTTACGTCTTATAATTTCAAAAAAAATATACGACCGTATCAAATAAAATTTTTCGAAGACGCCTCAACCGGTATAAAAAACTTGTCAAAATATGTCTAACCTTTTTCTTATACATTAATTTTTTCGAATAGCTTATAAAGAAGTTAGTAAAAGAAAGATGGACACGTTTTATATCCTACACTCAAAAAAAGTTAGTCGGTAGAATCTACGGAAAATGACTGCTAAAACAAAGGTGCATATGTATATACAGCTAAAAAGGCGACCAAGGTATTTACTAGGATATTCAATTAATCGGCTTTTTATTTTAATCGATTAATCGTACAAATAACTGTTAGGGCTTTTTTCTTAACCGGTTAATCGAACAAAATTTTAAAATTAATCGATTAATCGAAAAAATTTTCATTAATATCATGCATAAAATTCTCTCAGTGTACAGGTTAAACCCAAACAACATACTTGTTATGAACTGCAGTATTTAAAACTTGACAAAATATAAAACAATATACAAAATGTTTAAATTCTAACAAAAAACAGTCTTCGGAAGAAAGGCTGAATTTTTTTTTCAAATAAAATAAATTCCTTTGCCAAAAGTGAACAGAATACCATCAAATGAGCGATTTTTTTAGCAAAATCATCTGGCAGCACTCATTGTGCCTTCATCAACTTAGCCTGCCATATTTATAGTCAACAACATATTTAGATCAGAGACTATTAATTATAGAGATAGGAAATCAAAAATTACACTACTCACTGCTTTACTTTTTTTTTAACTTTTTCGTTAGTTGAATGAGGGGAATTTTTAGTTGATCTTTTATGCTAGTAAATGAATGGTTTTTTAGTTTAACTCTAGATCATAAATTAATATCACTTTTTGTTTAAATTATTTTCAAATTAAAGAAAGATAATACAATTTCACAAGTAAACTAGTTTTGTTAGTTTTTATTTTAATTTTGAATAAAAATGAAAAGTGTCAGTTTACTGAACAAAGCGCCACCTATTGATAACGATGTTGTTATAACTTATTTTTTTGGTGATGCCATAGCCCTGATTTAGATAGATGTTATGCCATAAATATATTCCGTAAAATTAATATCACACCAACGGTCATAGAATCTCAAGAGGAATCTATGTTAACTGGCTCTGACTGACATTTGAAGAAATTTTATAAGAAGGTGATAGGTTCATGGTTAAAATTTAATAAATAATAACAGCACTTAAGGGTTAATTTTCTGAAATTAATTTAAGGATATTATTTTTAGATCTAGAAAAATAATATTTAGAAGTTCCATCAACATCCCCTCAGGAATATCTGTTATATTAATATGTTAAAAAAAAATTAAAACCTAAAATTTGACCTCTCACCTTACACAGGGGCAATTTACTGTATTTAAATATTTTTATATAAAAATGCCCTGTTGGCTGTCCGTCTCCAATATACACAAATTGCCTGCACTTGTACGTACAAACCATACGTCAATGTGGCAATATTTGTGAAAAGGTGACACGGAGGAAATAAGATCACTGTGTCTGTTTGATCACTTCTGAAATTATTCATATAGAGATAAATAATCTGACAATAAAAATATAAACAATAATCCAATTTAATGGAAGATCACTGATGAAGCCTGTCCATAAAAAGGCAGAAACTAGATCTAGTCTGATTTGCAAATTTAATGTGGTTATAACTTTTGAGGAAGGTTTATTCTTCTTCTTAACCTCAAACCTACTAAAGAAAAAGAATTTTATTTAACAGAAATATTAGTTGATATCAATTATTTCAGTTAATTTGATTTTCTTCCGTTTTAACAAAGGAATTCTTTAACTGAGCAACTGAGAAATTTTATCGGTGTATCTAATTACTTATTTTACAAAACCTAATGCATCCACAGTTGTAAAATTTACAAAACCTTAAAGATTAATTACATCAATTCTATTCAACTTTATCATCGCATAACTCACCCAGTACAGAGCAGGGTGACCATGCATTTATCGCATTTGATACAGAAACAACATTGTGCTGGCCACCTTTTATAATGCATAACCCCACTCACAGTGACTTGGCTAAGAAATTTTTAAAATGAAATAACTAACCGCTGAAACTTATATGACTACAAAAATAAAAATATAAATGTAATATATTCATATAAAACAAATAAAATATTGTAAATGTCTTTTCTTTTCAGTAGACATTACGATGGAAAAGTACAATTACAAAACATCATATTACATATGGGTGAAATCAAAAAATGTGATAAATTTTTAAGCCAAATTCGTGAGAAGCAAAAAGTGTTAATATTTCGGTTTTTTCTTAATGGAATCAGTAAGTTTAGTCATTATAAACCTAATTGCAAAAAATCTCTTCTACAAGTTGTCGCAATAACGTTTTTTGCACAATTTCAATTTTTTTTGTTGTAACGGAGTTTACATTTATGCAAGCAAAAGACATAACAAAAAAAATTGCGTACGAATTTTCTTAAATTTTTAGTTTTTCATATTTGGGTTTTCAACTTGCTTTCCAATGATATATAATTTGTGTTGATCAAATTGGCGGTTTCGCGAATAAAAATACAATTCATTCCGCGAAAATTTTTTTTTTTTTTTTTTTTTAAATTTTGTATTTTTGGTCCTTTTAAATGCTTTTCAAAAATATAAAATTTTTTAAAATCCAAACGTCGGTTGCGCAGTTACAAAATAATATATTAAAAACATAACATTTCGGGATCAAAAAATTCTTAAATTGTGTGAAACAAATTTAATTTGTCAAACTAATGTCAGTAATGACTCGAAATATCGATTCAAAACCAATGAAATGCAAAATCAATCGTTTTTCGCTCCAGCAGGTTAGGGTAAAAAACTGATAACTTTTTTTGATTTGACGCAAAATTATTAGTTGAATCGTCTTTTGACACATAAATATTAGTTGAATCACCTCTGTTTATGGTTATTTTAAAATATTTTAAACATTTATCTGCATTTATTTGAATGAAATTTGATGCAAACAATTGTGGTTACGGAGTTTACAGTTACGGAGTTTACATTTGGTTACTTTTTTCGTTTTCTTTCAGAAACGCTTTGTCAGAATTTTCTTTCCGAAACAAAATCGCATGATGCCTACAAGGTGAATCCAAATATGACATTGTTTTTCTTACTCGTTAAATAGTTTGGTGTCAAAATTAGGAACGGAGTTTACAACATTTTTTCAAATCTTATTAAAGACATCCTTTTTCATCTCGAGAATGTTACATGCTGCACAAAAGCTTCAAGTCTGTTATAGTGGATGATTACTTACAGTCCAACGATCATTTGGGTATAAATAACATACTTTTCGGAATATAAATAATAGATAACTCCAAAATTCTGGTATATGCATTTTTATCAAAAATTATGACGAAAAATCGTTACAGAATTGAAGTCGTGATAGCTAAGATATACGAAAAAGTTTGTAAAATCTATTATTTTTTATTAAAAACAGCACTTTTCCTCTTCATAAAAATTCTTACGGTTAGTGTTTAGCTTTATTGGTTATTAAAATATAAGCTATTAAAGTTAAAAAACCTTATGAGTTACTTGTTACGGAGTTTACATTTGGCCTATAAAATTGGTCACAAATTTTATGTATTAACCAAAAATTGGTCAGATTGTTATAAATTTTGTAAAACAGGTGACAATGCGCTGATATATATCGAAATATGTAACTCAAATGTAATCCAGGCATTAGAAATTAGGTGGTTACACGGTTTTTATCACATTTTTTGATATCACCGATATAAACAGACTGACAAACAAAACAAAAACCATAATAAAGTGTAATGCAAATAAAGAAGTTTTTTGTGTTAAAAAAAAATAAATGTTTTAAATGACTGATTTTTTTTGTATTCTTTAGTAAGCACCTAATAGAGAACAGATATAATGGTCGTTAGATTGTCAGCTATTCGGAGATATTGTATATTAAATTTCAAAAGGTGTATTCCGTATTTGTTAACAATTGATCTCAAAAGTTTATGATGAAAATTTGAGACAAATCGGACAATTTTGAACAGTGGATACTTTAATCAAACTCTGAAAAGGAAAAAATAATAATCTACTTAAGTCCGTATGAAACTAGCTTTTTCTTTCACTTTTTCTTAACTCTTTAGGATTTCCACATTTGACCTTATTGCCAAAATTTTAGAAACCCTAAGGATGTTATTCAATGAAAGACGAAATATCATGGATATATATATAAAATAATGAAAGACATTTTATAATAAAAACTAAATGACCTCGAGCTAAATTATTTAGAAATTCAATTTGTTTTCACTTTACAGTTTTATGTATTTATTTCATTCTATTGTGTTAAGCCAGGGCACCAGACCCTGACTTCGAAATGTTTTGTTTGATCTTTTGCCTCTTTTTATGCTTGTTAGCTTCTAGGATACATATTTTTTGATAGGTGAGTGTCAGATCGAACTTACTCTTTTTTGCTGAAGCCAAGGCAGAACTTTGATGTAATTTACAATGCTCGGCCAAAACCTAAGCCGAATAAAACATGAATTTATAAGTATTTGTTATACTAAATAAATATATAAACTCCTGTTTCTGCGAACTACTACTGTACATTAGATCGTACCTCAAAAACAAAGTTCGCCGTACGCCGTCCAATCTAAATTATTTTTGCAAGGAGGTTTCAAAAAATTTTTTTTATATTTTTTCCGAACGTCGGATCTTAAAGTATGATACATCGATATTTTTCTCTCGAGGGGACCAATGTTTTGTTCCAAGGACCATTGATCTCAAGTATCCCGTTCCAGTATTTACCCACCAGATCTCAGTTGCTACGACCCTAATGTCAGAAAATAAAGCCCGCAAAAAATCATGAAACTTTTCCTAAGGAAGTTTTTTTTATTATTAATTCTTCTATTACATAACCGAGCCCTTAGGGCCTTATATGGTTAATTAAACCCAGCAGAAATTTTTTTATTTTTTTTGGTTGCCGAACGTAGGGGTCGCCTTTTTAAATTTATTTTCATTGGATTTTTCCTTTATAGCAAAACACTGGTCTCCTCGGGGCAAAAAAATTGATATGTCACACTTTAAAATCTGACATTAAATGCCGAAGCTATAACGAAAAATAAAAAAAGGCGAACCCTACGTTCGGGAAAAAATTTTTTTTTTGGAATTGCCTTGCAAAAATACTTTCGGGAAAAGCCTATTAAAGCAGACTTAAATTTTTAGAGGTTTTCGAACATCTTTAGGTGTTATTTAGTACTTCTGACATCGGTCTCTTTCGAATAGTGTGGGGTCTATAGCTCGCTGAGTTATTTTTTGTTTCTTTACATGTAAAGAATTTTTAGAATATGTTTAAACACGTACAACTATGCTTCTAAAGAAAATAATAAACGTTTAATGGATTCTAACATATTTTTTCAAATAAGAATAAATGCATCAAGTTTATGACAAAGTCTTCTGAAGTCAACTGTATGAATTCCATTATATTGTATTTTATAAATATTATTTACTTTCAACACTCTGTTTAATAGGTATGAATAAGAAGAAGAAGAAGAGAATGAGGTAAAAAAGAATATAATTTCTGCCATCACCAGTCAACAGAACTCCATTACAATTTCCCTATATTGAAATAATACAACAATTTGGACAGAGCTACTTAAGAGTTATTTCCCTAATTATAATATAATTGAAAATTATAGTTCATTCGACTTTTCTCAATTACAACGAGAACTATATTCCCGATTTTACTGTGGGAAATAAATTTATAAATAAATATAAGAAAAATAACCACAGTCAAATACTAACTTTTGTTATTTCCATACAAATTTTCAGCTCCCTAAATTGTGAAGACCTGTTAGCCTCAGGTCGTTTCTTCTTACGACAATGGAGAAGTTTTTGGAATCCATATTAGGGGCACTTACCTCGGATATTATCAATTGGACTCTGGAAAACCTCTTCTCTGGAGTAATCACGTTTGCCATAGGGACTACTTGTAGGACCGTGAATGCGATCAGAGGGTGTCCTCAAGGTGATGTTTTGTCGCCATTATTATGGACAATGACCATGGAATAGTTGCTCGAGGGTCGTAACTACTACGATCCTGATATCATTCACGACGAGCAGAAACATTCTATCTATCTATGCATGTAGTTGTGGGTAAGACAACAGGCTTCTTGGACAGCGTAAAGTACCTTAGGGTATATTATGCCTGTCAGAGGATCTTCGGGTGAACATAGGATCTCAGGCCACACTTGATATATTGATCGTTGAATACTATTACTAAACCTATGATCACTATGCTGCCCTCGTCTCGAGTGCACTGGCATTACGGTGACCGGCAGAACGTGCCCGATAGATGCCATCATAGCTCTGCTTGACATACCACTATTTGATATCTCCGTAATGTTGGCCCCCAGTATGGGCTCCTTTAAACTTCGGAAGTATGAAGAATAGCGACCTAAGTCGTCTCATGAGAATCCCTAGGATCTTTATGGATAACCCGATCTTAAGGGTCGTGGGAATAGATTTTCGTCAAGTATTTTGCCGTTGTGTTATTTGATAGGGGCATGCGGCCAACCGGTCTTGAGAGCTCATATATGGTTGATGGCTGAAAACAGAATACTATATACATGCGTGCGGGTGTGTTTGGACCCGGGTTCAGGCGTGCCCCCCTTCATTTTCAGGCGGAGATTTTCGCCATTTATGTCTGTGCGACGGAGTGTGTACGGAGGGGCACAGTTAGAGCGCGCATCTACATTATACATTCAAGCTACACTAAGGTTTCTAAGAGCAACCGAGGAATTATGTGGACTGGTCATGGATATCATGCGGACTCTCAATAAACTTGGTAGGAGCAACTCGCTGGTACTAGGTTGTATTCCTGGCCAAGAGGGGCATAAGAGAACCGAGTTTTCTAGGTATTGGGAAACTTCTCTTGGCCAACGCTTGGCAAAGAGATTTATTTCTTCGCCCGCTGGAAGATCAGACGACTTTTGTTTCTTGAAAGGGGGAACTTAAAGGCCTTAACGGGATACTTTACTGGAAATTGCGGTCTCAGCCAGCTTCATACGGACACTGGCGTTTGTAGATTTTGTGAGTTGAATGCTGAGACGTCGGAGCATGTAATCTGCGAACATCCCAGGCTGTGTGATAGGCGACTTAGGTTTCTGGATGACCGCCTCATGTCGCCTTCGCAAATTTGGATTATTTTGCCTAATCGGCAAAAATCTTAACAAACTATGCTTGTAACTAATGGCACAATACTGAAAACAAATTCGTGGTTACAACCGAATTAGCAATAGAATGGGTTGGTTACGCCTTTAAAAATGTCGAATTTTAGTTGCGTGTGTACAAATTCGATAAAATTACGAATTCGTTTTCAAGGACTTTATTCTTTGAAGCTCTGTTCCCAGTAGGTACCAGCTACTAAGGTGTGTTCAAAATTAAAAGCCTTAGACACATCATTCAACAAGTTGTTTTTTTTTGTTTTCTATTCGATGTAATTCTGCTGAAAGTGCAGAAAAGAATTTATTTAATATTCAGTTAGTGTGTGTATTTAAGTTTATTATTATAGTTATTGTTGTTGCAGTCGCTTTGTTCTGCCATACGATCTCTTGGTGTTGTGTTTAACTATAGAAACCATTATTTCACGTTGTAGTTGTTATAGTGTTGTACGCTATTTTACAAAAAAGGTAAATAAATATTCGCACTGTCAATGCTAAAATAAATGGCATGTACAGAATACAGCAACAACAACTACTAAAAACTAATATTCATCCACAACTCATATGATTGGGCAACAGTGTGTTCAATTTAGCGGTTTTTCTTGACAAGATAAAAATCATTTTGATGGGGTTGCGAAGAATTCGTTAAAAAGTTTCTTCTCTCATCTTTTGGCTTTCCACTGATTCAAATTCACTACACCGATTGGTATTGAATATGGATCATACGATAGTATAACAATACCTGGTAGATACAATAGAAAAACATATTCTCTGATCTACAACAAGAAATTTCAAAAATTCATACCGAAGATAAAGAAAACATCCTAGATTGTCAAGAAAACCCCAAATTCTTGTAAGCGAATTTTCCTTTCTTAATGTTTTTTAATTTCTCATATTTAAAGCAGTGTCCTTTTAAATCTGGCCGCCATTTGTGAATAAAAATAACGCAAGTTTTAAGGAAATTTTATAGAATTTTCAACAATATTCAGTTTGTGCAGATCCGATCAGTACTCGCTAAATTTTACTATATAATTTGATAAAAGGTCTATATCGCTGATTTTTGATTAAAAGCCACGCCTACTTAGAACGGGCAGCAAAATTAAAAAAACAAACGCTACACTAAAAATGCCCACACTTTTCTGGACCACCTTCCAGTACTTCGGGGACAATTTAATCATTATTTTGATCTTTAAAAATAAAAGCAACGGTGATAAAAGTAGAAAACGCTTTAATTGGTGCTATTTTTTTTCGCAGCTGTATGTAGTTTCGATAACAAAAAATCGAGTTATTTGATATTCGAAAAATGAACATTTAAAAAAAAACCCCGAACCTACATTGCACAAAAACCATTTTCAACCTGTTTTTATAAAAAGTCTCGATCACTCTAATACATACCGATCTATCGACTTGAAATTGTAAATTTGTATTGAAATTGGGGAAATTTGAAATTTTGCTGATATTTGTGAGAACGAATAATATAGGACATAGACCCACTTTGTTCGCACGCTACAGGTCGCCTATATAAAAATATTAAAACGAAATTTAGTACATTTACTCATAATCAGGGCAGCGACTTTCATGCACTTAAAAATTGAAAATATGCGCTTAAAATATGCAGTAAAATATGCACTTAAATGGAAATATGCACTAAAAACCCAAAAATATGCACTGAATTCCAAAAATAAACACTTAAAACCAAAAAAATCCACTTTAAATTTATCAATTTTTAAATATCATATTTATTACTCGAGAGCGTTTGATTAAAAATTATATCCAATATAAATGTCTAAGGCTGGATTACTGAATGTTTAGTTAGCTACTAACTGGGACTTTAACTGACACATTTGTTGTTGTTTTTCATATAAAATTTAAATTTAACTGTGAGATAAATTTTAACTGGACATTCAGTAATCGGGTATAAGTAGATGACAACTTGATGTTTTCCTTCCACCCAGCAAAAACAGACATTACCGAGTAATTAAGCGAGTAAGTAGCACACAAAGGGCTTCACTACTTACCAGGCTATTTACTCGTAACATTACTTTTGTAGAGATGCCCAAAAATTCATGGGTGGTCATTACCCTCTCGCTTACAAAAAAAGTGCGAATAACGAGTTTCCCATAGTGAAAGAATAAGTAGGTACTCACAAATATAGAATAAGTGGTTACTCAGAAGTTAGGAAATACGTGGAAATATGTAGAGTAACATTGTAAAATAGTTGGTCATATTGGCAAAAAAAACTTTTTTCCTTGGAAAATTTCCTATTTAGTTCAAAACAAATTTATAAATAAAATATACTTAATCACCCAGGAAAATTTTCTGTTCCAAAGAATCGGTTGTAGAATAGCTACTTTACATTCACAACCCCTTCTACTGTCGATTCTAACACCGATTATTTTTGTTTAAAATTGTCCCAAAAGCAACCACTTCTATAGCTCCAAAGTGGAACAGGTTGCTCTCGAATCAATTCTGGAACTAGTTCTAAAACTGATTCTACGTCAGTCACACCTTCCATATAGGATCCCAGGAACTGATTCTGGAACCAGTTACATGGAATCGGTTGCAGTGGAACCAGTTGTAGAATAGGTGTGGCTGGCTACCGATTGTAAAAAATTTTCCTGGGTTATTTAATCAATTACCAGTAAGTGATTACTTTGCACGAATATATGTATAAGTTCTTCTATAACTTATTATCGGTAAGTCATTATTTTGTATTTTAAAGTAATGCAAAGGGTAATTACCAATCATTACTCGGTAATCCGTATGGTAATGGCCTGTCATTACCATGTTTTTGCTGGGTAGTTAAGTGCTACGTTAAGGTATGCAAATTGTTCTTTTTCTTTATTTTTCACTAAATCTTACTCTTAGTTAAAAAAAAAAAAATAGAAAGAAAAATATGCAATAAAAATCATAAATTGTGCAAAAAATATGCACTTAAAAGCAAAATATGCATTAATAACAAAATATGCAACAACAAATCGATGACTTTTTGTTGAAAATTCTTTGATTCGGAAAAGTATTTGGTTTAAATAATTTTTGGATTAATGACTATAAACATGCATTTGCATGAAAGCCGCTGCCCTCCTCATAACGAATGACCCATGGAAGAGGTTTATTGATTTTTGCTTCGAATTGGACAATGTTTAAAGGTCCCCCAAAAATTGCTTCACGCTTGCCGCTATATGTCGAAAATATGTAGATATTTCGATGAAATTTGATACACTCGCTAACTTAAGGCCAAGGCAATTCCGTCTTTAGGCCCTAAACATCGGAGATGTCATTAAAAATATGAATGCAACCTTGGATTTGAATTCTCTATAACAAATTCGAGGCAAATTCGTTTCGGGATATTGCAAAAACTGAGTACTTCGTCATTTCGATTGCCCAAAACCCACTTGAAAAATAAGAGACACTGAAACGCCCCTGTGTGTAGAGTTAGCCGATTTCGTTAATGTTTCAGGCCTTAAATCATAAGAAATTGTTTTGACTACTTTTGGTGGCTTTATTACAAAATTAGCGCCAGTTTTGTAGTCAGAATTAAGGTCGATTTTCCCATTAAATAAGTTTTAAGTAAGAAATTTTGTGTAAATATTAGAAATTTTGTTTGAAAATTTTATACTGGTTACTAGTTATGACTAGAAAACTGACCCTTAGAATCAGTAACTCTTAACTTGCTCAAATTTAAATTTTCTGTTTGATCGGACTAATTTATTTTTTCCACCATATTGCATCCGCGATTCTGAGACAATTTTTGAAATGGCTGACCCTGAAAACATCCGGATGTACAATTTAAAACAGCTGCGACTACCTATTTGCATTGCAGCCAGGGTGTCAAATAGGTATGCCAAACGGGATTGACTTTGAAAATTTCGAAATGCGGTGTTTAAGAATTACAAAAACGGGATGTACAAATTTATCACATAATTTTGCATTCAATTTAATTAAATAACAACAGAAATGGAATTTATAATTAAAAGATCTCAAAAGCCAAGAATTCAACTCATTTCATATTTTGTCGTTTTTGTTTTAAAATAATTTTCATTTACTAAGTTTCAGAATTTTCCATGAGTTTAATTAAACTTTCTTAGAAGAATTGCTAAAATATTAATTGCATTTTAAAAAATAATATAACTGTTTGTCTCTGAAATAAAATTGTTTATTCTATTAGTGACTACAGAAATACAATAAGAACTGTAAAATAGAATAAAGTCAAATTATTTACAGGAAAAACTGTTTGAAAAAATATCAACGGGGTTGTGTTTTAAAATAAATTAGGAATTGCAACTTCAAAATGCGAGATTCACAACAGATGGCGTATCTTTTACACATGGTTTGTGTCTTTAATAACTTATAAGGCATTTTTGAGGGTAAACATTTGTAATTTATTCTCACTTAGCTATTGAACAAAATATGTAAACAAAGTTGTTTTGCTTCGAAAATGTCGAATTTTGTACCAACAAAGCATGATTTACGAGAAGTTTTCCATCATGACATGTTGCAGGACCGGTTAAAAACTATTTAGAAAATAGTGGTTGGGAAGTTTTCCCTCACCCGCCTTATAGTCCAAACCTTTCCCCGCTTCACTTCAGAATAGGGTATCCGAAATTGGCTTGATTCTTTCTGGGCCTCAAAAACTTAGCAAATCTTTTGGCACGGATCCATATATTGCCACAAAGGTGGAAAAATGTCACAGGATCATAAGGATACTTTGAATAAATTTATATTGTTCCAATGTTTCACAATAAACCCCCAAAATTTGCCAAAAATTCCACATTCCCAGTATAAAAATATCCGGAATTGGAACTAATTGTTATTATTTAATGATTCCGGGACTAATTTTTATTATTTAATGATTCCGGGACTTCGGGAATTCCGGCTCAGGCGACTATTCGGCTGGCAAATACTAAATAACATATTCTGAATTAGTTTTGACGATTTTCTGAATTTAGCTGTTTTCCAATCGCTAACTTGGCAATACTGTTGTCAATACAGTAAATGTTTATAGTGTCAATAATATTTTACGCAGTAAAATTGTACATACATATCTCGTTTCGTTTCGTGTGTTTTTGCGACATGATCCAAGAGAATGTGGTGTAGATTGTGTATGGTGTAATAATAATGTGAGGTGAAAAAGCACCTGCATTAATGAGTCATCATTATCATTATTTGGTTTTTTTTGTTTGTTTTTTGCTTTAAGTAAAAATAAACTTTTCTTTAGGTGAGTTGAAAGCAATCATAGACGTCATTTATTTTAAAATAGACATAATCTTTTGTTGATTTTTTTGTTTGTTAACTTAAAAGCAGTTATTTTGATTGTTTTCTTACTATGTTCGCTTGTAAAAATTAAATGTTTTGATATGATTACCTGTTGAAAGTGACTGACGGAGATAAGTTACAGGTATGGGGAATGAATAATTGGAATGAATTAAGGTACAGTTTAATAGCAGATTTAATTGTTACTGCATTAAGTTCTACAGGTTGGAATTGCCACTACAGGGTATTTGCAAATGTTTTATTAAAATCAAATCAGAGAATAAAAAGATATAATAAGTAGGTACATTTATTATATCTTTTTGTACTTTTCAGAATAGGTCAAATACGAGTGAGGACTAATAAATCCGTGCCTTTTTGAATGAAAGATAGTTGTTTTAGAAAATGAAAGTATTACCAGAAGGTGTCCATTAAGGTATTTTAAGAGTGCGTAGTTTCCTAAAAAATTTCACACACGAATGCGGAGAAAAACACAAGGAATTTGAAGAAATTTAACAGCGAACGAGAGAAAATGAAGAAAGTCGGTAAAACAAGAAATTTAATAAAAACGGTGTTACAAACAAAAAACAACCTTAAAAATAATAAAAAATGTAATTAAAATTGATTATTTATTATTTATTTCATTCCTAAAGTTGTTTTTGTTACCGATTTAATCAATAATTATGAGAAACAATAAAAAAGTGCACTGTTAACTTTTTCGGGTTTCCTTTTGTTTCTCTTATTCTTCACGGGAATTAACAGGATCACAATCCATATAAACTTTAAGGGACACAGTGTACAAAATCATTACCAGATATGTTGTTATGTATATACATACTTGGCAACTAGTTACTTTTGTTATTACATTTTTTATTACCTTTATATGGCGATGTCGCGAAAAATAATGAGTTATGGTTAAACACCAACATACGAAAAACCAAAAAATATATCATTACCTATGTGCTTACCAGTACTGACAAAAATAATCAGTCTGAAAATAGATTTTCAAAAAAATAAATTATATAAAAAAATATTTTTTATTGTATTTCTTTTTAAATAAAATTTGCTGGTGCGGGAATCGAACCTGGGTCTACAGATTGCCAGTTAATAGCTCTACCATCTGAGCTATATCGACATGTAATATTTAATATATAAAAACATAATTCACCTGCTGCACACAAGTAAGCTTACTCGCCAACATACAAACAATCAAAAAATATGTGGTTACATATAGCCTTACCAGTGTTTAAAAAATATTGAGTCTAAAAATAGATTTCAAAAAACCCGTGTATAAAAGTTTCGATCTGATCAGATCTTTTTGGATCTAAATAGATGATTGAATTTAATTAGATCCTGTACCAGATCTCATCAAATATGATCAGATATGGCATATGTGATAATACTTTATGGCAAGATCTGATCCGATCTAGTGCCAAATCTGTTCAAATCTAAAGTGATCTGGACAATTGCGCCAGATACGCCTAGATCTGATCAGATCTAATTAGATCTCAAATTTGTCCCCAATTTTGAGATCTAATTAGATCTGGTAAGATCTACTGAGATCTGGTCAGGTATGCCTAGATCTGATCAGATCTAATTAGATCTCCAATTTGTCCCCAATTTTGAGATCTAATTAGATCTGGTAAGATCTACTGAGTTCTGGCCAGATCTGATCTTTTTTACACGGGCATATAAAAAAAAATCTAGAAAATTATTTTCTATTTGAAATAATGGTAAAAGTAAGTCATTATCAGTAACTAATTATTATATGTTTTAAAATAATGCAGAAGGTAATTGGGGGTCATTACTGGTAGTCCAAAAAATAATATGTCATTACCGTTTCTACACTGGGTTACCAAGGAGTTTACTTTTTTGGTTTGGGAACTCTTTAGCCTTTACCCTGTTGGGTATTACTTAACGTAAGCTGTGTTTTCGACTTAACTATATCCGTTTACTCAGAGTACACGAAAATGTGTTTGAGATGAAAACTAACACATTACTTCTCGTATGCACGTTAACTTGGAACGTAGATAATTATCAACATTGAGGACTCAACGTTTATAGATTTTTGCATATAACTTCTTCGCGTTACTTCCTAAGAAGTTTTGCTTGCATACGTTGGATTATCATGCAACTATTATAAACATTAGCTGTTTACAATTTTTTTTATACTTCAAGCGGTTAAACATAGATTGGCTTTAAATACTTAACGTTGTTATGTATAAGCGAAAATACAGCTATAGTGTCCTTTCAGCTCAACACAATTTTTCCAACGCTTTTCCAATTGTTTTATCCCTTCCAAACAATATGATTTCTCAAGATCTTGAAAATATGCATTTCCCAGGAAAATTTTCTGTTCAAAGAATCGGTTGCAGACTAGCTACCTTTCCTTTGCAATCCCTTCTACTGTGAACTCAGCAAAAATGGTCGGTGTTATCCAGATCCAGAGAGTTAGCGTTCAAGAATCTACTTCGCAAACGTACACTCTCAGAACAATTCCGTTTTGGCAACAGAATTTTTTGCCAACCGAATTACGAGGTTGCAGCAACCGAATTCAGTTGTGGCAACCGAATTAGATATCAATTCGGTTGCGACAACCGAATTCGATTTCAATTCGGTTGCAACAACCGAATTCGATTTCAATTCGGTTGCAACAACCGAATTCGATTTCAATTCGGTTGCAACAACCGAATTATAGTTTGCCACAACTGAATTCCGTTGAGGCAACCGAATTACGAGGTTGCAGCAACCGAGCCAATTCGGTTGGAAAAAATTCGGTTGTCACAACGGAATTGTTCTGAAAGTGTACGAGCTACGAGTGTTCCAAAGTAAAGGGTTGTTCAACAGGGACGCTACAAAAGTAGAAAGACAGGGACAGCAAACGACGCCATATTTCTTGCCGCTCTTTTGACATTTCTCTTCAGTAAGGTTTGCCATTTCATGATGGAAAGATATACGAGCCAACGAGTCGAAATTATTAAAATTTACTACCGAAAGTCGGAGTCAGTGGCCTCAACGTTAAGAGCGTCATAATCGTCCTAGCAGATCAACAATTGAGCGTGGGGCTACGTCAAATATATGGTCTATGCCAACAAGCCAGCGATAATTGATGAATTTCGTACGAATATCGAACGTGAAATTGCAGCAGTATCGGCCGATTTATGCTTGAAAACTGTCGAAAATTGGGTTCAGCGTCTGGACTTCTGCAAGCGTGCCCGTGGTGGCCATGCAAAAGAGATCGATTTCCATACATAATGGCATCGAACGTACTTTCACAGGAATAAAGAATTTCATTGATATCCAAAACCGTTTTTGTTTTATTTAAACTTTTTTACTATTGTAGCGCTCTTATTGAAAAACCCTTTACTTAGTCGTGAAAATTTTCTTTACGAACAACGTATTCGTACTAAAGTTCTTCCTGCTCCTCGAGGTAGCAAAGAGCTTTTGGTCAATCCAGGCGGTTTTCATCGTTCTCTTTCGAAGTTTAATATTCTGTATCGAAAAATGTTATCCTTTGCAGACATGTGTAATTCTTATGACAACATTTTTCGATACAAATTAAGAAGAGAGTGATTTAACAGAGGTTGGGAGAGTTGGTACCTCTTTTAAATTATATGCTCGTTGGTCAATCGTTAAAAGAGTAAAGGATAATGCTATTTCAGCTATCCCAACTCTTATAAAGGATGACCAAATATTCACTGAACCGGTTGATAAGGCTAACCTTTTAGCTGAGATGTTTCCAGGTAACTCATTCCCGCCGGAAAGTGATAAACCACTGCCCGAACTTGAAAGAGTATCGAGTACTATGCCTAAGATATTTTTCCGAGCTCGAGCAGTCAAAAGAGTTCTTGCTGACCTCAACGTAAACAAGACATCGCGGCCAGATGGTATACCGGCACTGGTGCTGAAACATTGGCTAACTTCTCTGGCGCTTTCTACCATGTTTACCTTTCGGAAGTTTACCCTCGTGCTGGAAATAAATAAATACATGTGCGATCCGATAGCGATTGCATCTCCTAGTTATATACGCTGCTTAGTTTCAGCTGAATTCAGGGGTACCGCAGGGCTCTGTTGTTCTTCCCTATTTCTTATCTTCTTCAATGACCTTCTTGGTCAAACTTTCAACCCTATCTACACTTTCGCAGATGACAGCAACATTTGTCATTAATTTTCCTTCGATCGTAGGATAAGCCTTGAGATTGGGGGTAAAAAGCAGATTATGAATGACACACTAAATCGCGACGTTTATACAATCTCTGAGTGGGGTCGTGCGTATAAGGTCGACTTTAATGCACCCAAGACCCAATGTTGTATGTTGCCCCATAGGGCTGCGGGGTCAATACTGCCATCTGTACATATGGGTGATACCGATATTGAGGAATCGGATACTCTTGATGTTCTGGGCATGAAAATTCAGTGTGATGTCCGTTGGAGTAGGCATATTTTTTAGGTGTCGAAAAAAGCATTCAAGTGTCTGGGTGATCTACGTCGGTGCAAGAAGTACTTTACTCCATCCGATTTACTCACTCTATTCCCTATTACCCTATTACTTACAATGTAGAAAAGTTCAAATCAAATATTCACTAACACTACTCCCTCTTTCCTCCTCCCCATAACCTATTTTCCTAATACCAAAACAATGCACTGCGTTAGTAGGGGGTATCATCTGAATGTTGGGCTATCATAAAAAAAAAAAAATAATGTTTAAAAATTTATTTAGAATTTGTGTACACGTTCTCATACTGGGGTACATTTGAAATCCTTTAATAACCGACTTGTATGATTTTATGTACAGATCCTCAGATCTGCATAGCTTTAAAAACACACTCACAACCCGACTAAAAAAGTTTTCATATAATCTTATATGATTTGATATAATTATAAATGTTTATATGTGTGGCTTTATATGACCATATACATTTATATTAACACTTTGGTTTTATAAATATGTTTGATATGACGTTATATATAATCATATGCGATTTGGTCTCCAGGCATATATTAAGAGATCTGCAAATATAGTCTATACATAATTATATATAATGGCGTATAAGCTTCTCTAAACAATCTTATATCAAAACATATAACAAAGTTAATATAAAATTGTAATAATTTTATATATAAATTTATCTGACATGATATCTAATTATACAAAATTTTATAAAGTTTAATTGCACTATAAAAATTAAAAAAAAACTCCGAAATTGTGGATCTGGTTTTGAAGTTTGCACTTTGACATATAACTAAATGTTTATAATTGAATTTAACATATATTTTCCAAATAGTTACCGAAATACTCTTTATTAAACTCAAAATAATTTTAAAGAAATAAAGGAATTTTTTTTTCATTGTGGAATTAAAGGTCGAAATAATTATTTTTACTTTTAAATTTAAAAATTAGACAAACATATGTTGAAATAAATATGGTTTAAGTTCATTTATTTTTCCGTAAAAAAAAAATTAATTGTGAAAGTTAATTTTTTATCATGTTGGTTTTTAATTTTTATTTAAAAAAATAAAATTTATTTTTTTTCGACCTCTTTAATTCATTAATTAGAAATTTATTAATTCAGTTCGAGGACTATTTCCTTATTATGAATTAACATAATAAGTACTTTTTTCAAAAACTGTTTTTTTCTCTTCATCAGGATACTCTCCTGACAAATACTTCACAGAGTTTTTGCTTTCAAAAAACATCTACACTTTCAGGAATGAAAAGACGATCGTTTCGGGGATTACGCCACCACTTTCTAAAGAAAACTGATGAAGGGGACCTGGAAAATCCCCGAAACGATCCTCTTTTCATTCCTGAAAGTGTAGAGGTTTTTTGAAAGCAAAAACTCTGTGAAGTATTTGTCAGGAGAGTATCCTGATGAAGAAAAATAGCAGTTTTTGAAAAAAAGTACTTATCATATTAATTCATAATAAGGAAATTGGCCTCGAACTGAATTAATAAATTTCTAATTAGTTAATTCAGTTATTTTATAAGAAAGATAAAAACTCTAACCTAGAAAAAGTTGTTCCGACAAATTTTTGTAATGTTTTATTTTGCCACCTATTTCCAAGTTTATTAGCAAAAGTTGTTCTAAACATTAAGCGTTAGATTTAATATGAATGAAATAAGTGATCTCAATAATATTTACTAAAATTTTCTTTGAAAATCTTCATCAAATTATGTGTATTTATATATAATTTGATGCA
Organism: Leucophora obtusa; assembly: GCA_949987735.1. NCBI lineage: Eukaryota > Metazoa > Arthropoda > Insecta > Diptera > Anthomyiidae > Leucophora > Leucophora obtusa. The sequence goes on along the minus strand of OX465297.1, from coordinate 108,729,630 downwards.
GTTAGATAGACCCATTTTTCGGATCAAATTCTATCAGGTGAGATAACATGCTTATCTCGCTTGATATAATTATATATTCCAATATTCGGATCAAATTAGATATGAACGTATATATTGGTTTATATATGGTGATATATGATTATATAACATCTTTTTTAGTCGGGAATATATTCTCCATAACCGGTTGAGGTTTATTTGAAAAGTAATAGGTAAAGTTTGTTTTCCATTGAAGAATCCATTAAAATACATTGAAACATATTGTTTAACTTTTTCTTTTTATCAATCAATAAAAAAACAAATTACAAAAAAATATGTTAAAATAGTTTGTTTATATACAACATTATTTCAATTCAAATTAAATAAATAAATATGAACGTGTGTGTTGTATATGGTGTAGTGTTTTGAAAATTAAACAAACAAAAAAAAACTTTCAAATATGAAAAAACAAACCACAAAATCGTTTTTTTTTACGTTTTGTCAGTTAGAAATTGATGATTGTTTTAACAGACTTTTCAATTATTTTTATTTCTTTTATGGATTGTTTAAACAATGTTTGAAAATAAATAGCAAAATCGAATTGAATATAATGAAAAATAAGTTGTCCTTTTCTTAATTGTGTTTTCAATTAATTTAATATGTTTTTAGGTTATTTCTAAAGGTAAAATATTGTGAGTGCAGCGATTGTGATTCAAGAGCCCTAAACAACGCATAATTATGTACGAAGAAGCTCTGATTTTGAACCATAAACTGCATTTGAAGAACATTTAATTATTGTACCTCTGAGAACCTAATTTTGCACGTGTCAAGGCTCTTTGATATTTCTAACCTTTTGGAACCAAAAGTTGTGTAAAAAACCTCTGATTTCTTTTAGAACTCACATTCATGTATCAAGAACCTCTGGCTTTGGTACTATCGAGAGCACTTAAGAATTTTAGGTTATATGTCAAGAACCTCTGGAAGTGTCCGGTCATTTCATAAACAAGGTTTTGTGGAATTTCGCTCAAATTTTCCATAGGGATATTGAAAATTTGGAGTGTCAAAATATTCGTGAAATCTGTTTTTACGTTTTGGCTCAATCTAAAATTTAGGTGGTAAAAAGGTGGTTACAAAATGACGAATTTTTCTTTTTTTTCCGCATTTCATGTTAGGGATCCCAAAGTGCAGAGCACAGTTTTGTACTATAGAAAACATTTATTAAGCCAGCATTTTCCGATTCACTACTTCTAAGTAGTCCTGTAGTTCTACTTTTTTTAAGTAGTTCTGTCCTTTCTTTGCCATTCAATGAAAACCAATTTTTGATAAATTTCACCTGATTCCAGCTAGATTTTTTTTGCCGACGGCAATGGCAATTTGGCAAACTTTTAATTGCAATTAATTATCTACTCGAAAACAAACTTAATACGTTTTAAGAATATAACTTAAATAGAAAGTTTCTCATTTTTAACTCGAATTATCTCCTTTTCTTTTGAGAATTTGGAATACAGGGGATTACACATTACCGCATAAGAACAAGTAGGAACGCGCAAAATTTTAAAATTTTTTCTGCAAATGATGTATTTTAATATTTTCTATTGTACTGCAATAAAATCTTCATTGTCATAAAATGTGGAATTCTTCCTAACAAAAAAGGGTTTCACAACACAAAGTAATGGTTAGCCATTATCCCCTCACTTACAAAAAATCACAAAATAGTGACTAGCCCCTACTTTTGGGACATCGCGAACAAAAGTAATTAAGCGAGTAAATTGGCTGATTAGTAGTTGAAACCCTGTTTTTGCTGGCATATATGTGTTAGAGAAAGTCCAAATTTTGTAAATTTTTCTCAGTTTTAGAAATAGACATATATTCAATTAAAAAATTTATGAACTTTTTTTTATGTAATAGTTGTAATAATTTTATGTAATGAATTTGTTACATCAATATGATGAATCATTTTGATATGAGTCTAACATATCTAGAAATTCCCAAATATCGTTTTGCGGTTTGACAGTTAGCAGGTATGAGTGTATGTGCCCATAAATTATTCATAGACGATGATGTAGTACATTCAACTTATGTTAATTGTTTAAATCAATACAAGTGGTTTTAATTGGTTGCTGCTAATTTTAAAAATAATAAAAAATTACAGTTGTTTAAAATAGACTTGAATAAAAGTAAAATTATTAAAGTTTTATTAATACTTATGTATAATTGGTGTGAATATTATAAAGCCGTTTAAAAATCTGTGATACTTTAGGAAGTTCAATAGAAATTTGATAAGATTACTGACATTTAATCAGTTTCCTGAACACAGAGTTTTAATTTCTAGCAATAACTTGTTAAAGCATTGAATTCATACTAAAATTATGAATTTGCTCAAGAATATCAATTAAAAGAAAATAAAAATATTAACAACCCATTGCAAACAAACACAGAAATCATTCACAAGTCTACTTGTTTTTATTTTAATCAGTGACATTTGTCAGCAATAAAAAAAAAATAAAAAATGACAATAAAACAAGTAAACTAAAGCAAGTAACAACTATAAAATAAACATTAAAAAATAAGTGAGAAAAAAATTAAGAAATAAGTAGTAATCACCGACGACAGCATTAAAAAAAAAAATTCCGGTCGAAACTCATTTTTAAAAGCGCTCGCTAGAAAATCAATATAAGGTTACAATTTTTTTTATTAACTGATTAAGGCCCGATTACTGACTGTCCAGTTAAAATTTAGCCGAAAGTTACATTAAAATTTTATGTGAAAAACAACAACTGTTAACTGAAACAGTTAGTAGCTAACTGGACATTCAGTAATCGGGCCTAAAGTAGCTGTAACTTGCGTTTAAATGTGGGAAATGACAATGTTTAATATAATTCAGTGCTCTTGCAATATTTATTGCATTAGATAAATGTTGTTCACGAAAACTTGGAATATAAAAAATTCTTATGTTTAAAATTTCGGTTAAAGGTTGAAGCTTAAAATATTAAAAAAACCTTTAAAACTTCTGAACATGGATCAGATTAAAATTTACTTATCAAAGTAAAAGTAGTTATTTTGATTAATTCTGTTTATAAAAAAATCTACACACAAAAAATTGTTGCAAAGTAATTAGGAGCATTTCTAATAAACCAAAAACTTGGTAAAATGATTCAAGTTTTCGCATTATATATAACAAGAAACTTTATTCGTTGAAACGTTACTAATTACTTGGCAAAGATTTTTTTGCATGTACGCTAAAATATTAACAATAAAAATCGCTAAATTATCACCACTGATAATAGTGGTTCGGAAAAAAAAGCAAGAAGAAAATAAAAACAAGCCACACAAGTGATAATATCATAAAAAGTTAAAATAAATATTAAATATAATAAAACAACAAATGCAATTGACAACAAAAAAAATACAAAATTTGTTTAGAGCGGAAAATAACTCAAACTGAAAAAAGAACATTGCAAAAAAAAATCGAAAATAAATTGACTTTCTTTTCTGTTTAAAGTAAAAAGAAATAAAAAGAAAAATACAAAAATATTGTTTTTGTACATTTAAAGGCACAGAAAATCCAACACAAAACCAAAAACCAAACATTTGCCCAAAGGGAGAGTTTCAACCGGAAGTTTAGACATGTCACGTTCATACAAATCATCAACATAACAACAACACCACCAAGAACTAAATAATACTTAAACAAAATAATTTTGCGAATAATGTTTTGGTTTTGGTGTTTTGCAAAAATTTCAAAATTCAATGATTTCATTGAAACAAGGTTGGCAACCGACACGAATAACGGTATTGGTATCGGTATTGGTATTTTATTTGTATTGGTATTATTGATAGCGAAACATAAATACCGCTACGTACCGGTATTATTGAAGAATTGTGTTTTCACAATAAGTTATGTGTTGTTGTAAAATAATACAAATGTTGCTACAACAAATTAAAAAATAACACTGTGAGACAAATGGTAGGGGTCAGTGATCAGGAAGGGTTCAAACTACCGGGGAAAGTTATATCGGTAAAAAAGAAGTTATACGTGTCCCGGCGTTTCGCTGGGTCACCCCTAGGTATCGAGATATATCGATTTGACCTTTGGTGGTCTTTTTTTTGACATAACTCGAGAACCACTAGTCCGATTTTGCTCAAACAATTTTAAAAAAATTAAAAATTACAATTCCTTTAGTCTGTTCATATAACGTTTTTCTATATACTCAACAGTTTTGCCGGTAAAAATAAATGTATGAAGAAAAAAATATTTTTTGCCTAAAATATTAAAAAAAGTAATAAACAAAAGGTTATTGATTTTTATGGTAGCGGTAACAAACATTTATTTTTACCGGCAAAACTGTTGAGTATATAGAAAAACGTTATATGAACAGATTAAAGGAATTGTAATTTTTAATTTTTTTAAAATTGTTTGAGCAAAATCGGATTAGTGGTTCTCGAGTTATGTCAAAAAAAAGACCACCAAAGGTCAAATCGATATATCTCGATTCCAAATATATCTCGATTCCTAGGGGTGACCCAGCGAAACGCCGGGACACGTATAACTTGTTTTTGACCGATATAACATTTCCCGTTGGTTTCATCCCATCCCGATTTTGACTGTCGCATAGTGTAATAGCAATACGATTTTTTTATTAAAAACACAAACACATATTTTGTATAAAAACATTCTAATTTTTTTGTGAAAAACGTAAAAGAAATAATTTTATTAGAAACCGATTTAATACCGGTACGATACCGGTATTAAGGGAAAAGGTTTTGGCATACCGGTTTTTTTTTTAAATTAATAGTTTCTGTATTGGCATTGGTATCGGTTATCAATTTGAAAGGGTTTTGAAACGGATAACGGTATTATAAAGGTATCGGTTGCCAACCTTGCATTGAAACGTTTAAACGTAATACACAATAGCGGCGATAAGATACAATATACAAAAACATATTTCTTAAATTTGTCATATAGGGTGATTCAATAAACCTCCTATAGGGTGACTCAATTGTCGAAATGACATTTTTTTATTTCATCTTGTTTTTTAGTCTATGGCATTTATATACATATGGAATATTAATCCGCTAAATTCCAACCACTACTCCTCGGGAAACACATGGATGCCCGTATCAAAATGTTCCATGACTTTTTGGCACAGTTCACATAGCACATTTTCACAAAAACGTTTACATTAACAAGCAAAACTACCGCATTCGAGTTAATGAAAATCCACATGTCATTCAAGAAAAAAAACTATAAAACCGAGTGTATTATTTATAAAAAAAATCTTATTGAATCAGCCTATAATATATATTTGGTATTGAAAACTAACTCTGGCATCACCGTATATTAACAATTAATTAATTATATAATTGATACAATGTAAAAATCATCACTATTAAAAGTTTTACACATTAGCTGTGTTTGTGTGGCATGCCTATCAATGCTATGTCGAACAATTTTGACAGTAGAAAGCCGGAATAAGTTAAAAAACTGTCAAAATCGTTCTAGATAACACTGATATTCAGTCACACAAACACAGCTATTATAGACATCATTTGTAATATTGTTACTTTTTTATTTAAATCAATTTCAGTGACTTTGTCAAAAGGAGGAGTTATTTTAAATACATTTTTTTGTGCATTTCCAACATAGACCTTTAAATATTTTAAATGAAAAACGTTGTCAGAATAGAGTATACCCGAGTTAGGACCAGCAAATTGGTCCTAACCTAATATCAGCTTTTTTGAAGTTGTAATATCGAAAATAATTTCTAATTTCAGTTTTGTGAAAGTAACAAAACATTCTGACTTTAACCCCTGTTCTTTCCACTTCAGTTTCATACTTATTTTATGGGTAAAGATCTAAAGAGTATCATCACTCTTTACTTCTCATTTTAATTCGCCTCTTACAGTTAAGGACCAGTTTTATGCCATCTTTATTAAGTAATTTTCATTTTGAAATAATATAAACACGATATAAATTCTGTGGATTGTGTTTGAGTTAAGTATTTTAATAAGCTGTGATCAAACTTTAACATTTATCAATGTGTAGGCGTTTTAGCAACAACACAACTTTGTTGTAGTCTTAATACCCTTACTTATATACTACACTCCCTAGTTTATTTTTTCATAGAATATATCGTCTTCTGAGAAAAGAATTAAAAAGCAGAGTTGCCATCATAGAAGAAATAAAAATAGCGCTAAAAGTGGTACTCACAAACGAATGATCACTATCTAGTGTGTACGTTAGGATGTCCCTTATATTAACGATTTTTCGATTTTCGTTCATTATACCCCCAGTTTTACTGAAAATGGTTCCAAATCTTTTTTTTTTGAAAACGTTAAACCGAGCCGAAAGTTGGGCGAAAATTACCCATTTTGGAAAAAAGTGTATTATTATGAAAAATTCATTCATTTAATATACTCAAAATTATCCAGATATGGAATTCTGACTTCATGGGATATCATTAATCCACTTTGGCCTGGAATCCAAAATGACCCACAAATTTGATAAAAATGCAAAAACATTTTTTATTTAAATAATTTTAAAGATTTTTTAAAATGCCTAATTTGGAGATGTGCATTGCTACACTCACAATATTTTATCGTTAAAAACGACCTAAAATATATATTAAATTAATTGAAAACACAATTAAAAGGAGGACTACTGATTTTTCAATATATTCAAACCACTTTGCTATTTATTTTCAAACATTGTTTAAATAATCCATAAAAGAAATAAAAACAATCGAAAAATCTTTTAAAACAATCTTCAATTTTTAATTGACAAAATGTTAGAAAAAACGATTTTGTGGTTTGTTTTTTCATATTTGAAATAGTTTTTTTTGTTTCAATTTTCAAAACACCAAACATACAACACACATGTTGATATTTTTAATGGATATGCTATTTAAAAAAAAAAAATATAAAATCGCTAAGAACAAAGAAAAATTTGCTTATATTTAAAGCGCTGTCATGTTAAATGTGGCCACCACTTGTGAATAAAAATAATGCAAGATTTAAGGAAATTTTATAGAATTTCCAACAATATGTAATTTCTGTAGTTCCGATCAGTACTCGCTAAATTTTACTATGTAATTTGATAAAAGGTCGACATCGCTGATTTTTCATTAAAAACTACGTCTAAAAAAAAATATTTCTACAATTTTCTGGACCGACCATCTTTTCCAGATTTTTTTTTATCATTATTTTGATCTTTAAAAATAAAAGCAACGGGGATAAAATTAGAAAAAACTTTAATTGATTCTATTGTATTATCTGTCACTGTATATTAGGGCTGGTCAAATTGTATGGAACGATTTTTTTTGATGAAGCGTATGGCAAAAACGTAATCTATAGGTGATTCTGAGAAATTTTGCTCAAGAGACCATAGCTCTAAGTCGGATTTGGAGCCCCCCAAAATTTCAAAATAGATATTTTTCCATATATATATAGAATAATTTAATTAAATTCGTCATAAAATCGGATAGAATTATAGTAGATTTCTCAATCTGGGCTTGTTTGCAAAGTATTTTTATCACCTTTCAGAATCTGTATTGATACCTGTAGAATAAGTCGTCAATGCCAGCATTGTGAGATGTGTGATAGATTCGGTGTTTCAGATAGAGTCGCTTCATGTTTAGCAACAGCTTTATTCGAAGATTTAAATTTTAGAGATGTTCATGGTAATCTTGTTATTATGGATAAATCAAAAGTGGCTAGAGAAAAAGTTAAATCTAGAGATGCAGTGCTTCGTACACGACATACAAACATATTACGCACATCCAGAAAATATCTTATTAACAATGTTATTTGATGATCGAAAAGCAATACGGGATAGAGCTATCAAAAAGATTTTACACTATCGAGAAAAATTGTACGATCCAACTAAACTCAGAGTTTACAAGAAATTTATATTAAATTTCGATGCTACCGATTATGTCAATATGGTTGATATGAATAACGACGATATATTATTTGAACCAGCATTTACTCGACAGATTCCATATGATCACTTGGTAGAATACTTAGATTTCGATGAACCACCACTGGCTGATCCACAAATTCCAATGCACATACAAGGAACAGAAAGACATGTAAAATTACACTATGCGACAGTCAAAATCGGGATGGGATGAAACCAACGGGAAATGTTATATCGGTCAAAAACAAGTTATACGTGTCCCCAGCAAAATATTGGTAATGACACCTCATTACTATCTGCATTACCAAAAATGATATATCATTACCTTTTGCATTATTTTATAATATAAAATAATGACTTCCTAATAACGGCCTATTGTATTCATTGTTTCTAAATATAAAATAATGACTTACTCGTATTAGTTTAAATAAGTACTTTTTACACAGTTAAATTTTTTTATTATATGTAAAAATGTTTTATGTTTAAATTTTTATGACGAGTCCTAAAATTACACACTAGAGAAAACTTAGATTTTTCTGAATGTATTTCCTTAAGCTAATAGTATTTGCCTAACTCCTTATTTTTAAGAATCAAGTAAGCAATCGGATAACCACTTATAATTAAACTTTTTGTAAGCATGTGTGTAACCACTTATTATTCAAAATCTCATAACTACTTATTACTCATTTTATCGTAAGCGAGTGGGTAAGCGTGACTACTTATAAAAACGACCACGCCAAACAAACATAATGAGTTTAGACGCCAAAAAATAAGTTGTGTGGAGCTATTAATTTCTATTATATAACCACTTATTTGGTAATGAAAGATTTTGCTGGGTCCCGGCGTTTCGCTGGGTCACCCCTATGAATCGAGATATATCTTTTTTTTTGACATAACTCGAGAACCACTAGTCCGATTTTGCTCAAAGAATTTTAAAAAAATTAAAAATTACAATTCCTTTAATCTGTTTTTCTATATACTCAACAGTTTTGCCGGTAAAAATAAATGTTTGTTACCGCTACCATAAAAATCACTAACCTTTTGTTTATTACTTTTTTTTAATATTTTAGGCAAAAAATATATTTTTCTTCATACATTGATTTTTAACGGCAAAACTGTTGAGTATATAGAAAAACGTTATATGAACAGATAAAGGAATTGTAATTTTTAATTTTTTTAAAATTGTTTGAGCAAAATCGGACTAGTGGTTCTCGAGTTATGTCAAAAAAAGACCACCAAAGGTCAAAGCGATATATCTCGATTCCTAGGGGTGACCCAGCGAAACGCCGGGACACGTATAACTTCTTTTTTACCGATATAACTTTCCCCGGTAGTTTGAACCCTTCCCGATCACTGACCCCTACAATTTGTCTCACAATGTTATTAACGAGTGTTTCAAAACGAGTTATAGAAAAGAATCTTGAAGGAGTTATGGCAGTGACATTAGAAAGTCGTAAGAAAACTCCTCGAATGGAAAGTAAAATGGACCTTAAAACATTAAATTGTAGGTCGAGAATAATATTTAAAAATAAATTGAATAAAAAATGTAAAAATAGTGTTTTTTTGTTGAAACCTTGAAAATGTTGATTTTTTCAGATCGATTTTCCTACAAAAAGGAGTTCGAAAACAAAAAAATTTATCGTTATAAAAGTTGTTGGAAATTATCTGAACTTTCATAATCTGCAAAAAAAAAAACTCGAAAAAAATCGAAGAAAATTCAGAATTTATTAGTTAAAAGTTCATTTTAGGCTATTTTTCGACCAAAAATTCATAATATCTCTACTAAAAATAAAAAAAAATATTGGTATCAATACAGATTCTGAAAGGTGATAAAAATACCTTTCAAAAAAGCCCAGATTAAGAAATCTACTATAATTCTATCCGATTTTATGACGAATTTAATTAAATTATTCTATGTATATATTGAAAAATATCTTTTTTGGGGGGCTCCAAATCCGACTTAGAGCTATGGTCTCTTGAGCAAAATTTCTCAGAATCACCGTTTTTGCTATACGCTTCATCAAAAAAAAAGATTAACCCGCCCTACTGTATATATATATATATGTATATAAGGACAGAACTACCAGAACTAGTTAAAAAAAAAGTACTTTGGTGAAAGGTGGCAACCTTATAAAACATATGTTTTAAGTTTGAAAACGCCAGGCTGTTTAGTATTTTTTTTGAGCCATCAATAGTAAAAGATCACTGTGATTTGTAGACATGGAAAAAATTGGTCACTGTTATGTAATTCAATACTTTCATTTGAAAGGTCACAGTCCGACCAATATTAAAGCCAAGCTAAATTCTACTTTAAGTAGATTGCTCCTTCGTTTACGACTATAAAATATTGGGGGACATAGTTTAAACGAGGCCGTACGAGCTGCCAAGACGAACACCATAGTGTTCGACCAATTGGGTAAGAAAATCAACAGAATGGTATTGGATTATCGTCCGAAGAAGGTGCGTGAGCTAGCTGAAATGACAGGGATTTAAAAAAGTTACAGTTCCATCTGCAGCCAAAGTTATGGCGACGCGCGTGGCTTAATTTTTATTGATTAACTTTAAAAAGGAAAAACAATTAGTGTTGTGAACGGCGAACTTATTGCAGAGTTTAAGTGATGAAATTAAGGAAAAGGGACGCATTTTGCGAAAAAGAATGAATTAAAGTTCGAATTACTTTATCACTCACCTTATTCGCCATATTTAGCTCCCTCGGATTATTTTGAAAGAAAAGCTCGGTGGTGAAAGATTTGCCACTAATGAAGAGGTGGAGTCTGCGGTTGATGGCCATTTTGAGGAGCTAGACAGTTCTTACTATAAACAGGGTAGTTGTACTTATTTTCTGGCAATATCTTTAAATATGGCAACCCCGTTTCTACGGGTCATGTAACGAAACTGAACGCAACAAACTCCGTACTGTTATCTAGTTCGCTAACTTGTTAAATACTTTCTTATATGTATGTAAGTATAATTAAATTCTAGTTTGCTCAATATGGCAACTCTATTTATAAAGGGACGATTGACGAGAATTAATTAAATGGCGGGCTCTTAATACAATACGCACAGTATAACACTGAAAGAAATATCCACATTAAAGACTATTGTTATGAAAATTAAATGACACACACAAGTCTTTTAAAAACATTGTATTAAAAATAAATATGCAAAAAATTATTAAGTAGAGAAGAAGAAGAAACCTCAGAAAAAAAAAATTAAATTTTTCGGAATATAAAAACTAAAAAAAAAAAAATTTAACGACAGCTCAGAATCATTATATGAATGATGGTGGATGCAAAGTTTTTACATGTTTAATATTCTTTTCAAAACAGAAGAAAAATATATAAAAATTTCAGGCTCATGAATATTAATAAACCAATTGAATAAAACAGCGGTTTTTTGTTGTCATTGTTGCTGGTTTTTCTTGTATAGATTTATGTGTACGGGTATGTATGTATATTAAAATATATATCTTCATATAAACATTACGTATCTTTGAAATAAGTATTGCTTGGAAAAAAATATAGATACGAAAATGAAATGAATACAAATCAAGCCAAACGAACAGCAGAAAACTAAAACCAAACCTTACTTACATTTAGCTAAACGAACATGTCTGTTTTGAATACTGCGGCTTGAAGAAATAAAAATAAAAATTGAAAAGAAAAAAAATGACTAAAACTGGCCTAACAACTTCTCGTCTTGCCTTTTTAAGTAAATGAGTGTGCAAGTGTGTCGTCCCCCTCCCCAACACTGCGATTTCATTTAATACTGTCAATACATATTGATCGAGAGAAATAGTAGTTTCTTTGACCCAACCAATATTTAGCTTGCATAAGAAGTCGTAACAGATTCCTAGCAAAAAAAAAAAAACACAAAAAGATGTATAATCAGTTTAAGAAGTACTTGGAACACTAAAATTGGTAAATGAAATGGAAAGGCGAGTGGAAAGAAATGGAAGGATTGATATCGAAACACCAGGCAATGGGAACGAAATGGAACAGCACAGGGAACGGGTGGAATTTAAATACTAAAAATGGGAATCAAAATGGAATGAAACACGAACGAACGAAATTAAAACACTAGACATGTGAAACGAAAGGCAATGGAATGGCAACGGGTAGAATGGAAGCACTAGACAATTGGAACGAAATGTAATGGAACGGAGAACTAGTGGAATTGGAACACTAAGAATGGGAAAACGAAGGGTAGGGCTTTTAAGCTGAAGCAGTTAACTTTCCAACAGAATTTTTAAATTCACTTGAATTGCCGGGTCCACATTAGGGATGCCAATCAGGGATTCGGGATTTCAAAATTAAAAAAGCGGGAATCCAAATTTTTATCGGGATTTCATGATTTTTTGCCATTTTGGGAATTTTTTATTTAAAAATATGTGTAAAAACTTAAAACGTATGTAAAAAATCTAGGGTCATATGCATAATCACTTTTAAAATATATAGTGACTTATAAAATAAACATGTTATAAAGTTTTTAAATTATTATGCGTAAGCACTATAAAATATAACTGTTTTACAAGTTTTGTTAAATACTCATTTTTATTTCTAATCAATGAACGAATTGAAAAAATTCAAGAACTAAGAATCTAACTCCGTCAATATGTTGTTTGCTCTTTTTTGTTTACACGTAATAATTTTATATTCACTATTCTTTTATCGTCTTAATCTAAATTTTAGAATTTTCAATTTGTTTCAGAATTTTCGAATTGTTTTCCACATTGCAGAAATTTAAATGAAAAATTCTGAAATACAACTTCCCTTTAGAAAAACGTGTAAGTCCACATTCGTGTACTTCACATTGTGTGTACTTACGATTTTTGATACTTGTGTATAACAATCGTATATAAAATTTAAAATATTTGAAATTTTCAAAAAAATTTGTCTGACTTACAAGCCACTATACTTGTGTATACTTACGAAGTATATTGGCTTCTGGGCCATTACAATGCGGCCATACCCTGGGTAAAGTAAGCCAGCTTGTGTGTAGAGTTTGAAAGTACTCGGGGATCCTAGTAAGTACACACAAAAAATTGTAAGTATGCAGGAAATGTGCTATTTTCTCTGAACTGCCAAAGAAGCATACAAATCTGAGCAATTAGTGTTGCTAAATAACATCTTTTAAAAAAAGTCTAGAAATAGCAATTTTTTTTACAAAGTTCTTAAAAATATTACAAAAGAAATAATTTGAATTTCTTGCAATTTTTTCACAGAATTTTGTATTAATAAAATATAAAAATTGTATTGTCTATCATGAAAATGATCAACCTGTTTTGAAACAACAAATAAAATCTAATATGACAATATCATATTAGAATTTGGACTTGAGGTAGAACAATATTCTAAATAAATATATGAAAATATAGAAAGTCCGAAAAAACAATTTTTGTATTTTTTAATGCAAAAATTAAAAATAATTGATAAAAATTAGATTTTTGAAAAAATATTGACCTAAATGGTTAATAATTTTCAAGCGAAACATTTTCAATTTGAATTACTTATACCACCAAACTCACAATATATTTTCCATTACCGATTGAGGTTTATTTAAAAAGTAATAGGTAAAGTTTGTTTTCAATTGAAGAATCAATTAAAATACATTGAAACATATTGTTTAACTGTTTAACTTATCAATCAATAAAAAACAAACTAGAAAAAAATATGTATCGTCTTAAGAGTTGTTATTTTCAGTCAAATATTCTATTTTTAGATTTCTATTTTTATAAAAAATTATTTAAATAATTTAAATATTTTCGGTTTTCTTTTTTGTTAAAATATTTTGTTTATATACAAAATTCCCAGGAAAATTTTCTGTTCCAAAGAATCGGTTGTAGAATAGCTACCCAGGAACATTTTCTGTTCCAAAGAATCGGTTGTAGAATAGGTACTTTTAATTCACAACCCCTTCTACTGTCGCTTCTAACACCGATTCTTTTTGTTTGAAATTGTCCCAAAAGCAACCCCTTCTATGGCTCCATAGTGGAACCAGTTGCTCTAAAATCAGTTCTGGAACTAGTTCTGGAACTGATTCTACGTCACCCTCACCTTCCAAATAGGATCCCAAGAACTGGTTCCGGAACCAGTTTCACGGAATCGGTTGCAGTGGAACCAGTTGTAGAATAAGTGTGGTTGGCTACCGATTGTAAAAAATTTCCTGGGTACTTTCCATATACAACCCCTTCTACTGTCGATTCTAACACCAATTCTTTTTGTTTGAAATTGTCCCAAAAGCTACCACTTCCATAGCTCCAAAGTGGAACCGGTTGCCCTAGAATCAGTTCTGGAACTTGTTCTAGAACAAGTGGTAGTGTTTTGAAAATTGAAACAAAAAAAAAACTTTCAAATATGAAAAAACAAACCACAAAATCGCTTTTTTTTTACGTTATGTCAGTTAAAAATTGATGATTGTTTTAATAAACTTTTCAATTATTTTTATGGATTGTTTAAACAGTGTTTGAAAATAAATAGCAAAATGGTTTGAATATAATGAAAAATCAGTAGTCCTTTTTTTAATTGTTTTTTCAATTAATTTAATATGTATTTTAGGTTGTTTTTAAGGATAAAATATTGTGAGTGCACTAAAGGGCGCGACTTAGCCATAAAAATTGCAATAAGTACGAAACCGGCATATCCTTGTACCAAGTTTTGTCAAAAAATTCCCAAGGAATCAATGCTTGGTATGAAATCGGTTAAAGGAAGGAATGCCGATTAAATCGTGACTCCCACCACGTTTCTTTAATTTGTAACACTGATATCTAATTTATTGGAATGGTTAAAGTCGGTAAACTGTTCTTTGTAATATTTTTTTAAGGTTAAAAATTTATGTTTTACAATTTAATATAAATAGAAAAACAATATCTTTCTTAGATATTTTGTAATACATACATGATAATAAATCACAGTTCCAAAAGTAAACTTACCTATAAATATAAAGAAAACAATCGCAAATTAGTAATTTGTAAAGAAATTTGATCAAGTAACAAATAAATTAAAATTAGAAATGTTTGAATTTAAAATATCGTAAACCGATGACTGGTTGACACAAGAAACTTTTCCACACATTAAAGAACAGCTTTTTTAAAGAAACAGTCGCGCTCTTCGTTTTGTTATTGTTATAGAAATGAAAAAAAAAAAAAAAACAAAATATTTCCAACTCAACGAACATCGTTAAAAAGCCATCGTCCCAAATTGAACGGGCAGCTGGTATAAGTTATGCCTGTCCCAACAGTAATGTAAATCGGGATAAGATGTTGATAAAATCATTGGGTTCGGTACGTTTACTTCATCTCTTTCGGGCTTATTTGACTTTACTCATAACTTTATTTTCAGGGGTATGTTTTTCTAAAATTTACTCCGTCGCAGCGCTCAGAAGGGGCCAATCCGTCTTGGACTCCCCAGCAAAAAAAGATATGCCGAAGCAGTAGAAAAAACACTGCAATTGATGATCTAGATGTGCTGCTTTTTTAACATAAACACAAATTAAACATTGAGTTGTCATAGGAGAGGAGTACTCCCACTTCAACATTTTTTAGTACTTTTTGAACGAGTGCAAAGGAAACTCTTTTTCACCAATTAAAAGTTAAAAAAAAAAATATTTAAAATTTATTAATTCAGTTCGAGGCCAGTTTCCTTATTATGAATTAACATAATAAGTACTTTTTTCAAAAACTGCTATTTTTCTTTATCAGGATACTGTCCTGACAAATACTTCACAGAGTTTTTGCTTTCAAAAATCTCTACACTTTCAGGAATGAAAAGACGATTTTTGCCTCTTCTTGTATTAACAAAGAAGAAAGGTAAAAATAAAATTTGTATTTATTTATGGATGGATGGATGGATGGATGGATGGATGGAATAACTTAATGTATTTACTTCTCTGGAGAGCATTAACGAAAGCGATATGAGCTACACGATCAACTTATGATGATGGGGCACACCTAATAAAGAATAGTTCCATAGCTATCGAGCATAATTCAATAACTTTTAATGAAATACGAAATCACTTTTCCTCTAATCCCATAAAACTATACTAATATCAACAATAAAGCGGGTTAACAGCGGCAGCAGCAACAACAAACTACAACAATAATAATAAAAACCAGAAAAAAAGCCAAACAGTCCAACTGAAAATAAGCCACAATTAAATCCACAAAAACAGTCAGACAAGACTCGTGTGTATTTAATGGTTTAAAAATCTATTTCTTTTGATATTTTGTACGATTTTAAATCTCGCCAGGAATACAACAAACGAAATCTGAGCATATAAGCGCGCCTTAATTTTTCATATTGTTGTTGCAGTTGTTGTTGTTGTTGTTGGTAAGTAAAAAGAAGGTGATCAAGCCAAACACACAAAACGAGTCCAAAAATATAAAAAAGACACGAAAAAATCATATTTAAAAATACAAATCGACAAAACAAGACATGGTTTTTATTTTGCTGCTAGAGGAGAAATATGAAACCACACTCCTAAAAGACCAACCAACCAGCAAACAACAGCCAGAGTTTAATAAACGTGTTTTTGTTTTTGCTCAGCCTGACTACTTACTTATGTGTACCTGTGTGTTGTGTGACAATTTGGCGAATGACCCATTAGGAAAACTGGGTTGTTATTGGTTTACGTTTTACGTTTAGTAAGAAAGAAGCATGCTTAGAAGTAGTTTAATCAAAAATCTTGATTTTATAATTTTATTAACTACACTCAAAAAAATAAGTTAGTAGAAAAATTAGTAAAACGTCTTGTATATCAAGTGTACTAGTTTTCAGCAATTTTTTTGCTGCGATTCCGTTTTCAGCAAAATTTTTAGTTATATTTTTTTAGCACTAAACTAATTTTGAACTAATGTTTTACTAATTTATTTTGCTACAAAAATTGTGCTGATAAGCATTCATAGCGTGGACGACAACCAGATAGACAAGATGTAGATGTCGCAGCTTGTCTGGAAACGGAAATGACAAAAAAAGAAAAACAACTCTACACATATTCTATATTTAAAATTTCAGCAAATAAATTAACTAAAGTAAAATTTCGCTACAAGTTTTTTGAGTTTTTTTCAGTCTACTAATATTCAGCAAAAAGTTTAATGATTTTAGCAAGGATTTTTTTCATTTGCAGTCGACTAAGTGTTAGCAAAACTTTTGCTGAAGATTACTATTTTTTTGGTAAAAATCAGCTCGCTGATTTTCAGCAAACCTTTTGCTGAAATTACCAACTTTTTTGCAAGCACGCTCCTGACTAAAAATTTGCTGCCACAGCAACATTTTTTGCTGACTTTACTGACTTTTTTTTTGAGTGTACTATTCGTTTTTCAATTTCAATAAAAATTCATTAATCTTAATTTTATGTTTAAACGAGAAAAACACGATTTTTTTAATTTAATTAAACACATGTGTTGATTTGATTTAGTTTAAACAATTAATTAAAAGGCACTGAGAGAAACATAAAAGATATAAAATGTTGGTTTTTTAATTTTTATTTAAAAAATATATATATAAAAGATATATATAAAATACCTACATATGACTTGTCACTTTTTACATTGTAAAATTTTATACATGCCGTGTGAACCCTTTCAAACATTGCATGTGTAAAACCCAAATGCAAAAGTCATATGACAATATTTTAAATAGAGCGCGTTCTATTTTGACCTGACAAACCAAATGTAATCAGCTGTTTTTGGCAAAACAAAAAAAAAACTGGCGGCAAAAAAAAAAAAAAGTAAAAATTCGAAAAATTTTATAAAAGCTGTTAAAAACAACCAATGTCAGGCGTAAATACACATGTACATTTAGACGCAAAAATTACACTATGCGACAGTCAAAATCGGGATGGGATGAAACCAACGGGAAATGTTATATCGGTCAAAAACAAGTTATACGTGTCCCGGCGTTTCGCTGGGTCACGTCTAGGAATCGAGATATATCGATTTGAAGTTAGTAACTATCATATAGGGGAAATTGTCACCTTTGGTGTTCTCGAGAACCACTAGTCCGATTTTGCTCAAACAATTTAAAAAAAATTAAAAATTACAATTCCTTTAATCTGTTCATATAATGTTTTTCTATATACTCAACAGTTTTGCCGGTAAAAATAAATGTATAAAGAAAAAAAATATTTTTTGCCTAAAATATTAAATTTTTTTATTTTTTAAATTCATAAAAAATCCAAAATGGAAAAAAAGGCAAGTCGTATTACTTTCACGCAAAGTCACATAACCTTTAAACAAAACGAGTAAAAAGGTTAAAGTCGGGCATGCCGACTATACAATACCCTACACCAGTCTGGTTAAAAGCCAACTAATGTTTGGATCCGAAATTCGAATGGGTTAAAATGAGGCTTGTGTCAAAATTTTTTATAATGTGAGTCAGCGCACCAAATTTCATTAAAATATTTTAATATTTGCGACCTGCAGTTTGTAACCAAGCCAATTTTGGGGGGACCCTTATATGGGCACTAGTTCTAAACATGGACCGATGTTCACCAAAATCAATAGGCTTTGTCCTTGGGCCACCATAGATCTATGTACCAAATTTCATCAAAATATCTTAATATTTGCGACCTGCAGCGTATAAACAATATAATTTTGGTGGGACCCTTATATGGGCACTAGGTCTAAACATGGACCGATGTTCACCAAAATCAATAGGCTGCGTTATTGGGCCAACATAGGTCTGTGTACCAAATTTCATCAAAATATCTTAATATTTGCGACCTGTAGAGTGCGCACAAGATTGCATGGACAGACAGACGGACGGACAGACGGACGGACAGACGGACATCGTTAAATCGAAATAAAAAAAAATTCTGTGCCGATCGGTATACTATAAGGTGGGTCTACGACCAATATTTTTTGGTGTTACAAACATCAGCACAAACTTATAATACCCTGACCACATCGTGGTGTAGGGTATAATGAGACATAGATCATGAAAATCGATGGACACGTTTCGCTTTTATTCACAATTAAGTGAAGGAATCTCATTTTGACAAGAATATTGATTTTATGTTTCAATGAGTTTGGATAATATTTATTATATATTATTTATTATTAACACGTAAAATTAAAAATTATTACAGGTAATTATTAGGTTATTACATAGATGCATAGGTTATAAAAATCGATGAACGCAAAACTTATTTTCGTTTGTTTGCGCCCTTTACTTTCTTGCGTGGTGGTTCGCCCACTTGTTCAGAGTCTGTATCGGATGAGGATATGTCTTCATCTGGAAAAAATCAATTGTTTTTAATCAGTCAGTTAACTTCATTTTTGTGACTTACCCTCGGAGGAAACTCCCATTGTATATTCTTCTTCTTCATCTTCATTGTCGGGATCGTACGTCTTTTGCGACCACCAACAAATTTCAGCCAGCAGCGAATCGAGCCTTTTGCCTTTATATCGCGTTTCCATTGGCATTGCCACTTGATGGAAGCGCTCGCCATGTTCATCCGACTCTGAGGCTAACTGCTTGCTGAAGTATTCGAGATGGTGGTGCAAGAAGTGAATTTTGAGGGACATATTCACTCCAATTTTCTGGAAGTAGTGCAACATCTTGGTCACAAGAGGGGGGTAATTGTGTGCTCGCGTACTTCCCAAAAAATATCGTATGACTTTCTTCACTGCCCTCCACGCAAAGTAATCATTACCGTCTAAAGCACCTTTAAATACCTTTGATTTCATGAGCTTTCGTATATCCGGCCCATTCAGAACACCTTCCTTCAATTTTGCTTCGCTGATTCGTGGGAAAATATTATTCAAACAATCAAGAATTTTCGATTGCTTTACAATGGCCATGATGAAATTTTTTACGATTCCCAGTTTGATATGGAGAGGGGGCATGAGGACGTTCTCCATTGGCACCAGTGGATCATTTACGCAGTTGTGTCCTTTCTCCGTTGGATCTTGAGGAAGCCAGTCATGCGTTTCGTATTGGTTTCCTTTAAATCGGGTCCCAAAGACACAAGAAACACATGTTTTTCGTATAGCCTCCTTGGAGACCTCTTAGCATCGCCACGACTTTCAGATCACAACTGATCCGCCACATGTGATCAGTGTAGCAAACTTTATCCAAATTATTTTCATCGAATCGTATGTTTCGCTCATGTCTGTGCTGTAGCCAATGGGAATGCTTGGTTTTTTTATTATATTTATGTAGCAAAACGACTTTCAGGCTTGATTTCGAAGAATCGATGAACATTCGCCAATCAGCTGCGACATAATTAATGGCCATCGCCTTCATCAGTCCCTTTATATCGTGGCAGTAAACAAATGTGTTCCCTTCGTTGAGTGTGTAGTACCGTTGGAATAGCAATTGTCGTTTTCGATATCCGGTGACTTTGACATTAGGCTCCAAATTGTTGCCTTCTTTCAAAAGCTGGGCAAGTTTTTCTGCTTCACGTTGAGAAAGGTTTAATTCTGTAACAATCTTGTCCATTCTTGCTTTTGATATTGGAATTATTTTGTTCGATGGGCCGGCTTCTGGTGTTGGTTTATAGGTGAAATCCGATTGATCCATTGTTTCAAGAGAAAAAGAAGTTTCTCTGTCAGGACTTGGAAGCGGTGGAATTGGTATTTCATCCGAATGCGGTAGAGGTATTTGTGCACTTCTAACAGATATGTAAACTCTTCGTTTAAGGCCTTTACGATTTACTCCACATATTTTGTTTGCGCAAGCGTAACAGTTATCGGAATTGTGCTCTCCTGGATCAGTCCAAATCATTGGTACACCAAAAGAAAGTGAACTGCGTTTCCCTTGGATCCACATGTTATGAGCATTGTAGCACGTTTTACAAATTTTGTCTGGGGCCCACGAAACGCCGCGAATTATTTCGGAATCAAAATAAAGTTTAAAAGCACGCTCCACTTGCTCAGTGAGTAATGCAGTATTTGTTGAAAAAGCTCTTTTACCACAAACGTAACAAAATAAATTGATATTTTCTGGACAATTTGCACTCATTTCGGTTTTATACTTTTATTACTTTTTCGTCACTTTAAAAAAATCATACTTTACGCGTTCGGAGACACTTGTTGAATGACAAAAATCGATCAATGAACACCTATAAAAACTACGTAAGTTTCAATATTTTACTGAGAGGTACTTATGAATTGGCGCATCTTTTAAGGGTGGCTATATACCTGATTCGTGTGCGTTTTAAATTTTTCGAAACGTTCTAAAACATGACCACTCATAAATGTGGGTGCAATTTGTGTAACAAAATCATGCAGGTAACCAACGGAAAAAACCCAAATAATTAAAAAAATGCACTTTCCTTTTTTCCTTTTAATTGTCCACGCACATATATGACCGTTTTTTAGTTTGTTACCGCTACCATAAAAATCAAATAACCTTTTGTTTATTACTTTTTTTTAATATTTTAGGCAAAAAATATTTTTTTCTTCATACATTTATTTTTACCGGCAAAACTGTTGAGTATATAGAAAAACGTTATATGAACAGATTAAAGGAATTGTAATTTTTAATTTTTTTAAAATTGTTTGAGCAAAATCGGTCTAGTGGTTCTCGAGGTGACAATTTCCCCTATATGATAGTTACTTACTTCAAATCGATATATCTCGATTCCTAGACGTGACCCAGCGAAACGCCGGGACACGTGTAACTTCTTTTTTTACCGATATAACTTTCCCCGGTAGTTTTAACCCTTCCCGATCACTGACCCCTACCATTTGTCTCACAGTGTTATAAACCTTATGTATTTGCTCAATTTGACAGACATACAGAATTACATATGGGTCCTTAAAGTGACAGGTCACATGACAAATACATGTCGTGTGAAACCAGCTTTAGACTGTACAAAAAAGAAAGTGCGAGGTACACCTTCGAATATAAAGTAGGGGTTGCCTTTTTTAATTTTCCGTTATAACTTCGGGATTTACAGTTGGATTTTAAAGTCTGATATATCGATTTTTTTGCCTCGAGGAGACCAGTGTTTTGCTATAAAGGAAAAATTCGATGAAAAAAAAAACAATTTAAAAAGCCAACAACAATAAATAAAATAAATAAAAAAAACTTTCTCCTGGAATTATCGAAAAACATCCTTAGCAAAAGTTTAATGATTTTTTGCGAGCTTTAATTTTCTGACATAAGGGTTGAAAATTAGGGTTGTAGGAACTGAGATCTGGTGGGTACCCAGTAGCAAATGGTAGAACTAGTTCTAAAAAGAACTAGTTTTTTGACTAGAAACTACAAAACTAGTTCTCAAAATAACCATTTTGAACTAGTTGTGTACAAGTTAAATACGATCTATGTAGGGGCTGTAAAAGAAATTAAAATGCGAGATTTGAAATTCTCATTTCGTTTATATTTGTATTTAGAGTTTGCCAATAAACACCCAAATTTTTTTACTGTAAAATGCTTTTAGGTGCAAATCAACTGGTACAGTACTGGTACCGAAGAGTCACTTCGGAACTAGTTTGGTAAATTTCGCATAAGTACCAGTACAGCTCCCTGTTTTTATTCTTACAACAATTTTGAACCATTTGTGTACCTATTAGTTTCATTGAAACAATGCGAGACTATTTCGAAAGATTAAATTTAAATAGGAATTTTGAAATTCTAATTTTGTTTATATTTGTTGTTAGTAATACAGTCTGAAGTTGCGAATAAACACTACAATTTTTTATTGTGATTAGAAATCATAAACACAAAATATTTTATATTTCGTTTGTTAAATGGACCTGTTTATTTCAGTAAGGAAACTATCGGTCTAATCTACATTTCATCAAAGAAAAAGTGTTTTTTTTTATCTACGTATATAATTTAGATCTTTATCAACTGGTACAGTACTATTTCCAAAGAGTCACTTCGGAACTGGTTCCGCGAGTGTCACATTAGTACCAGTTTTGCTCCCTATTTTTCGTCCTTAAATTGTAATTTTCAAACTAGTTCTACATCTAGTACCAAAGCGGGAGTTTGGCGACAATTGTCCCCAATCCTATGACATCTCCATGTTAAATTCTACAGTTGTTTGTATGGAGAGGCGGTAGAACTCGTACTAGTTGCCTGGTTCAAATAAACTAGTACATAACTGGTTCTGAACTAGTATTTTTTGCTACTGGGTAAGTACTAAAACGCGATACTTGAGGCCAATGGCCCATAAGGCAAAATATTGGTCCCCTCGAGAGAAAAACATCGATATATCACACTCTAAGATCCGACTGGGTAAATGCCAAAGATATAACGAAAAATGTAAAAAGGCGATCGCTACTTTCGGTAGCTTTTTTTTTCTGAAACCTCCTTGCAAAAATAATTTAGTTTCGACGGTGTACGGCGAACTTTTTTTTGTACATCTATATATATCTAATGTATATAGATGTGCAGACTTTGAACATAAAATTTCAAATAAATATTCTTGAAAACTTTTTATGTCTGGTGTAATTCTGTTATGATTACTAAAACTAGGATTGGGTTCTTCTCAGAGTGATACTTATTCGGAATAGTCTATTGTTTTGCGAAGACATAATTTAGTGTTTTGGAGAAAATTTCGACGGTTTTGTGCTTTGATTTGGAATCCGCTAAGAATTCTTTTGACACTGAGCCTGTCATTGTTTGGTGTTAATTTTCATTGCCTAGTGCGTGTCCCTATTAGATATGAAATTATTATTTTGAGAGACTACACTCTCTTCAAATAAAGGACTGGCCATAAGACTCGTAATATCTTATATTACACTTAAAATAAAACGTCAGTAGAAAAATCTGTCAAACGGGTTTCAAATGCATTTGACTAATTTTTAACAAATAATTTTAGTTATCCTCATTTAACACTATACTAAAAATCCTCAGTACTTTAACTAGCTTTGAGTGTTAATTTTTAAAACCAATTATAACTAATTTTTAAGAACCCATAGTTAAATTTTACAAAATTTATTGTTAAACCATAATATTTTCCTGTTTCTGTTATTACCCGGTAGATGACGCCACCAGTGTATCCGAAGTTTTAAAGATGGCCCATATCTCGAAAACTAAGAGGCAGAATTTACGAAAATTTCGACTACCCCTAACCGAAGAATACCCCAGCGAAAGGGATTATCTCTATCCAAAAATTGACCATGGTGTGGCCTTGGACCCTCGGGAGTTTCTTATAAAAATTTTTCATTTCACAAAATGGCCCAATGGAGCAAAACGGACAAAACGTTTGCTCCTTTGGAGTGACCTTACATGCCCTCAGAGTCTAGGGACTAGGACCGGGGAGGATCCCGAGACCCTAAATTTGAACAAATTTGAGAACTTAGTGTACTTACAAATAAAGCTGCAGTTTTACAGATTTTTTACTTAAATTTAGATTTGTTAATTTTAACAAAAGAATTTGTTAAAATCAACAAATTTTATTATAAGCCAAAAAACAGGAATAAATTTTGTTAAAGTAACATATTTTTTTGTCCAGCCAAAGGCCGTATGTAACCAATGATACAACCATACTAGGTAGATGCATTAGGGATAGTTTGACCCCTACGGGGAATGAGGGGTCAATTGCCCTGAAAGTACCTATCCTGTGAGAGGTTAAATCAAGACTTGTCACAGGATTGGTATAATTTACCATTGCTGTGGGTTAAGCAGTGACAATTATACTTAAAGGACTAGTCCCATGACTGGTGAAACGGTGGCATACAATTTAATCGTCCTCAAAGTACCTATCCCGTGACTGGTAAAAAGAGGACATACCGCTAAATTGCCCTCAAAGTACGTATCCCGTAACTGGTTAAAGAAGGACTTGCAGCAGGACTGATATAATTTACTATTGCTGTGGGTTAAGCAGTGTCAATTATACTTAAAGGACTGGTCTCGTGACTGGTGAAATGATGACATACCACTGAATTATCCTCAAAGTACTTATCCCGTGAGTGGTTAAAGATGGTCTTGTCGCAGGACTGGTATAATTTATTATTTCTATGGGTTAAGCTCTGTCAATTATACTTAAAGGACTGGCCCCAAGACTGGTGCAAAGAGGACATACCCCTTAACTGGATAGGTGTGTTATAAAAAAATCCACAAGTAAGACTTTATTTTGTTTTTAAAGAGAAGAAACACTCAGGAAATTCTTCCTATTAATTAACGTGTGAAACGTGAAAGATGGTGAAAGATGAAGGGCTTCAAATATGGCAACACTGTAATTGCGCGAGATGTTGAATTTTAGAACAGTTGTTGCGCTCCATCTGATGGTGATTTGGCGAACTTTGTTGAAGCTTTTTAGTTCATAGCCCTGTTATATTATTTTACTTCGGTGGGGTTAAGTGCTATGGGAACACCGAAGGAGGACGCTGCGATATGTATGAGAGATAGAAAAAGGCATACATATTTATATTTTTCATAACTTGATGTTGCCTTGGTTGGGGATCGGACCCGCAACCTCACGTGTAACGGTCCAACGCGCTAACCATTACACCACAGCGCCCATAATTGGTCGGTTTCCAGTACACTGATAGAATTATCCTTCATGATGAACAATTTCATAGAATTTTTTTTGTAAGTTCAATGAAGAATTTCGTTAAATAAAATGATCAAACAATCGTAATTTGTGAAAAATTACGATTTTTTGATAATTTTAGTTCTAGTTCTAGGCCCTATGCTCCAACTTGGAATGACGGGAATAAATATATATATATACATATATACTAACAAAGATTATATACTTTATAGATTGAATATGCTACTCACTGTTCTGTCGATAATTAGCGAACTCGGGCTAAACTCGGGCAAAGAGAAAAATGCATAAGAAAACCTATTTATAAAAAATGCCACCAAATAAATTTAGCGAAGGTTGAGCGAGATAATGTGGATAGAAACCCACTGGTTCTAAGCACTCGGAGTTTTCTTTAAATTTTAGCATCAAGAACCCTGAGCTTATTGCTAACAACTTCAGCTCCAATCTTTTGGAGGATTTTACAGGAATTTTAGAATCGGTAAAAGGTTCGACGCATATATATATATATATCTTATATCTTAAAAGAACATCTTAAAAAAGGAATATGTATTTCATATTTTATTTCTGTAAAAAAACATACCCAAATTCTTCAAAAAAAAAAACAAATTTTTATATTTTAATTTGTTGACAAATGAAAATATTTGTGCTTTTTTTACATAACAATTTTGTCAAGGTTTTGCTGTGACAATTTTACTTATAATACCAAAACCATAATAATTTCCATTCACCTCAGTTTTGTAATGGGACTGGTTCTGTATCAGTTCCTTTTAGGTTAGTTGGGTGACATGTCACAAAATATACAAAGTGTGACTCATTCTTTGACGGATCCTTTTGGGTTAGTTCGGTGATATGTCTCTTTAAGTCAGTTATTCGACATGTCCTTTGGGGCTAGACCTGAGACATGTCGAAAGGTGTCTAATCTGTGGCAATACGTCATTTCCAATGACAACGCCATGTTAAAGTGATATGTCTCTTTCAAAGAAAAAGACCGATCAACGACCTGTCTCTGCCCCCTTGGGACCTATCCTGTGTGTTATCTGGGACCGGTCCCTTTCCCCGTAGGGACAGTTCAGGGTTTTATTATGACAGTTCGAGGATTTTTTGTTTGCGTTTTTTTTTATATTTGTTCTAAATAAGAAATTGTGGATCAACTGAATTGTATTTTAAAGATTAAAGGGGTTATAAAAATTAAAAAAAAAAACTTTCGAACAACTTTGAAATGCATTTTTACTCCCTTAATTTGAACTTGTGACTCAATATTTGCTAACTATTCACAGAAAAAATAATTTAAATCAAGCAGAAATAAAATTAAATATAAATAACTTTGAAAGCAAACTAAGTTTGTTTTCATTTTAATTTAAATAGGTTTCTACTTCTTTTTCAAATGCAAAAACAGTATGTAAAATGTTGGAATATTAATTTAAATACGAAAAAATTTATTTTAACTAGCATCATATTTACTTAAATATGATGCACACTTAATTTAAAAATGTTCTTGCAAAAATAAGATGTTAAGTCAACTATCTAGAATCCAATTCACTTTTAAGTGATCGACAGTATGGCTTTCGTAGAGGTCGGTCTACGGGAGACCTGCTAGCGCTCCTTTCGGAGCGTTGGAGTCGATCCATTCACCAGTTTGGTGAAAGTAAGGTGGTTGCTCTAGATATTTCTAAGGCGTTCGATCGTGTGTGGCACAGCGCACTGGTATCAAAGCTTATTGCTTTTGGTGTCGGCGACGACTTCTCTCGATTTATTTCGAGCTTTCTCAGGGATGGCACTATACGTGTTGTTATAGATGGGGTCTCATCCAACGAGTTTCAGCTTCATTCAGGGGTGTCGCAAGGTTCGGTTCTTTCTCCCTCCCTTTTCCTTATATTTATCAATGATCTTCTCGATCAAACTTTTAATCCTATCTACTCTTTCGCTGATGACAGCAACATCTGTCATTCATTTTCGTTTGATTGTAGGCCAAGCCTTTTTGATGTTGGGTGCAAAAGGCAAATTATGAATGACACACTCACAAACTCTGATTGGGGTCTTGCGAATAGGGTCGATTTCAATGTACGTAAGACCCAATGTTGTATGTTGACCCATAGATCTGCGAGATCGTCAATGTCATCAGTCAATATGGGTAGTGTGGATATTCAGGAATCGGATACTCTTGATGTTCTGGGCATGCGAATTCAGTGTGATGTCTGTTGGAATAAACACATATTTGAAGTGTCGAAAGAAGCATTCAAGTGTCTTGGTTTTTTGAAACGGTGTAAAAGTTATTTCACTCCATCCGACCTCCTTACTATTTATACCACCTTTATCCGACCGAAGATGGAATACAACTCCCATATATGGGCAGGAGCTTCAAAGTCTATTTTGGAGCTTTTGGACCGTGTTCAAAGGAGAGCGTCGGCGCTCATCAATGACAGTAGGGTCTCCAGCTCTATTGATTTATTGGAGCATCGACGAAATGTGGGTTGTGCATCACTGTTCTATCGATATTACCATGGGAGGTGTTCTGCCGAGATTAGTGAACTTTTTCCTAGGTCCCGTGAATCGCACAATGCATTACAGGGAAAATTCGTTTATCAGTCGTACAAGCCGTATGTGGAATGAACTCCCCGCGGAAGTCTTCCCAGTCACTTACAATATAGAGAAATTCAAGTCAAACGTCCACAAACACTACTCCCTCTTTCCTCCCTCCCATAACCTATTTTCCTAATTCTAACAAAATGCACTCGCATTAGTAGGGTGCATCCCCTGAGTGTTAGTCTATCGTTAAAAAAAAAAAAAAAATAAGTATGATATAACAATTGATTTTTTGTTCCCTCTGTAAATTTTACAACTCTTCTGCTCTCGATAACATATCCAAAAATATCAACGAAATCTAAAGGAAGTTCCAGGGTTCTCAAGTGCCACTTTTCATTCGTGTACCATAGATCTTATGTGCGAAAAAAAACCTTTACAAATCTTTTGTCATTCGTACTTTGCCCTAAACTTGGATTACACGCTGTAAAAATATTTTAAAACTTTACGATAAAATGAGTGCTTTCAATTTGATACAAAATTACCGCATTCTTTTTAGGAATTCCCCTCTTTTTGTGGTTTTATTTTGACGTCATAAGCAGGTCTGAAATTTATCATTATTGTAATATAATTATAACATGGGAATAGTTAACGTAGCGTTCTTTTGCATATTGTTTACGCCAGACCAAGATAAGAAAAGATCTTTGAATGAGGTTAAAAGTAGAAAAAAAAATAATAATAATAATTAAAACAATATGCTATATGTATGAAAAATAATCATAAATTAAATATAAATATAAGTAATTTTGATATTAAGAAAAATTAATTTCATATTGAATAATTTACAGAAGTCATCCCCCAATGTTGGTGAGATCTGATAATTTTCAATACAAAATTTAAGCTATTTCAAACGAAACCTAAAACGAAGAAATACGCACAAAAAAGACATTGCTGATTGTAGTAATTATATATGTATATGTTTACAAACTATTATATATATATTTAAAAAATGCTTCCAACTATTTTATTTTTATCGTTATTATATACATGTTTCTAGGCAAACACTGTAATTTTTGTATGTGAGTCATATTTTCCGAACTAAACAAAGATGTATTTGTAATTTTATTTTATCATTATTATGTTTGTGCAATGCAAAGACAATAATAAGTACCAAGATACATACATAGCCACCCAGCTGGAAATGTATTTTAAAAACAATGTCAGCATCGCCGATTAGGTGACAAGTCATCAGGTGTAGACTTATATCAAAGATGTCTTAAAGACATATCTCGCCTTTTTTTCTAAAATTACGCTGACAAACTACCTATTTGTCATTATCACAAGAATTTATTCATAACTCGTGATGACTAACTGCCTATTTCAACCGCGATCCTCAAAACTAAAAACATATCTATAAAATTCAAATTTGAAAGCAACATTCAAATAAAATAAATATATAGTATTTTGATTTTGAATATGGGCAAATTTAAATATAATTTAAAGATTTGAATTCGAAACATGAAATATAGAAAACTTTATAAAACTAATTTTATTATCATGGGTTAGGGCAATTGGTAAGGCGATGAATTATTAAACACAAGGCTTCAGGTACGAATCCTGGTGAGTGTGTTACCAAATGAAAAACACTGAATTTTTAATAGAAGAAACTAAACTAAAGTAAAAAAAAAAGACAAAGAAATATGGATTATTAGAAACAGGAAGGAAGGATAAGAAAAACGGAAAACATTTTTTTGCGATTGTTAAAAGTTGAGGTGGTGATGACAACTTACTGAGGACTATCTATGTCATCATTTATTCATCACAGTGACCTCCTGGTGATTTGTCCTGATGACACTTTTACATTTGTATAAAAATGTCAGCAGGTGTCTTTAGGTATTTTGTATGGGAGCGGTTCAGTAAGTCAGCAGTGACATTGTTATGTCTCTGAGCAGCCAGGAAGATGTCTTTACGAAAGTACCAAGGTACACTCAAAAAAATAATTAAGTAGAAAAATTAGTAAAACGTCTTGTATGTCAAGTACATTAGTTTTCAGCAATTTTTTTTTTTGCTGAAATTGTATTTTCAGCAAAAGTTTTGGTTATATTTTTTAGCACTAAACTAATTTTCAACTAATGTTTTACTAATTTATTTTGCTACCAAAATTATGCTTATAAACACATTTATAGTACGGACAACAACCAGACGCACAAGATGTAGATGTCGAAGATTAGACATTAAACGTAGTGCGGACAAAGAAAATGATACTTAAACACACCTCTTCCAATACTCGTACATATAATAAATACAAGCGTGAAAGATTTTTGCATTTGTGTTTCATACATAAAACAAAAGGACGCGAAAAAATTGCATATACATAATAATATAACACAATAAGATAAAATATGATTTAAATTATAGACAAAATAAAATATTAAAATTCTCTGACGATAAAAAGTGAATATATAAACAAAATGTTTATTAATATCGATTATGTGAAATACACGGGAAGACATTTTTTTCAATAGTTTGGGTAATTTTTTTGTGTTCCCTTTCGCTTTTTTAAGAAAAAGGTTTTAATTAGTGTTTCCAATTCGGTTAATCGATTAATCGCCTCTTTTTCCGTTAATGTCGAAACAAATAATTTAAAACGCAAATAATTATTTAACCCTCTAACCGGCAAGCCCGCCTCCAGGCGGGGTATATTAAATTGACCAGAAATTCGCCAAAGGGGTATTTTATAATAAGAAATTATGCTTTTTCAACAGAAAACAAAATTTTTAAAATTTTTTGTGAAGAATTTTTTTGTATACAATGCACGGTTTGGAAGCGAGAAAGTGTCAAAGATAAAATTTCGTAAAATTTCAAAAATTAAATATTTTAAAACAACCAAAAGTTTCAAAAATCTTAAAAACATATTTAAATTGACTAAAACAATTGATAGTGACCATAAAGTAAGATTGGAGCTTAAGCTATTCAAAAAGTTCCTTACTTTGGTCCAAGGACGCACAGGATTCCATAAGCATACCTTTAAAGGACATCGCCGTAACTTCAAAACGAATGGACGGATTTTTTTGAAATTTGGTAAAAAGAATATATATGATATAGGTAGCAAAGCTTATAAGTTTGAATAATATATATTGAAGTTTTTATGCGTTTTCGCTCAATTTCGCATTTTTCGAAAATCGCTACATCCTCTTAAGTAACAGCACAAAAAATTTAATTTTTTTATTACAATTATTTCTTGGTAAGAGAAATAATTTGTGCGTAAACCTAGTAATTTTTATGCGCTAGTTTTCAAGATTCACCCTTAAACTATTTTGGCCTATATCGCCTAAAGTAGGCAACCAAAAAAAATTTTATAGAAGAACTTATTGTTTATTTCACATGGTATAAATTTCATTGCAAAAAAGCTTAGGCCGGTTAGAGGGTTAAATACGTCGATTAACCGGTTAAATTTTTAATATGAATTTTCCCCACTGCTTTTTCAAAAACTTTCCTAACTTATCTTAGATTTCAAAATGTTGGTTTTTAATTTTTATTTAAAAATAAAAATAGTTTTTTCAACTTTTTTAATTGATAAATTAAAAATTTATTATTTCTTGTTCGAGGCCAATTTCCTTATTATAAGGAAAACTGTTATTTTTCTTCATCAGGATAATCTCCTGACAAATACTTCACAGAGGTTTTGCTTTCAAAAACCTCTACACTTTCAGGAATGAAAATACGATCGTTTCGGGGATTTTCCAGTTCCCCATTATCAGTTTTCTTTAATTTTGCTGTTTTGCTAATATTAAGAAAAAAATAATCTTCTAAATCCAGAAGTTTTTTCTGCAAGGCAATTTTAAGCTAATTCTTAGTACCTACACTCAAAATAATAAGTCTGCTGGCTGAACAGAAGAATTTGTTACTTTAACAAAATTTATTCCTGTTTTTTGGCTTAAAATAAAATTTGTTGATTTTTAAATTTTTTGCTCTATCTCGCTAAGTTTTCGAGATATGGGCCATTTTATGAAGTGGAAAATTTTTATTAAAAATTTCCTAAGGGTCCAATTTTGGATAAAGATAACCCCTTTGACTGGGGTATTGCACGGTTAGGGGTAGTCGAAATTTTCATCAATTTTGCTCTATCTATCTTAGTTTTCGAGATATGGGCCATTTTAAAAAATCGGGAGGAATCGTCTTTAAAACTTCGGATACATTGGTGGCGCCATCAACCAGGTGATAACAGTAACATGAAAATATTATAATGGGTTCTTAAAAATTAGTTGTAAATAGTCTTGAAAATTAACGCTCAAAACTAGTTAAACTACTGAGAATTTATAGTATTGTGTTAAATGAAGATAACTAAAATCTTTGCGTAAATCAGTGTTTCAACTAAAAATTTGTTAAAAATTTGTCAAATCAATTTGAAACCCGTTCGACAGATTTTTCTATATTTTAAACCCGATACATCACGATTTTTTTGTGAAATTTAACATGCGAACAGTGAAGACTATCTAATATCAAATTAATAAAAATCAGTTTACAAATGTTTTCAAATATTTAATTTAACAAAAATTTTATTTTTATATTTGAAAATTAAGAACGGTTTGGTATTTCTCAAAATTTAAACATAAATTAGTGAAATTTTTGTTAAAAGTAACTAACATTTTGAAAAACAATCTTAGTAATAAATACTGAAATATTTTGCAATATTTAAAGCCTTTTTTAAATATTTTTTGAAGTGCGCTATAATTTTAAAACACTAAATTCGAGGTTAGGCAGCCTTCCTTATTGTCATTTTTTTCTAAAAGGTTAGGGAAATAAGTATGTATCTATATTTTTAAATTGCCAATCAAATTGCGTTTATAAACTCAAAAATTTGTAATTTTCTGTTGAATCATTGGGGAGGTATTTAAGCACCAATTTCCTGTTAGTAAGTGCGCTATAATTTTGAGCAGTGCGTTGTTATCTGTTTTATAGGTGCGTCTTTAGTTATGATACGCAGTGTATAAAAAATAACCATAGGAAAACAACTGCAAAACTAACAGTTATTTTAAATACAGTTAGAAACAATAACTACTAATTACTGCACAAACAACTGTCAAACTTTTTTTGAGTTCCGTTCTTAAAAGTTTTTACTCTTCTTATGAACTCGATATATTTTTGAGAAAAAAGACTGTAGCCACTTTTTGATAACGTTATGCTAAAATCGGTAGTAATTTTCTAGCGATTTCTGAGTCTGATTTAACCATTTGAAAACAAATAGTTGACAGCAGTGATACGGATGCAAAAAACTTAATATGAGTTAAATAAAAAAAAAAAAAAAAAATTAAAAAGAGAAGGCAAGAGAAAATTAATAACTAAGATAAAAACAAGAGAGTTGAAAGGAGAGACAATAAAACGACTTTTTATATGTAAATTGATAAATTATAAAATTATGTATATTTTTTTTTATTAATTAATAGTGTATTTATAGTTTTTACCTTTTTGTTTGGTATCATCACCATTTTCCAACTGATGACTGACCACCAGATTATTTTGCAATTGCAGCAAACCACTGCCGCAAGTGCCTGAGCTGGTAATATTTTTCATGCGTAATTATGATCAACTCGAAGAAGAAGAAGCTGAAGAAGATTGACAACAACAACACCACCAGAACCACGACAATATGCGGAGAGATAAATTATTTATAAATAAAATTTGAATTTTGTTCTTTTTCTACTAAATATTTCCGCTGGTTTTTTTTATTAAAATTTTAGCGCTTTCTTAGAATTCTATAATATTTTACCAATTTTTCTGGTATATTTATTTAAAGAGAGAGGTGCGCAGAAAGAGTGTCTAATGATGTTTTGTGATGATGAAATCTAGATAAAAATAGGCGCGCTTTGTAGTAGAATTTTTTTTTGATAAAAATTTAATTTTCAGCGTTTATTTTTTTAATGCAACTTTTTTATTTAAATTCTATTAAAAATGTAAGTATTTTTTAACTTGGCACTTGGTGAAGAAGTTAGTTTTTTATTACAGTTAAAAATTTTCTAATATTTTTTTTTAAATTTTTTCTATGGCATCATTATACCCTACACCACTATGTGGTCAGGGTATTATAAGTTTGTGCTGATGTTTGTAACACCAAAAAATATTGGTCGTAGACCCACCTTATAGTATACCGATCGGTTCAGAATTTTTTTTTATTTCGATTTAACGATGTCCGTCTGTCCGTCCGTCCGTCCGTCCGTCCGTCCGTCCGTCCGTCCGTCTGTCTGTCTCTCCATGCAATCTTGTACGCACTCTACAGGTCGCACCTATTAAGATATTTCGATGAAATTTGGTACATAGACCTATGTTGGCCCAAGGACGAACAAGTTTGATTTTTTTGAACATCGGTCCATGTTTAGACCTAGTGCCCATATAAGGGTCCTACCAAAATTATATTGTTTATACGCTGCAGGTCGTAAATATTAAGATATTTTGATGAAATTTGGTACACAGACCTATATTGGCCCAATAACGCAGCCTATTGATTTTGGTGAACATCGGTCCATGTTTAGACCTAGTGCCCATATAAGGGTCCTACCAAAATTATACTGTTTATACGCTGCAGGTCGTAAATATTAAGATATTTTGATGAAATTTGGTACACAGACCTATATTGGCCCAATAACGCAGCCTATTGATTTTGGTGAACATCGGTCCATGTTTAGACCTAGTGCCCATATAAGGGTCCTACCAAAATTATACTGTTTATACGCTGCAGGTCGTAAATATTAAGATATTTTGATAAAATTTGGTATACAGACCTACATTGGCCCAGTAACGCAGCCTATTGATTTTGGTGAACATCGGTCCATGTTTAGACCTAGTGCCCATATAAGGGTCCTACTAAAATTATATGGTTTATACGCTGCAGGTCGCAAATATTAAGATATTTTAATAAAATTTGGTACACAGACCTACGTTGGCCCAAGGACAAAGCCTATTGATTTTGGTGAACATCGGTCCATGTTTAGACCTAGTGCCCATATAAGGGTCCTACCAAAATTATATTGCTTATACGCTGCAGGTCGCAAATATTAAGATATTTTGATGAAATTTGGTACACCGACTTATGGCAGCCGAAGGGCGAAGCCTATTGATTTTGGTGAACATCGGTCTATGTTTAGACCTAGTGCCCATATAAGGGTCCCCCCAAAATTATATTGTTTATACGATGCACGTCGTAAATATTAAGATATTTTGACGAAATTTGGTACACAGACCTA
This sequence comes from Leucophora obtusa, assembly GCA_949987735.1. Taxonomy (NCBI): domain Eukaryota; kingdom Metazoa; phylum Arthropoda; class Insecta; order Diptera; family Anthomyiidae; genus Leucophora; species Leucophora obtusa. Next base: position 108,694,530 of record OX465297.1, on the reverse strand, counting down.
TTTTGGCCCACGGACGAAGCCTATTGATTTTGATGAACATCGGTCCATGTTTAGACCTAGTGCCCATATAAGGGTCCTACCAAAATTATACTGTTTATACGCTGCAGGTCGCAAATATTAAGATATTTTGATGAAATTTGGTACACAGACCTATATTGGCCCAATAACGCAGCCTATTGATTTTGGTGACATTAGTTGGCTTTTACCCAGACTGGTGTAGGGTATTCTATAGTCGGCATGCCCGACTTTAACCTTTTTACTCGTTTTTTATCTATTTTTTTGTATTTCTTTTTCTTTTTTTATTACTCGTACAACAGATGTTTTTTTTCTTTTTTAAACACTAAAGGTTAATGATCACTTCTTTTTATAAATGATATTTTTCTTGTATTTTTCTTTTAAAACTATATATTTTTGCAAGTTTTTCTATTATGCTTTAATTTTATATTTGACACTTAATTTTCTACTTAATTGGAGACTAACAAAAAAGAAGAGCACAAGAGAGAGTAAGAACTCTTTTTCACTTTTTTTCAATAATCAATTTAGATCAATATTTTTCACAAAAAACCACATTAAATTTATTCTTTAATAATCTTTATTTTGTTAAAAAAAAATATTCTTTTCTGTATTCAAAATATGGCCACTTTAATTTCGTTTTAATAAATCACTTTTAATTTTTATTTAGAATATTTTAAAAATGTATAAACAATTTTTGTTTAAATATCTTATGTCAGCCCTTTTTTTGTTAATTGTTAATAACGTTTAGCGAGTGGTTTTTTTAACAAACAATGAAAATAATAAATGGCTAAAAAGCATAATGTTATAGACAAAATTTATCATAAACCTGCTACAGAAAAACGCGTTAAAACGATCGCGCAGAATCAAGAGAATGTTAAAGACTGAATGTTTGATATCAATGAGTTGTATAGTGGAGGTAGTGAAGGTAGGGCTCCCCACATACAGTCACAAAAACCAGAAACACACACTAGCATGCAACAAGAAACGAACAGCAAACTACTTGGCTCCCCATTCACAATATTTTTGTATTCAGTATGTATAACAAGAAGCAAGAATAATAGGAAAAACCCATAAACATACAAAACAAAAGCTCTACAAAAAAAAACAGATCTTATTCTCTTCCCAACTCTTTCCCCCTAATACTACATACTCTCTCACAAAAAGTCATCTAAAAGGGAGCTCGCAGGTGTGTAAGTAAAAGGAGGTTTAACAAGTTTTCTATTTGTTTGTCATATTCATATTCTACACAGTTGGAGACTATGCTCTCTATCTCTCCCATATATAATCCCCCCCCCCCCCAATTTTTTCTGTTTATTTATTTTGTTTATTTGTTATTGTATGGGTATGCTAGGCATTTATATTGGAATGTAGAATATTTAATTATTTATTCTCTTGTCATGTGAAAAGAGAGTATTTTATACTCTTATTTATAACAGCGCTTTTTTACAGAAATATTTTAAATATTTTTGCTATGAGTTGTTTATTAGTGGGGGAATACTTTCTGTTATATTTATTAACATTTATTGTGATATTTGTTGTACATTCGCTGATTCTGCAAATAAGATTTTGTTTTAACATTTTTAAATTAACAGTACTTCTTCGGTTTTTTACTCTTAGCAATGTTATGAAATTATTTTTTTACATTTGAATTTTAAATGTCTTATAAGAAATGATAAATATGTGGTTTCTAGTTTTCGTTATGGTATTTTTATCTGGTATGGAGGGCCTGTGTTTGTGGTTTCCTCAGATTTGGATGAAATTCGGATATGTGATAGAGAAGACAGAAAAAATAAATCTATACACCTTTTTAGCGGCCAAGTCTCATATTTTAAAAATGTTCTTCCTATGTTAACACATAAAAATTTCGCGTTTTATGCATTAAACACATAGACGACTGCAGCTACACGACTACAGCCTGTCAAAAATAAAATACACACGTTTATATGAAAACGATTATTTTGACACCAACACAGCTACACGGCTACACGACTACTTTTGCCGCTGTAGTCATTTTAGGATGAGTTCTATTTTTGTTGGCTACAAAACAAAAATAGTGTTGACAATATAACAAAATATGTAAAACAGGACAATTTTTGCCCGCTAGAGGCGAAATAAAATCGCTAGTTCTGACTAGAAAATCACCGTTATGGGAACACTGAAGAAACAGCTGTTTACAGTGATGTGCAATAAAATAGAGCCATTCAAGTTTTTTTCTAATTTTGTTCTCGTTGCCTTTATTTTTAAAGATCAAAATAGTGGATAGATTCGCCCAAAGATGCGAGGAGATAGTTCAGAAAATTATGTAGAATTTTAACGTGACGTCTGTCTTTTTATTTTATTACCTGTTTTAAGTAGGCGTCGCTTTTAATGAAAAATAAGCGATATCGACCTTCTATCAAATTACATAGTACAATTTTGCGAGTACTGATCAGTTCTGAGAAAACTGTATATTTTTAGAATTCCTATAAAATTTCCTTAAGTCTTGCATTATTTTCTTCTACAAATGGTCGCCAGACTTAAAATGGCAGTGCCTTAAACATGACCAGATTTTTCATTGTTTTTAGGGATTTTAGAATAAAGTTATCAACACTGAAACTTTCAAGTGAATGGGCTTATTTTATACTTACCGCGATATAACAAATCAGTTAGGCCTTTTTTTACGTTATAGTATAAAACATTCCCTGTTTACATTTCAGTGTTGTTAACTTCATTTTAAAATAGGTAAAAACAAAGAAAAATTTGGTCATGTTTAAGGCACTGTCATTTTAAGTCTGGCGACCATTTGAAGAAAAAAATAATGCAAGACTTAAGGAAATTTTATAGGAATTCCAAAAATATACAGTTTTTTCAGAATTGATCAATACTCGCAAAATTTTACTATGTAACTTGATAGAAGGTCGATATCGCTTATTTTTCATTAAAAGCCACGCCTACTTAAAACAAGTAACAAAATAAAAAAAACAGACGTCACGCTAAAATTCTACATAATTTTCTTAACTATCTCCTCGTATTTTTGGGCGAATCTATCCACTATTTTGATTTTTAAAAATAAAGGCAACGAGAATAAAATTAGAAAAAAACTTGAATGGCTCTATTTTATTGCACATCACTGTATATTTTACAATTGTTTGAAGGTTTCAATAATTTATATTTGGAAATAATTTTATTGTGATGTTTTGTAAAAAAAAATGGATTTACAAAATTAACAAAATATTCCTCAGCCATTATTTAAGAAGCACAAACCAAAAAAGAGTAATATTTATCAAAACGTCAAATTTTTAGGATCAGCTGTTTACTATGTTGCTGTCGTTTTCAAAAAAATTAAGTAGCTGACTACACGAATACAATTGCAGCCAGCAGCATTTGTAGTCGCGTAGTCGTGTAGCCGCAGTCGTCTATGTGTTTAATGCATTGCTATTTAAATATTGTTTTATAATCTAATTTAGTTGTGAAACGATTTTAGTTAATCAATTTTATAAAATTATTAAAAAGTGTATTAATATTTAGGCGGAATAATAAGACTCTCAACTACTGTTAAATTTCTTCAAATCTCCGCCAGACCCAGCAAGAGTATGGTTAACGGGCGTTGAATATCTTGCAACCTCTTGAGATTCTATGCTCGTTGGTTAGGGTATTTTAAGGTTATCGGTATTTTGAGTTATTTAAGTGATTTTAGGACTAACGATATTGGAAGCTATTTGGTTTGGTTATTTTAAGGTTAACGGTATTTGAAATTATTTCGTTAGTGGTATTTTATGGTTAACGGCAATTTTTTTTTTGTTGAAATTTTTGACAACTTTACGGACCTTCACTTTGCGAAACCTTATGTATGTGTGTAAACAACAGCATTAGCTTTCCAATAAAAGCTGAAAGTCAATATTTTACGTACGATCTTTTTTAGAAAGAGAAATACATAAATTTAAAATAATTTCGTTTGTGTATTTTTATTTATTTATTTGAGTCTAAGGCTAACGGCATTTTATGTTATTTTGTTAGGGTATTTTAGGGCTAACGGTATTTGCGTTGACGGTATTTAAGATTATTTTGTTAGTGGTATTTTAATGTTAACGGTAGTAATTTGAAAGGGTTTTAAATCAATATTGGTATGTTAGAATAAGTGTCTGCCTACCATGTTTGTTCCAAGGAAATGTATACAAAGTGGGTATCAAATGAAAGGTATTTATAAGATCTACTAAATAGTGTACTAAAAATATTATTAAACATTTTTCAAACAAAAAAAAAATTCGAACTTTGGAAATGAGTTTTACACCCTAAAGCACCGAAAGTTGTTTTTCAAGTGGAAAAATTTCACTCGAACTTTAAAGGCCTCAAATTGCAATTTAATTTATAAAAATGAACAATTTTTTAATTTTATAACAAAGGCACAATCAAAATAAACACAAAATGTCACTTTTTCCCAAGAAAAATAATAGTCTTGTACATTAAATTTGCGTGAAAAATTAATTTTTGGATTGCAGTTAAGAGGAATAATTTTTTTTTGTTCATGTTAGACCAACACTCAAGCGATGTCCCCTACTAACACAGTGCATTGTGTTGGTATTAGGAAAATAGGTTACAGGGAGGAGGAAAGAGGGAGTAGTTTTTGAGAATATTTGATTTGAAATTTTCTACATTGTAAGTGACAGGAAAGACTTCTGCGGAGAGTTTATTCCACATGCGACTGATATACGAATTCTCTCTGTAATGCGCTGTGCGATCCACTGGACAATCGACTACAAATGGATGTGCTCTACTTGATAAGCTACTATTACGAATTAAAACTCGGGCTCTGGGGACAAGTTCACTTATCGCGGTAGAACACTTCCCATGGTAATATCGATAGAACAGAGTCACACATCCCACATTCCGACGATGCTTTAATGAGTCGATAGAGCTGAATACCCTACTGTCATTAATCAACGCCGAGGCCCTCCTTTTTTACATGCTCCAGAAGCTCCAAAATAGACTTCGAAGCTCCTGCCCATATATGGGAGTTGTGTTCCACCTTCGGTCGGGTATATCTAGGTGGTACAAATAGTGAGTAAATCGGATGAAGTGAAGTACTTCTTGCACCGACGTAGATAATCTAGACACTTGAATGCTTCTTTCAACACCTGAAAAACATGCTTACTCCAAAGGACATCACACTGAATTTTCATGCCCAGAACATCAGGAGTATCCGATTCCTCAATATCGATATCACCCATATGTACAAATGGCAGTGTTGACCCTGCAGCCCTATGGGTCTTGCGTGCATTAAAATCGACCTTATTCGCACGACCCCACTAAGAGATTGTAGAAAGGTCACGATTTAGTCTGTCATTCATAATTTTCCTTTTGGCTCCAATCTCTTCAAGGCTTGGCCTACGACCGAAGGAAAATGAATGACAAATGTTGCTGTCATCTGCGAAAGAGTAGATAGGGTTGAAATTTTTACCAAGAAGGTCACTGAGAAAGGACAGAATCCAACGGTACCCCTGAATTCAGCTGAAACTCGTCGGATGAGATCCCATCCATAACAACAATAATAGTGCGATCTCTGAAAAAGCTGGAAATAAAACGAGCGAAGTCATTACCCGCACAAAAAAAAAATAAGCTTTGATACAAGCACCCCGTACCATACACGATCAAAGGCCTTTCAAATATCCAGAGCAACCAATTTGCTCTCAACAAAACGGTGAATGGACCGACTAGAACGCTCCGAGACGATTTCTACGGAAGCCATACTGTCGGTCATTAAGAAGTGAGTGAGACTCTAGATAATTCACAAGATGGTAATTAACCATACTCTCCATCGCGATCGGGTGGTAATTTTTAGCGTTGTTAGCCGTACTCTTTTTAGGGATTGGCTGACAATGGCAACCTTCCAGCACCAGCGGAAAACTCCCGCATGGTAAGAAGCGCCAAAAAGGTTAGCCGATAGACGAGCTAGCGTCGAAGAGCACTGTTTCAGCACAACTGCTGGTGTACCATCCGGCCCCGATGACTTACTTACGTTGGGGGTCAAGGGAAATTATTTCCAAATGCCAACCTCACCCACAGTTCACCTTGGACATGGTATCCCCTGTTAACACTGACGAGGCTCTGACGACCTAGTATGGGCGGTATAACCCGGTTCCCACGGCAATCGGACTATGTGCAGGAACGTTTCGGATGTATTCGAATTTATCCGAGCAAGGATTGCCACTCCGGCTTTAAGTGAGAATTATTAACTACAAATTCTATTTTTAAAGCCATTACAACAACAACTTACTTACGTTGAGGTCGGCAAGAACCCTTTTAACTGCTCGAGCTCAAAAGAATATCTTAGGCATAGTACTCGATACTCTTTTACGTTCGAGCAGTGATTGATCACTTTCCGGCAGGAATGAATTACCTGCAAACATCTCAGCCAAAAGGTTAGCCTTATCAACTGGTTCAGTGAATATTTGGTCATCCTTTAGAAGAGTTGGGATAGCAGAACTAGCATTGTTCTTTATCCTTTTAACAAATGACCAGAAGCTCTTAAATATTACCCCAAGGAGCAGAAAAAACTTTAGTACGAAGACGTTGTTCGTAAAGAAACTTTTCACGACAAAGTACTTTGGAATACTCGTAAGTAGCCCGTTTGCGAAGCATATCAGTATTGGAGTTTTTGTTATCGCGGCAATTGAATTAATTTTTCAAAGCTCTGCTCCGGGTTCAGTCCTGGTCACAACCACCATAAATATTTAATAGGAAGCATAACTGGATTAACTTATTAACATAATACACAATTTTATTCTTAAATATAGTTTAAATATGCTTTTTAAGGGAATTAGCCAGTTTTTAGTATTTTAAAGCTTGAGAAAAAAATAAAATCAATTTTATTTTACATTTTGTAAAACTCAAATCGTCCTTTAAAGTACCGTTATATTGTTACTGTTGCCAAACTGGGCGAACCTTTCAGATTTTCATGTTCAATGATTTCATATTTAATTAAAATATTTACTAAAATTGAAATTCCAAAAACCGACATTTGCCCAGCTAATTTGGCGAAATCTTACACTGTGTGGTGCAGGGTGTAAAAATTTGCTTGCACAACTTGTTATAGTTTTGAATATTCAAGTTACTGCATTAAACTGAGTTTAAAGATAATCTACATTCGAAAAACTTGGCTTAAGAATTTGTGATTATTAATATTACGATTCAGTTGAGTATCGGATGCTTAAACTAATATTCCTCATTTTCGGCAACCTCTTTCAATTATCATAACTTTTCATGACATCTCATACTCTTTCTAAAAACACTCTTCGATTTGTCAACATGGCATACTTTGGATGGTTGATGTGCTGTTTTGCCACGATTCAAATAGTATCAGTAGCTTTTGCGGTGACAATAGCACAGCCTACGCTCAACTTATTGTGGCGGTTATTGCTTAAACTTTGTACCCCACCATTTTAAATGAGTATGAGTGAGTGTCTGTGTTAGTACTACCTTTAGTAATTTGGCTTGTGGTTGATACAACAAACCAAATTGAAACTGCAACATATAAAAAAAAACCATGTTTCACAATTTTACTACGACGAGTATTAAATCTCTCAACATTTGTTCTTCTTATTTCATACTTCTTGGGGGATTTGGCTTGCAGTTTTGTATGTTTTTCTGGTTAGCAAACACCCTCCCGGAAGCTGATGGCTAATCCTAGCAATGGTTGATGTTCTATGGCATTTGTTTTTCTTTTCCATTTCATCTGTTGACTGCAATTTTTCCTCACCCGTAGTGAGATGTGTTGCTGTTTTTATTTTTATTTTCTTTTTTTGTATTAAAGTGAGTGTAAGTCTTGTTTTATTTTGTTGGCAATAAGTCGTTGTATGCGGTGGCAGCAGCATCAGCAGTGATGGTGGTTATGTGGTGATGACGGTGATAGAAATGATTACGACGATGATGATGACGACGATGGTGGTGGCAATAGTATATATTTCTGGGTAAATCTCTGTTGCAACTGTTGTATTGTGTGTCATTGTGGTTAAACAGTCGCGTTCAGTTGCTTCCTCTTTTACCTGCCCCATAACTCCTCTTAACTGTGTGACTGACTAAATGACTGGCTGGCTCACTGGGGTTACGTTTTTTTCTTTCTGCTAAGTTTGTTTGTTGGCTGCCTATTTGGTTTGACTGCAAGTGGTTTTTCGTTTTTTTACGATGAAATAAAAAAGATTGTCAGTTTGTATATTTGGTTTTCGAACGGTAATTTTATATTTTATTACTGCACCTTTATTTGTACTCTACATCTTGGGGTAGACTTAAGTAAATAAGTCGATTAGATTGTAACATTTAAGAAAAGGTTCTTAGGTTGTATATAACGAGTATATATGTACATAGTTTTTAAAAATGCGAAAGTAGAGAATTCTATTAAGCTCGAATTTTACGATACATTTAGTCTTTCTTTAAACTACACTGAAAGATGTATCCTTCATGATATTGTTACGAAATTGGATTAGTCTGGTAGAAAAAATTCTGGAATTTGAGAAGAAAAATATTCTAAAAAACGGGATTTACTAGCGATTGTGTAGTTAATTGCGTATTAACTTTGTATAGTGAGTTGCGCAATAGAGTTTTTATAGTTGTGTGTTCTGTACTGTTGTATGTAAAATAATGAAGTGTTAAATAAATAAGCTCAATATCAAGCAAAAGAGTGTGTGGTTATTTTGATTGCAATAAAAAAAACCCGGTTTATTGAAAGAAAATAAACCAACGTTTTTAAAAGGTAAAATCGTAACAATATTGGTGATAACATTTCATATCATTTTTTTCCAACATTTACTGAAGAATTTAATTAATACTATGAAATTTTTCATAACTTTTCTTTCATAAAATTTCTCTCTTTCATAAATTCATTGAAAAAATTCATCGAACTTTAAAAATCACAAATTTTCTTTATATATGCATACGAAATTGTTCAATCGTATTAATTTTTTTATACCCTACACCACTATGTGGTCAGGGTATTATAAGTTTGTGCTGATGTTTGTAACACCAAAACATATTGGTCCCAGACCCACCTTATAGTATACCGATCGGCTCAGAATTTTTTTTATTTCGATTTAACGATGTCTGTCTGTCCGTCCGTCTGTCTGTCTGTCTGTCTGTCTGTCTGTCCATGCAATCTTGTGCGCACTCTGCAGGTCGCAAATATTGAGATATTTGATGAAACTCGGTACACCGACTTACGTCGGCCCAAGGACAAAGCCTATTCAATTTGGTGACCATCGGTCCATGTTTAGATGTTTAGGGTCCTACCAAAATTATATTGTTTATACGCTGCAGGTCGCAAATATTAAGATATTTTGATGAAATTTGGTACACCGACCTATCTCAGCCCATGGACACTGGTCCATGTTTAGAGCTAGTGCCCATATAAGGGTCTTACCAAAATTATACTGTTTATACGCTGCAGGTCGTACACAGACCTATATTGGCCCAATAACGCAGCCTATTGATTTTGGTGAACATCGGTCCATGTTTAGACCTAGTGTTCATATAAGGGTCCCCCCAAAATTGGCTTGGTTACAAACTGCTGGTCGCAAATATTAAGATATTTTAATGAAATTTGGTTCGCTGACTCACATTATAGAAAATTTTGACACAAGTCCCATTTTAAACCATTCAAATTTCGGATCCAAACATTAGTTGGCTTTTAACCAGACTGGTGTAGGGTATTGTATAGTCGGCATGCCCGACTTTAACCTTTTTACTCGTTTTTTTTTAATTTCGTCATTTCATTAATTTTCATAATTTTTCATACATTTTAAACTTTTTATTTAAGATTTAATTCTGAAATAGTTTTAGGCAACCAAAAGGCCGAATTTTAGTGATGTGTATTAATATCCATTAAAGTGTATTATACGAGGGTTACTATTTATATTTCGGGAATAGCAAATAATTACAAACATTTTTAAATAAAAATGGCTTTATTGTTTTTCAAAATATTTCCCTTGATACACTTTTGCATTCGTTCAAACCATTTGTCCTAACAGTTTTTCCATTCCTCTTGAGACACCTCCCAAACATGGTTTTTGAACGCTTCAACTGCTTCTTCGGCGCTTGTAAATCCTTGACCGCGCAGTTTAACTTTGATATTCGCGAACAAGAAGAAGTCATTGGGTGCCAAGTCAGGACTGTACGGAGGATGGTCATCAATTCGATGTTTTGACTGCTCAAAAATTCACCTGTTTGACGAGATGTGTGAAAGCACGCATTGTCATGATTGAGAATCATTCGTCTTTGGGGGTTAGTTTTACGAATTTCTCCGAAGACTTCCAGCATACAATTGGCCGTGTACCACTCAGAATTGACCTTCCGACGTTGCTCAAGCGGAACAGTGGCCACATGATCCAACAGGGACCATTTGTTTCGCTGTGCTTCCACGAACAACTTTTGTTGGATTCCGCTTGGAATACCCACACGGTCGATTGCTGTTTTGTTTCCGGCTCATACGCATATATCCATGATTCGTCACCTGTCACGATTTTATACACGTCTTTTGAAGCACCACGGTCAAACTTTTTAATCATTCCCTTACACAAATCGACGCGTGCCTTTCTTTGAGCGATTGATAAATTATGGGGTATCCAACGAAAGCAAATTTTTTTTACAACTAAGTGTTCATGCAAAATCGAATGTATTGAAGTGGAACTAATGTGCAAGGATGCCTCTATCTCACGATATGTCACATGATGATCTTGCATTATCAGTTCACGCGCTGCATCGATGTTTTGTGGCACAACAACCGATTTTGGACGCCCTTCACGGAAGTTGTCGGCGTCCGAACTACGACCACGATTGAATTGACTATACCAGCGATATACTGTCGTTTTTGATGCTGCTTTATCGTCATACAAAGAGCTGAGTTCATCGACAGATTCTTGTTGAGATAATCCACGTCGAAAGTTGTGAAAAATAATCCAACGAAAACCTTCTCTTGAAATTTCCATTTTTGGCCAAATTGAATTTCTTAACTCACTATAAACAAAACAAATAGCACTTGTACATCAAAATATTGTGAGTACGTTTATGCTAAAAAATGTCAAATTTTATTATGGTGTTGCCAGATTTTAGCTATCGACATTAGTGTTGCCAGTTCCCGAAATGTAAATAGTGCCCCTCGTAATCTTTATTTATTTATTTTTTATTTATTTTATTAATATTGGTATTTTATGAAAATCTTTTATAAATTATTTTTTATATCACTGACTGAATGCCAATTAATTTTATCAAAACTATTAATGTTTCATTAATTCAATAATGCTTTTTGTAGAATTTTATGAAACTTTCTAATGTAATAAATTCTTTCAGTAGATATTTTTTGTACATCCGTAAAATATGCTACAACTTTATTAGGCTTTTTGCATTTGCTAAATACTTTTCCAGTAACACATGCTACGGTCGCTATGTTTGTGTTTTATTTATCCACTTTTCACTCCAGTTTAGCAGCGACAATAACCAATCATAATAAATTAAATTGCTTCATAAATTTTATGAAGGTTTTCATTGCCTGAATGATCATTCATTGGAGGAATGATATATTGATTTTATGGAAATTTTCATTAATTTTATGAACTTTTCATTAATATTGGCATTAATGAATTCATTGGAGGAATGATATATTGATATTATGGAAATTTTCATTAATTTTATGAACTTTTCATTAATATTGGCATTAATGAATCCTATTACATAGATACTATGAAAAGTTTCAATGGACAAGTTAAAGTGACAATTTTTATTGAAACTATGAAGAAATTCATTACTGAAGTGAAGATAATTCTCTCAGTGTAGGGTTACCGCTAAACATTGGTACATTTTCAGACAAGTCGCTCAAAACTCTATAGCTTTTGAAGGAGTAATCCTATTTCAGTGCTGAAAAGATATTTAGCATTAATTTAAGATACCGATCATTACAATCGAACAACAACAAGAATATACTTAAAAGATTTCACATTCAGATCTCGTGTTTTTGTTAAATTTCAGCACAAAACTGTAGTTTTGTTACGAGTTTAACCGTTAAATTCAGCTTCAATCACTTTTTGAATACAGAGCTGTGAGGGCCCAAATTTGGGAGCCAAATCTGATTACACAGTCAATGACTGAGCATAGGGTACTCGCTCAATTACATTCAGCATAACTGTGTTGAATTATATCAAGGCAACTAGTAATTGCGAACAATTCTAATGACAAAGACCGAGAACAGGCAAGAGCAAGAAACAAAGAGGGGGAACAGGCAAGAGCAGGGATGATAAATGGGATTTTCAAAATAGTGCCAACCGACCTGCTATTGAGAGATCCTACCTGAGCTTCAATGTTTTGATATTTAATGGTATAACCAAACCAAAGAGATTTTAGACGATTTCTTCCACGAGACCTTTATAGTTTTATTCGTTAATCAAACGTTCAAATTCACCTAATTGCTTATATTTTTGTGTGCATATTTTAATCATTTGTTTGATTGAATTATGTTTCTCTCAATTCTTAAATCTTCTACTTGGGTTTTTTGATGATTTGTTCATTTTAAACACAATATTTGGTATAAAACTTAAAAAAAAAAATAATATAAAAATTTGTAAATAGTAGCAAATGAGTCATAGTAATAGTAACATAAAAAGTGCTATCTTTATCATACCTGGACAAGAGAAAGAGGAATTGTAGAACGGATTATATCTGCAACAGGGCCTGGATTACATTCGAAAAAGAATAGAGTGGTTTACATCTGCGATCCAAGCCTACCCAGAAAAAAAAGAGATGCCGAAGCAGTAGAAAAAGCACTACAATTGATAATCTAGGTCAGTGGTCGGCATCCATAGCCACCAGTGGCCGATCATAATCGGCTTTTCACACGTACACAACACGAATGGCAACAAAACTATCAACTAAGAGCGTAAAATTTATTTAGTAGCATGGTAGCTTTCAACAAAGCAGGTAGACGTCGCTTTGTTTAAGAAATTTTAGAAAACTATTACACTCTTAAAATTTTACAAGAACAGGAAATTTATTATGAATTATTTTTATTTCTTTAGTTCATTAAAATTTACTAACTAATGGAATACTTTTTAAGAATAAATAACTTATATGCAAAAAAAATACATATTTTTTAAATAATGTGTATAATAAAGTTTATTATAAATTATTAAAAAAAATTAAATTACTATAAATTATTTTTTTTTTATTTCTTTAATTCATTCATGCATTCATTATTACATTTCTTCATTAATTCATGTTCTTAATACACAAATATAAATTTAAAAATGATAAACTAATTTCTCACAGTGAAGAAACACAATACATTCACATTCTCTCTTGGTGCCGACCACACTGATCTAGATGAACGTCTTTTTTAACATAAACACTAATGATTTTAACAATGAGTTGTCATAGGAGCGAAGTACTCCCACTTCAACATTTTTTCAGTACTTTTTGAACGAGTGCAAAGGAAGCTCTTTTTCACCAATTAAAAGCTAAAAAAAATTATTCACAAAAAAAATTATATTTGTTTATTTTACAGAAGTTTTTGCTAGTCTAACGCTCTACTGCTGAACTATTCTTTGATATGAAAGTTGACTGGCATAAAAACACCACTTTGTTAATGCGAGATATTGTTCCTTATTCTCTTCAATAAAAGTACTTATTAAACAAGTGTGAAAGGTGCACTCCAATTCAATATTGTTTTCAGTAGTATTTTTACAGGTGCATAAAAAGCAATTTCTCATCAATGTTTTTATATATACATTTTTTTTAATTTAAAAATTAAAAATATAATGAATTTCAACAAATTAATTATAAATATTAAAAAAAATTATTAAAATAAAAAAAATAAAAAAATAATGGTCCCGCCGTGAATCGAACCAGCGACTCTCTCGACTCTAACTTTTTAGCATCCTTTGTAGAGCAATACTCTTTAGAGGCAATACTTAAGTGACTTATTGTATGTTGTTCAGAAGTAATTAAAAAAAAGGTGTAAAAATATACTAACGGATACTTTGGAAGCAACGAAAGAAGTGACTTTTTGAAGTTGTTCAGAATAAGTTCTAAAAAAGCAGTAAAAATACACTAACGGATACTTGTGAAGCAGTGAAAGAAGTAGTTTGTAAAGCATTACTTTCAATTTTTATTTTGCTGTAAAAGTACAGGGTTTAAAACGGATCAGTGTGCCCAAAATTAGTTAAGGGTATTTGGGAATTTACATCGAATAGAATAAGTTTGTAAGTTTAAAAAGAAAAAAGTTGAAGACTTCGTTTACTATGGCCCACTGACCTGCAATAGGTAGAAATAATGGCCAAATAAAAATCGACAAATTAAAGTTATAAACCCGATATAATTCCCTATAGAGTATCTTAAAATCGTATTTTGCCAGCTGTAGAAAATTGTAACGTTTAACTGACGATGTTGTTGCTGATAATATTTGGTTGTTGTTTCTTTGGTATATGGCTAGTGTAAAAAGTGTGCTTTTGCAAGTTGCCTCTGACGATTTGTTTGTTTGTTTGCATCAAAATCCTCTTGTAGTCGAGCAATCAGTGAGTGGTTATTTGGTTTGTTTGCTTACCAATGTTTAACACTCCTTTCATCCATCCAGCTATCCAGCCATCCAGCAATTGAATGCTCATAAGTAAGACCAGTAAGTGATAATCATTAAAAACACTTTTGCTTGCTGATCCTCTTGAAATTGGTATCACGTTTCCGCTCATTATTATGTATGATTATATTGAACCTTATTATTTAACAAACGAACTTTTATGTTTACTTTGTCGCTGGATACATTAAATGTGGGTTGGTTGAAATGGTTGGATAGAATTGTTTGTTGTTTCGTTGGTTTCTTTATCGAGTTCAAATTTAATGAAAGCAACAAAAACATCATTATCTACTTTACAATAAAAAAAAAACTTCTTTTTTATTTCAAAGTGGCGTCAAATCTCTTGACACTTGTGTTTTTTTTTGTGACTTCTTTGTTTACCAAAAAAACAAGCAGAAATAATTGCAATTTTATTACTTTAACCTGTTTTTTTTACACTCTTTTGGGTTCTCCACTTTTTGGTCTTGCAGACTTTTGTTGCAAATTTCATAGTGCTTATGCATAATAATTTGAAAACCTTATAACACGTTTATAAAATGAATTTTGTTTTATAAGTCAGTTATAAATTTAAAAAGCGATTATGCATATGACCCTATATGTTTAACATGACTTTGTATTCTTGTTGCACTGTTTTTGTTGTTGTTGTTGTCGTTTCATTTAAAACAATTTCCATGTAAAATTGCTTTTTCATTAGGGTCATGGTCTTATTATAATGTTGCCTGTGCCCGTGTACACTCCATAATGACATATGAGTTCTTTTAAATATTTTGCATTTAAATCATTATCTTCTTCTTCTGCATTTAAACTTAACAATTTATTTATTTATTTTTTTTTTTTCACTACTTCATTTTATTTCTTTTTTGTCAACTTTTTCGATGCCAAAACCAACAAAAAGTAACATTTTTTGCATCTCATCTGACATTGTAAAGTGTTATTAAAAAATGAATTAAATATAAACTTTAACTTGACTTCTTTAGGAGTTTTTAATTGTTTTTACTTTAAACTTTTATTAAGTTGAAGGACAAATTTTAAATATTATATTTTTTAAATTAAGAAGTTTTTACAAATCATGTTCTTAATTGAAGTTTTAAAAGAAAATCACGTAAAAACATAAAAATGATTTGTGGGGCACATAGTACATGCACACAGGGTCAAAATCTGAATTTTTGACCAAAATCTTTATCGTGATAGCTGATGGCTAAAATTGTGGATCCAGGGTGTTTTGGGTGGATAATTTTAAAAATTAACTCAAAAGTTCAAAATTTTAAATGACGGTTTCAATATGGAAGAAATATAATTAAAATTTAGTGAAACTTTGCGTTAATGTGATTTTAGGGCTACTGTTTATAATTACGCAATTCGATTTAAAAAATTCAAAATGGCGGAGAAAGCGAAGCTGCCAAAGTCAATTAAAATTATTTCTTATGATTTGCAAGACTCTTTAATCAGCAAGACCAGTGTTATATTTGAATTTAGTTTTACAAATAGTCTACAGTAGTTTTGATTTAACTGCATTTTGTTTAAGTGCATGCACTATTTCTATAACTGCACAAATTTTAGTTTCGTTTTTATTTTACAAAATTATGTACGCAATTGCCATCTTTAAGTGCACTTTTTGTACCTGCGCCTTTAAGATAAGTGCCTCATATTTTTGGCAGTTATACATTATTTTCATAAAAAAGATCACCGTTATCTGTCTCTTGTGTTTTGCTTTATTTTGAAAAAAAAATACACACATAAAATAAATGTGTTGTCAACTTTTTGTGACAAAAATATACTACTTTAGTCGTTTTTTAATCATAAGAATCGCAAGATCTAGTGCAAAGCACAAAGTTGTTATCATTAGCTTCATTTTTTTTGCTGGTTTTCAGTCGTTTTTGGTTTATCTGCACAAAAATGCATGCAAAAGTTGGTTGTGCAGTAGACCGTACCACCTTACAGGCAAAACAACAAAAAAAAGTGCCCCGTACACCCTCCAATATGAAGTATTTTTTGCAAGGTTTCAAAAAAAAATTTTTTGTTGCCGAACATAGGGGTCGCCATTTTACATTTTTCGTTATATCTTTGGCATTTACAGCAGGATTTTAAAGTATGATACATCGATGTTTTTCTCTCGAGGAGACCAGTGACCTCCAGTATCCCGTTCTAGTTGTTACCACCAGATCTCAATTGCTACCACCTTAATGTACCACCCTAAAATTCAGAAAGCTTGCAAAAAATCATTAAACTTTTGCTAAGGAAGTTTTCGATAATTTCGGCAAAATTTTTACGTTCGGCAAAAAATTTTTTTTTTGAAATTGCCTTGCAAAAATGCTTTATATAAAAATAATATACATTATTTTTCTATCCGTCATACATTTCGCAGCGTCCTACTGTGGTGTTCTCCCATAGCACTTAACCCCACCGAAGTAAAATAATATAACAGGGCTGTGAACTAAACCGCCGCAACAAAAATCGCCAACTCTCCAGCAGATGGCGTGCAACAACTGTTCTAAGATTCAACATCTAGCACAATTACAGTGCTGCCATATTTGAAGCCCTTTATCTTTCACCAACTTTCATCTGTTGTTCTCTATTCCCTTTCCAAAGAAAGCAACCGTTAATTAATGGGAAGAATTTCCTGAGTATTAAAAACGAGTATATAGACTAAAGAGTTCCCATAAGAAAAAAGTGTACTCTTTGGTTCCCTTAAAATTTATATGGATTGGGTGCCCTGTTAATTCCTTTGAAGAATAAGAGAAACAAAAGGAAAACCGAAAAAGTTAACAGGGCACTGTTTTTATTGTTTCTTATGATTATTGATTAACGCGGTAACAAAAACAACTTTAAGAGTGAAATAAATAATAAATAATCACTTTTAATTATTTTTTTATTGTTTTTAATGATTTTTTTGCTTGTAAACACGTTTTTATTAAATTTATTGTTATCGCGACGTCCTTCATTTTTTTCTCGTTCGCTGTTAAATTTCTTCAAATTCTTTGTGTTTTTCTTCTCATTCGTGTGTGAATTTCTTCAAAAATCTTAAAACAACTTAATGGATACCCCTGGTATTACTTCTATTTAAAAAAAGAAACTTCCCAGCTGGAAAATTTATCTTAAAGACCACAAGTCAGCAGGTGCAGACATTTGCCAAAGTCGTCTTAATTCTGCACTTTTTCTTCTTTTCCTAAAATGACTCTTGACAAATTCTTAGCTCTTGCTGACTAACTGCCTATTTGTCATCATAACACAATTTTTTTCTTAATTCGCACTAACCAAGTGCCTATTTGTGATTATCACGTCTTAAAAAAATTAAAAAAAAAAATATTTTTGCAGTGACGGCGATTTGAACCGCGAACCTCAAAACTAAAATCTTATCGACGTCTGAGAGAGATCAGCAATGAATCGATTTTTTGCTATTCATACTCACTCATGAAATTTAAAGTATAATTGAGTAGAAATCATTGACATTCAACCGCATTCATACTCCCAAAGAAGTTGATTTATAATCTTAAGTTGCAATAAATATGAATTCAACGTCGTCATCATACTCATACCACCGCAAATCTGTTTGACTCATTCAATCTATTCATTATATTTAATAATTTTAGAAAAATACTTATAATCAAGGTTCGTTACCGAAACGAAATGAGGGTAACGGTAACGGTATCGGATTTCATTTGCTTAGGTAACGGTAAAGGTAACGGTATTTAAGACTGTTTCGGTAACGGTATACCATTATCGAAACAGCAATACCGGTACGTACCGGTATTAAAAATTATGTTAAAAACATATAAAAACAAGTAAAAACATGGCATATTTTTAATTTTAAGTACTAAAAATACAGATTTTAAGCCTAAGTTCAATGCTGGAATTTTTAATAAGTAAAATTATTATCTATAAATTTTTTTGTAAAAAAACACTCAAGATTATAAAATAAAAAAATTGTCATTTTTATATTAAATAACAAATACCGGTAAAATACCGGTAACTACCCATAAAAATAACGGTATCGGTAACGATAACGGTATTTTGAAATTTTTTTAGAGGTATCGATAACGGTAACGGTGTTTAATTTGAAACGGTATTTTAGCGATAACGGTATTATAACGATAACGGTAACCAACCTTGCTTATAATGCAACCTCGTAATTCGGTTGCAACAACCGAATTCAGTTGTGGCAACCGAATTCGATTTCAATTCCGTTGCGACAACCGAATTATCGGTTAGCGAGGTTGCAGCAAGCGAGCCAATTCGGTTGGAAAAAATTCGGTTGTCACAACGGAATTGTTTTAAGAGTGTAGGTCTACACAGAGTGGGGCAGGGCATTAACACAAATTTTTGAAGTAAGTTGCAAAGTAATGTCGTCTAATAAAGTTGGCAAGCTTTAAAATGCAACCTTACACCCAGAAAACCGATTCGGTGCCAATCGAATTGTTCAGTTGAATAAAATGAATTTTTCGGTTGCGATCACCGAATTATTCTTGATACAGCTAAAACTCCGTTGTCACAGTCAAATTAGTCCTGCCTCAATTGGTTTTCTTTTGTCACAACAGAAAATCTCGGCTGCCACAACGGAACCATTCGATTGGCTACTCGTACAAACACCGAATCTGTTTTCTGGGTGTACATTAAAAATTATGCAAATGGAAATGCGCCTGTAATAGTTACAGGTCCCGTGAACTGGAGGCAGTTCATATAGTTTTTTCTGTACACAGAATATTGCTTACAATCAAATTCGTAGTCAAACGAATGGTAATGATCGCGTTTTTCTATTGTACCAACATTAGGACCGCAAGTTATTTAATTATGAAATTAAAATTTCACTAGCTACAAACACAATTTCAGTTTTTGAAACCAAACCATTGGATTGGTATCAAATTCAGTTGTCAGCATAAATCCGTGTTCTGGGTGTAAATATTCTGCTGATCAAGTAAACTTGTGTTATTAAAATAATGCCATACAAACTTGACACCCTCTCCATTATACAATAATACCAAAACAACATTACACTCGAAATCCAACAACATATTGTTTATACCCAAAATAAATAAAAACTGTCATCAGTTGTAAAAATATTAAAAGAATACCGCAACAATAATAATATCAGCAGCAGAAAGGCAGGCAAACAACAACCATTGCAATCAATATGTAAAAGTTAAAACATTCGAAATGCGTTTACATTCTCTCTGAACATTCTCCTTTTTATTTATTAAATACAAATAACAAGTGTGTGTGATATCGGTATTAAAAAACAACAACACTAATAATAAAAAAAGCCAGCCAGCCCCAAATGTAAAAGAAAAAAATTATTTTGTACTGGACACAAACTCTTTTTTTTATTCGATATGTTTTTGTTTGATGTTGTAGCTGTTGTTATTTTAAAATTGGCGGTAGCATTAACAGTGGCAATGAACAAGTCTCATCGCTCTTGTTTTATTTTTGTTTTAAGTTGACAAGATAAGCGCAGCAAAGACCAAACACTAACAACAACAATGACAGCTACAAAAAAAATAGTATCAAATAAATTTGTTCGTACTTATATTTGTATCAATTTTTTATTATTATTTAAACCGATATTTTTTTTGTTGTTTTTTTTTTTTTTTTTTGTATATTTAGCGTACAGGGGCTGGTCACATTGATATGGTCATTCAAAAATTCAAATGCATACTACTTTTTGGCTAATAAAATATTCTTGTTTTTAGAGACTCAACTTGTACTATTTGTAAATGAGCACACGGAACGTATGAGTCATTGAAGTACATAACTAAATGTTAATCATCCCTACGGGAAATTTTAACAAACTGTCACCGAACTGGCCCCTTTATATGAAATAGAGTGGTCACTTTTACATGGCGTTGTCATAGGAGGTGGAAATTGACCCCTTGTGACATGTCACAAGACAAATCCTAGGACAGGTCCCTGAACTTTGTTTTTTATGAGAGTTCAGTAACCTGTCCTTGGATTTGTCTTGTCGAAAGGGGTCAATTTCTACCTCCAATGACAACGCCATGTAAAAGTGACCACTCTATTTCATATAAAGGGGCCAGTTCGGTGACAGTTTGTTAAAATTTCCCGTAGGGATACGCCTTCGTTAACAATAAATGCAAGATTTGATCGATTATCACTGCCATATTAAGATATACTCGTAAGTAGTGTTTTAAAACGGTTGTCGAAATTATTTAGCATCTGATATTTTGAAAGGCAACAGGTGTTTCTGAAAATTTAAATGTGAACGCTTTAATGCCCAAGGCTGCCATAACATACTAGTTTTTTTTTTTTTTTTTTTAATTAAAACATGTTTTATACAACGAACGATTTTTCAACGATAGATATGTAGTCAGACTTTCGTAAATATGAACAATAAAAATAATTTTTTAATCATTGTACACTCTGCCAATCATTATTGATAATAGCAAAGCTGGCTTAGAGTCTCTACTTTTAAAATTAGTTCTGAGTATTGCTTCAGAATTCACAGGATACGTTTTGCGAAAATCTCTCTAATTCAAAAACTAGCGAACACATTTCTTTGAAAATGTATTGATGCTTAGTGGCAATTTTGCTAAATTTAGTAATTTCCAAAAGCAAAAATCTCCACAATATCTAAAATAACAACACCAGATCAACAATTTTCGGCAGACGAGGGTGGATTAATAAGTCCGTGACTTTTTTAATGAAACACAGTTTTTTAGGTCAATACACTTAGTCCAATGTTTCTCCAATATTTGCCTTCCTTCCAAAAGAGAGGATTTCTCCAGGTCCTCAAAATAGGCATTTGTTTGAGCAACAATTTCATAATGGAGCCAAATCGCTTTCCACCGAGTCATTTATTTAGGTTTGCAAATAGAAAATAGTCACTGGGGGATAAATCAGTATATCCGGGTGCGAAATCCGCTTATCCGCATTTCGAATGAACAACGCCAAACACTTCTTTGAAGTTGTCACACGATTGCGTTTCTGAAACCCAACTGATCATTTAAAATCGAAATCACAATACCATATGAAATGCTAATAGCATCAAAATCGGTCAACACCATCATATCGTGAACTTTTTCGAGATTTTCGAGTGTATTCACCTCAATTGGCCGTCCAGAACGTTCAGCGTCACTAGTGCTTGTGCGGCCACAACGAAACTCAGTAAACTACTTTTTTACCAATGAAGTTGATAATGCAGAATCCCCATAGTACTTATCAAGCTTTTCCTTGGTTTGAGCAACGGGTTTTTTGCGCAAAAAATAATGTTTGATGAGCACTCGAAATTCACTTTTTTCCTATTTTTACAAAAATCCATAAAGTTGTATGTTTTGGACACCTGTTAAACGCAAAGTTAATGACAGAACTTGCTCAAAATTCGAAAGTAGTCTTTTACAACCCTTGTACACTACAGTGTACACATCTTTAAAAGAATATATAAAATTTGATAATGCAAAAACAAAACTATACTTTATGTAAATAAGTTTATTAGGCTCTTGGCCTTCAAATAAAAATCTTTGCAAGCTCGGTATTCGCGACTACCCATTATCGCGACGGCTTAATTTTTAACATTGCAGGTTCTATAATCGACACAGTTTACGAAAAACGGGTTCTATTTTCGCGACTTTTATCTATTTTTTAAATAACCAAAAAGGGAAATCCCCCTCTTTTGGAACATTAACCTTTTTGGATGATTTTGATCTTCAATTTTGTCAGTTTATTCGTGTCATTTGTTGTGTAAATATATCTCTTAATATGAGAAAAGTTCAACATATTTTAAAGCCAACGATTTCTCAAAAATTTGAGATTTTAACAAAAAAAAATATTTAAAAGTGGAGATTTCATAAATTCAATTTGCGTGAATTACAAGTTGCACAAGTCTTCGGTTTACCGAACAACAGAGAGTGGCCTTGGCAAAGAAAGCTGAGTACCCAAGAATGGATAAAATGCTTTATAAGTGGTTTGTAAAACAAAGGGAAAAAAATGGTCCAATATCAGCAGAGATTTTACGATCAAAAGTCAGTCATTTGTATTCCAAAATTTATCAATACCCAATTCAGGTTTCTATGCCAGTGAAGGATGGTTGAAGAAATTTAAGCGTCGACATGGAATTAGATTTTTAAAAATTACGGGCGAGAAATTGTCTTCCAAACCTCATCTTATTGATCCATTTGTGAAAGACTTTAAGAATTGTGTTGATGAGCATAGGTTGAATCTTCACCAAATCTACAATGCCGACGAATCCGGTTCATATTATAGGATGCTTCCAAATCAAACTCTGGTCATATGTAGGTAATGAGAAAACGGCTTGTGGAAGAAAAATATATAAAGAGCGAATAACTTTTTTGGCTTGTTCTTTGGCACAGACAAACTGAAATTATTGGTTGTTGGAAAATCGAAAAACCCACGCGTCTTTAAAGCCTTTTCAATAATCCTGTAATATACAAGTCCAGTAATAACGCCTGGATGACGTCATTTATATTTAAGGACTGGTTCCATCACGAATTTGTTTCCCACGTAAGTTAGTTTTCACCAATTAGTAAAAGTTGTTCATAAGTAAACATTTTTTAGGTCCGAGAATTTTTGGCTTCAAAAGGTCTGCCGCAAAAAGCAGTTTTGCTTTTAGATAACGCGATGTCTTACCCATTTGAGGAACTAAAAAGTGATGACGATTTAATTATAGTAATGAATCTACCACCCAATTGCACTGCGCTTATTTAACCGTTATTCAAACGTTATCATGTTGGTCAAATCAAATTATAAAAAACAACTGCTCACCCACTTGCTTGGCGAGAAGGGAACAAATTTGGAGCTCAAACTAAAAAACTTCAACCTAAAAAATGCAGTTCAGATTCTAGCTACGTCCTGGAATAAAATATCAGTGTCCAATTGTGGTCATGAAGAAAACAAAATTAAAGTGGACAATGCTATAACATCCATAAACATATGCATACAATGGGCTTTGGAAAATGATAAGCCGACAACAGCACTATATGATCTACTTATGTGATTCAGCTGTTATTAAAAAAAAATAATTTCCTAAAAAAGCAACTCAAAATCTCCAATTTCATTAAAAATGTTTAAAATGTAAATATATCAATAAAAACAATTCTAATTTTAAAAATTACATCAAATTTTTCAATAAAATTTTAGGTTCTGTTATCGCGAAAATTCGATTTTCGCGACAGGTCTGGTTTTTAATTAGTCTAGAAAATCGAGCTTGCACTGTATCAGAGAAATTTGTTTTGTATATTATACAGTTGGGAGTTAATAGACTGATTTGACATTAAAATTTAAAAAAAATTCAAAAAGCGGAGTTAATCGATTTGGCAAGTGAAGCATTCATATGATGCTCTGCGAATATGGTCATCCCAACCATATTTTTTCTTTGCGTGTTAATAATTTGTTTGCTGTCCATTTAAATATAATCAACCACTGTGCGTATTGTAAACAACAAATTGTTTACATTGCCCATTTTTGTTTGCTGTTTTTTTTTTTTTTTTTTTTTTTTTTTAGTTCGCCTTTTTATTTATTTATGGGGTTTAAGTTGGTAGTGGTCTAAAAGATTATAGATACCATCCATCCATTCGTACAAACATATATATTTTTGTGTATACGGGAAGTGTGAAATGATCTCGTTTTATAGTATTAAGTTTATTTTTTTTTTATTTTTCGTAGGTCGTTTGTTGTTGCTTCTCGATTATACATAGGATGAGTCATAATTTTATTGTTATTATTGGCTGGCTATAGTTTTTAATTGGAATTATTATGACAAACGCGTGCTTTGTTATACAAAAAAAATAAATAAAAAATTTAAAAAAAGGGAGAGATATAAAAATACAACCAATTCACACACTTGATTAAATGTTTATAATCAAAATTTACCAAAAAAAAAAAAAAAAATACGTACGTGATAACTTACATTGTGCAGATTATTAATACGATATTATTTTAAGATAAACTTATGTATATTTAGCAGTAAACATTTTCTTTTTTTTCAAAAACGAAAGCTTTTGTAAACTCACAACGAACTAAATAAATTGGAATGTAATATTTTAGAGGCATCTTTACATTTTCGGTTATACACTCACAATATTTAATCGTTAAAAACAACCTAAAATACATATTAAATTAATTGAAAACACATTTAAAAAGATGACTACTGATTTTTCATTATATTCAAATCATTTTGCTAATTATTTTCAAACATTGTTTAAACAATCTATAAAAGAAATAAAAATAATTGAAAAGTCTTCTAAAGCAATCATCAATTTTTAACTGACAAAACGTAAAAAAAAACGATTTTGTGGTTTGTTTTTTCATATATGAAAGTTTTTTTTTTGTTTGAATTTTCAAAACACTACACACACAACACACACGTTCATATTTTTATTGGCTATGTTTGTGTGTATGAGTAAAGAATTTCTTGTAATTTGAATTGAAATAATTTTGTACATAAACAAACTATTTTAACAAAAAAGAAAACCGAAAATATTTTAATTTTTTGTTTTAAAACAGAAAACAACGAAATTATTTAAATTATTTTTTCTAAAAATAGAAAACTAAAAATAGAACATTTGACTGAAAATATCAACTCCTACAGACGATACATATTTTTTTTGTAGTTTATTCATTAAAACCAACCTAAAATACATATTAGACTATTTGGAAATATTTGAATTTTTTTGTTTTAAAACAGAAAACAACGAAATTATTTAAATTATTTTTTCTAAAAATAGAAAACTAAACTTAAAACTTAACCTCAAACCTACTAAAAATAGAACATTTGACTGAAAATATCAACTCCTACAGACGATACATATTTTTTTGTAGTTTATTTTTTATTGACTGATAAAAAAAAATACCCAATA
Source organism: Leucophora obtusa (assembly GCA_949987735.1). Taxonomy (NCBI): domain Eukaryota; kingdom Metazoa; phylum Arthropoda; class Insecta; order Diptera; family Anthomyiidae; genus Leucophora; species Leucophora obtusa. The sequence continues at coordinate 108,669,111 of OX465297.1, read as the reverse complement.
TGTTTCAATGTATTTTAATTGATTCTTCAATTGAAAACAAACTTTACCTATTACTTTTCAAATCAACCTCAATCGGTTATGGAAAATATATTGTGAGTGTAGTTTTTGACTTAATTTTTAAAACAAAAAAAAATAATTTACATTCCGGGAAATAATATCTAGGGAAAAATTCCTGCAAATTGGTTTCAGTTTCAACTAAAATTTACCATTTGTTTTGTCTTTGAAACAGAAAACAGATTCATGCTGACAACGGAATTTGTTTGCCAATCGAATAGTTCTCTGTTGCAAGTAACAGGTTGCGACCAAAAAGTTATTATTAAGACAACTGAATTTCAGTCAAATTACTCTTTCTTAAATTGGTTTTCTGTTGTGGCAACTCAAAAATTGGGTTACCTCAATCTAGGGTTGCCATTTCCATTTTGAGAAAAATGAGGACGTAAACCTCAAAAAAGGAAGACATTTGTCTTCAAAAAGAGGAACATTTTTGTTTTCATAAATTAATTATACAAATAAAATTTATTTTATAAAGAAAACGATTTTTATTCCCACTAAAAAAAAAATCACAAAAAACAAAAAAATCATTCTGAACTTAAAATTACCCAGCAAAAACATGATAATGACAGGTCATTACCATACGGATTACCAAGTAATTATAGGTCATTACCTTTTGCATTACTTTAAAATACAAAATAATGACTTACCGATAATAAGTTATAGAAGTATATTCGTGCAAAGTAATCATTTACTGGTAATTGATTAAATAAGTACTGATTAAGTCTTTTATATTAACATTTTATTTATAAATTTGTTTTGAACTAAATTTTCCAAGGTAAAAAGTTTTATTTTGCCAATATGACCAACTATTTTACAATGTAGGGTAACCATTTATTTCCTAACTTCTGAGTTACCACTTATTCTATCTTTGTGAGTAACTACTTATTCTTTCACTATGGGTAACTCGTTATTCCCACTTTTTTTGTAAGCGAGAGGGTAATGACCACCCATGAATTTTTGGACATCGCGAACAAAAGTAATGTTGCGAGTAAATAGCCTGGTAAGTAGTGAAACCCTTTGTGTGCTACTTACTCGCTTAATTACTCGGTAATGTCTGTTTTTGCTGGGTAGTGGTACATAAATAAACAAAAAAACAAAAACATTCATTGCAGGAATTTACATTTCTATAATTTCTTGATACGAATTGTCAAGAGTTTTGAATATTTTCCAACACCACCAATTTGAGTCAATATATTCCCAGCAAACTACTTCTTTCACTGCTCCACAAGTATCCGTTAGTGTATTTTTACTCCTTTTTTAGAAGGTATTCTGAACAACTTCAAAAAATCGCTTCATTTATTGCTTCCAAAGTATCCGTTAGTATATTTTTACAGCTTTTTTAGAATTACTTCTGAACAACTTCCAAAAAATCACTTAATTATTGCTTCTAAAGAGTAATTGCTCCAAAAGTGATCGTAAAAAGTGATTTTGCTATCATTTGGCATTTCCAAATAGAGGGTCGCGGGTTCGATTCCCGGAGGAACCAATATTTTAAAAAATTTTTTTTAATTTTTTTTTTTATTCTATTAATTTTTTTTAATATTTATAATTAATTTCTTCAAATTCAATATTTTTTTAATTCTTAAATTTTTAAAAATATGTATATATAAAAAAAAATGGTGAGAAATTGCTTTCTATGCACCTGTAAAAATAGTACTGAAAATAATATTGAATTGGAGTGCATCTTTTACACTTGTTTAATAAGTACTTTTATTGAAGACAATAAGGACCAATATCTCGCAGTAACAAAGTGGTGTTTTTATGCCAGTCAACTTTCATATCAAAGTATAGCTCAGCGGTAGCAATCGTGAGGTCGCAAGTTCATTACCCGGTGGCGGCAATAAAAAACTTTTGTAAAATAAAAAAAATATAATTTTTATTGTGAAGAATTTTTTTTTTAACTTTTAATTGGTGAAAAAGAGTTTCCTTTGCACTCGTTCAAAAAGTACTGAAAAAATGTTGAAGTGGGAATACTCCTCTCCTATGACAACTCATTGTTAAAATCATTAGTGTTTATGTTAAAAAAGAAGTACATTTAGATCATCAATTGTAGTGCTTTTTCTACTGCTTTGGCATCTCTTGTTTTGCTGGGTTACTATCACATTTCTTCAAATGTTCGTAACACTCTTGGCAATTCATATCAAAATTCTATTTGACTCCAATAATAGTTTCTGGATTCAATTTATTTCTTTTCCACTGCGCCTTGATTAAAGAAAATATACGTTCTACTTTGGCCTTTTGTGCTGGTAAGCAAAACTAAAACTCAACAAATTTTTTCATTTCATAGCAACCATCATTTTTAGTGTTAGTTGAATTTAAGCTTTTTATATAATTTTTTAGGACAGGGAATTCATTAAATAAATTTTCATCACTAAAAGCAATGTTAATTTGTCAATCAAAGTAAGTGATACCAGGCTCTATGCAAGATGCTCACGTACTGTTAACCGCTCTCTCACTGGCTCTGGCTGAGATTTCAAGAAGTTAAATTGCAGCTAACGGGTTTAGTTTTTTTATTACATTTTTTCATGTTATGCATATTTATTGAAACAATATTTAATATTTATTAAAATTTGACAATAAAACTTAATCTATCACCTTCTAATAAAATTTCTTCAAATGTCGGCCAGAGCCAGTTAACATTGAAAGAGACACATGCATCCTCCTGAGTTTCTATGCTCGTTGGTGATACCAAGTCAAATGAAATAACGGACAAGACAAGACAACGCCGGACACTTAATGAAAAAGAGGGAGGACTGCCCCGGACGGTGTCCGGGGAAAAGAGGACGGAGGGCAACCCTACCTCAACCATTTTATACAATTAGCTACAAATTTGCTGGTCAACACGAGTCTTCTCTATGTATAAATTCTACCGGGGAAAAACTTAAAAATCAGTCAAATTGCATTATATACAATTGACTTGAGTTGACGTTAATCTGTTATTGTTGTTGTTATCTATTCTTTCTGTAAACAAACGCAAATACAATGTAATCTTACAACAAAAGCATGCGATTATGTTGCATGCATGAAACGCATAACATTCAATAATAAATAACAATGATGACGACTTATGAAATAAATGACTATGTTCAAAAAGTATTAAGAAATAGTGTGAATTAAAGGTATTTATCTAATAAGTTTCAATTCAAATTAATAACACAAGACAACAAATTACACAGTAAAATACGAAAAAAAAAAATTACAGTGTTATGACATCGTCTTCCCAGCAGAAATTCGGAAGCGGTAAAAATGATTAGTGCTCCTTTTCTGCTTCGTCTGCTACTTCTGAGGATTTATAGCTTCCAGTAGTATGTTAAGAAAAGGTAATAGAGTTTTGTTTACCACACTTTATCGCTCTGACAAAGCACGAAAGAATGACAATGATAACCGAATTTACTAAGTAAAAGCTGTGATTTCATGCCATTATTTGAAGCTACGATAGAAGCGCATATCGGATATCGAAACAAGTGCTTTCACGCGAGCTATCTCGAACAAAAATCATGTCTTATTTCACCAATAATGGAAGCGCTACACTATTTTCTTTCCCTGACGAATCTGCTTCCAAGCAAGCAGTATTTTTTGCTGGGTTCCTATTGAATAACTCTATAAAGGCAAGAGCATTTTGTCTCATAACACACCCAGAAAACAGATTCGGTGCTGACAACTCCATTTGTTGCCAATGCATCAAATGAATTTTTCGTTTGCGGCTACCGAATTATTATTGATACAACATAAATTCCGCTGTCACAGTCAAATTATTCTTGCCCCAATTGGTTTTCTGTTGCCACAACTGAAAAATTCGGCTACCACAACCGAACCATGCGATTGACTACAAATGGGGTTATCAAAACTGAATCTGTTTTCTGGGTGCAGATTTGTGTTGGACATTGTTCGAATTGCCAAGAGCGAAAAGGAAAGTGAATTGAAAATAAATTAACTTATATAAATATATGCTAAGTATTTCTTTTTGTACACACTGAGAGAATTATCCTTCATGATATTAATGATATAATTTCATAGAATTTTTTTCGTAGAACCAATGAAGAATTTTATTATGTATATAATATTTAATTAATATTATGAAATTTTTCATAACTTTTCTTTCATAAAATTTCATAATTTCATTAAAAAAAATTATTGAATTTCATAAATTAGATCTCCATAAATTTAATGAAAATGTTCTTTAAATACTATATGAAATTATTCAATAGTATTTACTTTTTTTGAATTTTTTATAAAATATCGTCATTTCCTGAGAGAATAATCTTTTGTAATTTTTATTTTTTTTTTATATTAATTTTTTATTATTAATTTTGGACTATGAAATTTTTTTTATAAATCATATTAATTTTTTCGAAACTTTTTTTTTATGAAACTTTTGAATTTAATGAATTCTTTCGTTCGATATATTTTGTACATCCGTAAAATATGCTACGATTTTATTACGCGTTTTTCATTTGCTAAGTACTTTTTATTTATCCACTCCAGCTTAGCAACGACAACAACCAACTATAATAAATAATAGTAAATGAAATTGCTTCATAGATTTTATGAAACTCTTCATTTGCTAAGTTATTCATTGGACGCGTGGCCTATTAATTTTATGAAGAGTTTCATTAATTTAATGAACTGAGCGAGCTGATTTTTACCAAAAAAATAGTAATCTTCAGCAAAAGTTTTGCTAACACTTAGTCGACTGCCAATGAAAAAAATCCTTGCTAAAATCACTAAACTTTTTGCTGAATATTAGTAGACTGAAAAAAACTCAAAAAACTTGTAGCGAAATTTTACTTTAGTTAATTTATTTGCTGAAAATTTAAATATAGAATATGTGTAGAGTTGTTTTCCTTTTTTTGTCATTTCCGTTTCAGGACAAGCTGCGACATCTACATCTAGTCTATCTGGTTGTCGTCCACGCTATGCATGCTGTTATCAGCACAATTTTTGTGGAAAAATAAATTAGTAAAACTTAGTTCAAAATTAGTTTAGTGCTAAAAAAATATAACTAAAATTTTTGCTGAAAACGGAATTTCAGCAAAAAAAAAAATGCTGAAAACTAGTACACTTGATATACGTTTTACTAATATTTCTACTAACTTATTTTTTTGAGTGTACCTGCGTAATCAGTTGTTATAATATAATAGGTTTGAAAATAAACAAGAAACCTATTATTTTTACCGACTTTGTCAGTTAATTAATTAACAATTAAAAATAAAGAACAAAATTCAATTGTTTTAAACGAGCATTGTTTAAATGTACATATTCGGTTGATTTTAAGGAAAAAATATTGTTAGTGTACGTTATTAAGAGCTTTTTTTGTTTGTAGACCTATAGTGAAATTTAATATAAAATAATTTGTTTATACACTTCCATCCCGAAAAATCAATTTTTGATAGACTTTTTGTACTAACTCTAAATAATAACTAAATTAACCCTTAATGGGCAATCTTGAATTTGACTGGTTTTTGCTGTTTGTGTTAAGTTTTGGGCTTTGGTGTTTTTTTGACATATGTAGTCAAATTTTATGGCAAATATTTTTGTAGAACATTTCATGCCCGCCCTCCCCCTTTTTAGGGGTGTTTTTCACGATTTGCTAGAATAGATCCAAAAATTGCCGTTATGTGGGGGAGTTAGAGGGTTAATATATTCCACAAAAATATTTGTCTTAATATTTTCTACAGAGTTGCTGAACATACCCTACACCTCAGATGCAAAAAAACACTTACTTTCATATAGCGATATTCTGCACGAACGGGCCAGGGGAAGTGAAGTGTGGGCTATGAAGTCAAACAACATTGAACTGTTGAATAATAAGGACGATTTACGGACTTGTTAATGTAGGTGACAACATACATATATCGAATATGATATAATCATGGACTTGACAGTATAATTGGCGGACGGAAAGTGGGAAAGTATATTAAAGCTCAGAGAATAAGATGGCTAGACTATGTTCGGTGAATGGGAAACGATGGAGCAATTAAGCAACCTTTTGCTCGAACTGCAGAAGGCTGAATGAAAAACCCGTGGATTTACGAGAAAGAGATAGTTTTATGCTGATCTAAAAGCAATGAATATAACAGCATGGTGGATAGTTGTCCAACAAAGAATTAAGTGGAAAGCATTAGTTGAGGAAGCCCTGATCCATAAAAGGACTGTAAAGCTGAGAAAGTCAGTAAGTAAATTTTACACTTTCTAATGGCGCATTTTTTATTGCATTTGAAGACACCGGGTCAGGATTTCAAGATATATTAACCCACATTTAAATACCTGAGGTTTCGCTATATTCATGAAAATTATTCTTTATTCACAAAATTTGTTACGTCATCTGATAGTTCTATCCACCTTCCTTCAAAATTCAGTTTTAACCTTTCCAATATCTTGAATATTCTTTCTCGTGGAAATCGTTTTGATGAAAAATCACGATGTTATAAAGTCTCGAATATTCGCTATATTCGAAGCTGATTTTTTAAAATTTATTTTGAGATAACCCGAAACCCTGATATGATGTAAAAATTCTGATTCGGATTCAGCCCACCTCAAATCTTTAGAATTTAATCTAGTCAAGACACTGCCTAGATGTTTTTTTAAATTTTGTCGGCCTGTGTATTTAAATAAGGCGGCGATTAGGAAAATATTATATTTCAAAATTCCGAAAACTTTTTTACTCTTATATACATTTAGTTTATAAGAAAAAAAAAACATTTGTTTCGAGACGCAGACATATTAGATGAAAAGACAGACATTTAACATTGCGCAACCTAAGTTACAGTAACATGGCTTTGTTTGTAAAATTGTTTAAAGTGCTTTTAAATAATTTTTAGTTTTTTTTCTATTTTAAAAATGTAATGAAAAAAAGGTTTTTTTTTAATTTTTATACATTAGTGGCGAACATAAATACATTAGACCTTGTATTTTAAAATACGAAATAAAATTTAATAAAGTATAATTTAATTTCCTAAATTGTGATTTATTCAACACAAAATTATGTTTATTTTAAAAATTGAAGAAAAATCTTAATGAAATTTTCTTAAATTATGTAACTTTTATGCTCAGATGACCGTAGAAAATATGCTACATTTACGAATAATTATGCGTATCATATTTAGTTTAATGAAAATATAAACAAAAACACATGAAATCTGCATAAACAGTGGGGGTTATAAAAATAGCATAGCGATTTTTTTTAAGAGAAGCAACATTCAGAAAATTCTTTTTATTAATTAATGGCTCGTGTGAATAAAAAATAGATATTACTAATAGGGGGAAATATTGGGGTTTTTAAGCAATTAATTCACAATTTAAGTCTACTTACGAGTAGACTAAAAATTTTATTTTTCGATTTTCGTTTATATTTCATGCCGTTCCACAAGTCTATGGATAAATTTGGTGTTAAAAGTCATTCCTAAGCGCAAAGTAATTACTTCGAAGTAATTGCTAAGTTTTATTCATATGACCCAATGTGTTGCCTTTTTTGGAAAGCGGGATAGAGAAGAAGTTAAAGAGGGAGAAAGACGAAGGGCTTAAAATATGTCAACACTGTTATTGCGTAAGGTGTTGATTCTTAGAACAGTTTTTGGGCGTCATCTGGTGGAGAGTTGGGGAACTTTATTGAATCATTTTAGTTCATAGTCCTTTTATTTTATTTTTTATTCGGTGGGGTTAAGCGCTATGGGAACACCAATGGAGAACGCTGAGATATAAATGAGATAGCTAAAAAATTCATATACATTATTTTTCTAAATTCATGGTGTCGCGGCTGGGGATCGAACCCGCAACCTTATGTGTAACAGTCCATCGTGCTAACCATTACACCACAACGATCGTAGAGTTATTTTGTTTATGAATTATTTAGTTCAATTGAACGACTCAGTCAACTGAACGACAGATATCGTTCACCGTTATTTGCTCTTTTGGTATAATTCTTCATTTCTTTCTATTTTTTTTATTCCTCACTGGTAAAAGGATTAAATTTTTGTTTTCATAAAACACATTTAACACTTTTATTAAAGTTGTAATATTTCTGATACTTTTAGTCTGTATTCAAGAAAAAAATATTGAAAAAATATATAAAACATGTATAGTGCGCCAAAAAATTGTTAAACGAAGGACACAGTTTACGAACTATAGTTCAGTCGCAGCTCGAAACGAAAAAGAACGATTTCACGCAACTACTTCAATGAATTGTATTGAACGATAATGATCGAGTCGCCAACATAAAACATTAAGCCTAACTCCATTAGCTCTATTAACTTTATGGCCTCTTTAAAGACGAAAGACAGGATGCTCATATTTACATAAATTTTTAATTATTTCGCGACGTAGCACAGTGGGCCAGCATCTTCGAATTTTGGCCAAAACTAGAATATTGAGTATATGAGACTAAAAGATATCACAAAGGGGAGTTTGGTTGTTGCTGATCACGAATCTGAAATAAAAACTATAAAATTAAAAATGGCGGATCCAAGATGGCGGCTATTAATTTTTAGTTTTTAATATATTGGACTTAAAATAATCAATTATATAGGTCCAGGATCCGCTGATTAAAAATCTAAAATTAAAATTTTGAAATTCAAAATGGCGGATCCAATATGGCGACAAACTATTTTTTCATTGAATTTCTTATGTCGTCTGATTTACTTCAAATTTCCACCAGGAGAAGTTTTTGGGTAGCAGATTACGAATCTGAAATCAAATTAAAAAAATTCAACATGGCGGATTCAATATGGCGGCCATAAATTTAAAATTGTTATGTGTTGGAAAATAAATTACACTGTACAAAAAAGAAAAAAAAAAGGTTCTGATGACAACTAATTCTGGCAGAGGGACCAAAGAAAAATATAAGTGTATCGGCGTTTTAAAAGTTTTCGTCTGGCCCTATGTTTTTGCGGGGTTAAAATTTCCCCTCTTTTGAAAATGTTTATTGTGAATCGGCATAGGAAACGATGTGAATATTCCATTTTAGGTATAGGATATGTTCAGCGAACTTATGTAAAACACTACGAGAGATATTTTTGTGGAACATTGTAATCCTCTAACTCTGCAATCACTTTTAAAAAAGGGACAAAAAAGACCCATAAGTTGAGGAGTTAGAGGGTTAAAATGTTCCGCAAAAATATTTGTCATGAAATTCTACTATAAGTCTCTGAAGACATCGAAGTTGAAAATTTAACTTAAATGCCAGAAATAAGTCAAAACTTAAAATGTGTTTAAGGGTTAATTTCGTACTTATTCAGAATTGGCACTCAAATGTCCCACAAACCTGGACTTTAGGGGGTTAGTTTGTGTCAGAAAACCAGAACCTACATTTAAAGTAATTTTTAGTGCTATTTTTTAGTTTTTACTAAAACTCTGGAATGCTGGAAATCAGCGAGATCTGAAGGTACTCTTTCAGTTAAAGGGCAAAATCTCGAAAGTTTATTAACGGTCGCATACGGTCGCAAAAACCTAGGTAGAATACATCTTAGGGAACACATTGGCACTAAAGCTTTTCAAATATCTCTTGGAACATTTTTGTGGTTTTTTTTTTTTAAATTTAGGATTTTCAAAAAAACCCATATTTTTGAGGCAAAATTAATAATTTTGTTACTTTTTTCGTAAATACTTAACAGGTTTCTATTTTTTTTTTTTCGATAACTGGTTTCAGTTTTATAATTTGAGATTGTTTTCGGAACAAATTATTGTTTATTTATGACGTTTTTATTGTATCATTATAAAATAAAAAATGTCACAAAATTAAAAAACTTTGACTTTGAACTCTCGCCAGCTAACAATGAGTAACCACAATGATACAATATTTCACTCAAAACATATTCAACAATCCTAGATTTTGAATATATAAACATATTTTCCCTTTACCTGAATTGTACTTTTGGCCAAAAAACGGCGATCCTGGCCCACAGTGCGTAGGATGCATGCTCAAAAATGTTCGAAATTGCACTATTAAGCATTTGTTAAGCTTATTCTTTTAGAAAATGTGCACAAATATTAAAAAGCGTTTTAAAAACTTGGATATAAAAGAAAATGAAGTACACTGATAGAATTTTCGTTCATACTATTAATGAATCGATTTCATTAATCTGAATTCACTAACCCGTAAGATATGCTATAATTTTTATAAGGGTTTTGAATTTGCTAATTACTAAAATAGATATATGTTCCAGTAATGAACGCTAGGGTTGCAAACTGAAATTATTTAAATATAAAAGTCCAAATAATGACATCATTTTGTTTTGGCTATTTAGATCAATCGGTAACGCGGTAATGTTTACATTCTGGTGATTGCGGGTTCAAGTCGACTTCAGGGAGATGTCAAAAACGTCATAAAAACGAAAAAGAAATATATGTACAAATAAAAATTAATAAAATAAAACTAAAAAAAAAATAACACAAAAAAATTATATTTTTTTCAATTAGTTTTCATTTAATGAATACGTTTCATTGATCTAATGAACGCGTTCTTTGGGGACTTTTCAATAAAAAAAACATTGGATTAATGAACAAATTCATTAATACTATGCACAAAATTCTATCAGTGTACCTAAACCCCCTTATTACAAAAAAATGTCATTTTCAGGACACACTTAAAATTTTTGATTTTAAAAATATATCACTGCTAAACGGCTCGAGATAATTACAAATAGTTATCATTCTGAAATTTCCAAAGGTCTTGGCAATGACACAACAAAATTTCAAACATTGTTTTCTGATAATGAAAAACTTATTGGAAAGAAACCAAAAAAAAGTTAAGGTAAAAAATTAAGATTTTGATATTCAAAGTTAAATATTTTTTAAACTATAAGAGCTACTATGGTACTTGAAGCATCTTATATTATAACCTAGATTACAAAAAGTCTAAAATCAGCAAAATCGGTTCACATTTGTAAAAGTTGTTACGACAATAAAGCTTTTATATACCCGAGATGGTCAACTTTGCCACCCTGTAGCACACCCTGTGATAAAACAGAGTAGCTACAAGGCTAATTTTCTAAAAGCCTAGGTCTTTCTCTTCAGTTTTTGTGGACATTTTTTTCCCGATTGAATCAATAGTTTAGAATATCCATAACTATAACGATTTTTTTGGGTTTGGAACATACATGGGAATTTTTCATTACCATTGAAATTTCATTACCATTGGTTCCTAATGACAATGAAAAAAATTTCATTACCATTTAATGGTAATGAAATATTTTTCATTAGAAAAATCATTACTAATTGTAATGAAATCACACTAATGTAAAAAAAAACTAATTACAATTGATTAATAAACCATTTCTTTACAAAAATCTTAATATATAACATAAGCTACAATCAGGGATGGAAAAGCCCTCAAGCGAGCCAAAAATATAAACATTTTTCTAAAAAGCTAAAAAGCGGAACGCACATGCACATGTGCGCGCACATGGATGCAAAAAATCACTGAAATTAAAAAAAGTTTCAAATACCAGAAAAAATCGCAAAAAATGCAAAAATTAGAAAAAATCGCCAAAATTTGAAAAAATACCAATATTGAAAAATTTTGTAAAAATTTTGAAAAAATCGTCATAACTTGAAAAAATCGTCAATATTTGAAAAAATTGCCCAAACAGTCAAAATTTAAAAAAAATCGTCAAAAATTAAATAAAATTGCAAAAATTGCAAAATATCGTAAAAATTTTTAAAATTTCATCTTAAAAAAATTTTCAGTATTTGAAAAAATTACCAAAATCGTCAAAATTTCAAAAAGCCGTCAAAAATTGGAAAAAATCTGAAAAATGCCAAAATTGAAAAATTTTGTAAAAATTTAGAAAAAAATCGTCATAACTTGAAAAAATCGTCAATATTTGAAAAAATTGCCCAAATAGTAAAAAATAGTCCAGGTTTAAAAAACGAAATTACCAAAATTTATTTCTCGCATTTATTTTTCCTTGTTCCGTTTTCATCTAACTCATTTAGTTTTCGAGATACGGGGAATATTCCAAATAAAAGCCGTTTGCTCTCTACGAGGCTTAGTTTTCGAGAAAAACGCGATTTTAAAATCTAGCAATGCAAGTCAAAATCTAGTTTCAATATCGGGGTATTGGTAATGAGTTTTGACCTTTGGTGCAGTCATTTTTCCTCTAGCTCTTCTAGTTTTCGAGATATGGACGATTAAAATTTTATTTAAGCGATTTTCGCATTTATTTTTCCGCAGATGACTCACTATGACTTCCTTGTTCCAAAACCGTTGTCCGTTTTCATTTAACTCATTTAGTTTTCAAGATATGGGGGACATTCCAAATAAAAGCCCTTTTCTCTCTACGAGGCTTAGTTTTCGAGAAAAACGCGATTTCAAAATCTAGCAAAGAAAGTCAAAATTTAGTTTCGGTATCGGGGTATTGGTGGTGGGTTTTGACCTTTGGTGAAGTTATTTTTCCTCTAGCTCTTCTAGTTTTCGAGATATGGACGATTAAAATTTTATTTATGCGATTTTCGCATTTATTTTTCCGCAGATGACTCACTATGACTTCCTTGTTCCAAAACCGTTGTCCGTTTTCATTTAACTCATTTAGTTTTCGAGATATGGGGGACATTCCAAATAAAAGCCCTTTTCTCTCTACGAGGCTTAGTTTTCGAGAAAAACGCGATTTTAAAATCTAGCAATGCAAGTCAAAATCTAGTTTCGCTATCGGGGTACTGGTAATGAGTTTTGACCTTTGGTGCAGTCATTTTTCCTCTAGATCTTCTAGTTTTCGTGATATGGACGATTAAAATTTTAATTAAACGATTTTTGCATTTATTTTTCCGCAGATGACTACTATGACTTCCCTGTTTCAAAACCGTTGTCCGTTTTCATTTAACTCATTTAGTTCTCGAGATATGGGGGATATTCCAAATAAAAGCCCTTTTCTCTCTACGAGGCTTAGGTTGCGAGAAAAACGCGATTTTAAAATCTAGCAATGCAAGTCAAAATCTAATTCCGCTATCGGGGTATTGGTAGTGAGTTTTGACCTTTGGTGCAGTAATTTTTTATCTAGCTCTTATAGTTTTCGAAATATGGAAAATTAAAATTTTATTTAAGCGATTTTCAATTTTTGCGAGAAATGAATTTTGGGGATTTTTGCAAATTTGTAAAACCGAAATTTTGGGGATTTTTTCTAATTTTTGACGATTTTTCAAACTTTGACGATTTTTCAAATTTTGACGATTTTTTCCAATTTTTATGATTTTTTTCAATTTTGGAAATTTTTTCAAATTTTGACAATTTTTTCAATTTTGGCGATTTTTAAAATTTTTAACGATTTTTTGAAATTTTTGACGATTTTTCAAATTTTGATGATTTTTTTTAAATTTTGGGGATTTTTTCGAATTTTCGACGATTTTTCAAATTTTGACGATTTTTTCCAATATTTTCCAATTTTTGTGACTTTTTTCAATTTTGGAAATTTTTTAAAACTTTGACAATTTCCAACCCTGATTTCAGTGAATTTTCTGCATTTTTACGTTCCTCGGAAAGGTTATCTGTCAATGGTAATTATTTTTTTTAATTGATACATTATCAATGGTAATGAAATTAAAAACCATTGTCATTATTCAATGAAATCAAATTCCAAAATCATTAACATTAATTTGAAACAATGGTAACGAAAATAATTTCATTACCATTTATATCAATCAATGTTAATGAAATCGTCAATTAATTAGTCCACCTAATTCATTAGTCCCATGTATGGTTTGAAACCACTGTGGATCGGCCAACACTACATCGTGAATTTTCCGACATTTTCAAGTGTGTTGACCTCAATTGGCCGTCCATAGAAACATGAAAATATTGTATTTTAACAATAAAATGTGTAAAATTTAACGAATGGGTTGTTGAACATTATATATTTGTTCCTTTTACTCCTGCAAGGAGCATAGGCCCGCATTGTTGTTGAACATTAGTTATAAATAATTTTGAAAATTAACACTTAAATCTTTGTTGAACTCAGTGTTTTAATTAAAAATTTGTTAAAAATTAGTCAAATCGATTTGAAACTTGTTTCACAAATTTTTCTACTGACGTGTTATTTTAGGTGTACGAGTTGTCAATGTCATCAAACTTTACATGCATGTTTCTGTACAATTTACAAAATAACTCATTTGAATTTGATGGTCCTTGCTAACTTTATATTCACAACTGTTAATGTGTGTGGGTTTTATGAAATTGTGTTAATTTTTCAAGTAAAGTATGTCAAAAATATTTAAGAATGATGTCTTTTTATTCTGTTCGTTTTCTTGTAAAACGGGAAAATATAATTAGGCAAAACTAAATAAAAATCTTGACGTCAAAATTAAGACAGAAATATAAAAACTACATTTGAAAACTAACGAAGCAATAAAAAATATATCTAAACATTTACAATTAAGACAATACAACATTAGTAAATGTATAGATAATCTTTAAATTAACTTTAATTGTAGAAAAAGAATATATTAATGGCTGTTAACTTAACTGAAAATAACCACAGCTTATAACCTAAGCTTTGGTTATATGGTTCAATAAGATACCAACCCTAACTAAAATATTTTATTAGTTAAAAATAATCATGAAAAACCACATAAAAAAATAAGTAATGAAAACCTCCAAAAATGATTACAAACTGCAATGGGATATTTCAAAAAGGTTGCACCAACTTAACAGACCAATTTTAGTTGTAATCTTAATGATATGTTAATGCAACCTCAATTACACCTCAATGTTAATGATTACTCAACTCTATCGCATCATCATCATCATCTAATCATAACTTTGTCTTCAGTAGCATCTTCATTCTATTGAGGATTTTCGATTAATCCACCGCAATCACTGTGTTACTATAGAAACAGCAACAACAACAACCACTTCTTCGTGTTCAATTATTGATTGTTTATTACTTGTCGAAAATGGCCAATAACAAACTGCATGATTGTTGGTTTTGTATTGTGGTTTAAACACTGTGTAATTTTACAAATTTCAAAGTTAAAGTGCAACACAAATTAGGCGCAAATGATGTTAAGAATCAACTGGTAGGGTTCTCAAATTAAAAGGAATAGAAAAATGCTTTGAGAAATTTATGAATATTCATATCATACAATAGAGGAGGTCGAAACTTGCGATGGATTAAAGAATTAATCCTATAGAAACAATATAAAATATTAACTTCTTTTTAAAAAAAGTTACTCATATTTAGACGTGTTAAATTATCTCAAAATAAACTGAGTTTAGTGCTTAAACATAGTTACGAATGTCAAATTTATATGGAAATATCTGTGGTTAAAGTTTATGTATTAGAGTATTCAATCGATTCAAATCGCTGTTCGATTAATCGAATATTTTGCACAATACTTTTTCTAATAATTTGAAATATCCAAATTTCGAATAACTAATAATTCGAATAAATTAATACGATTAATCGAAATTGATAAAAAATTACAAAAAGGTTTAGAAAATATTTTTTTTATTACTCCAATTATTCGTAATTCGAAATTTGGATATTTGAAATAGGCTAAAAATACCCTAAAACTTATTTAAAAAAACTTTGAAAAATAATTTTATGTATATTTGTACCTATCCGGATTTTATTCTTGCCTAAGGAAATCATCATTGAGAATTTTTAGGGCGAATTAAAAGACAAATAAATTATTATATTTATATCATATCTAGAAGGGTTTTAAAACTACAATTTCAAAAGTAAAACAAAGTAATTTACAAATAAGTTTTTAACACGATTTTAGTCAAAGTTAATCTTTATTGAAATCCAAATAATTTTTAATGAGAATTAAAAAACTTTTCATACATACGAGCTTTTCAGAAGCAAATTAAGCCAACTCCCTTTCAAACTATTTTAAGAAAACTAATCACAACGTTGTTTTTTAGATTACCTGAGAAATACTTTCTGAAATCATATAAAGGAAGGAAGCGGCGCACAGTGCTCTGATCCCATATAACGAGTGGACAAAAATAGAAGGAGTGGAAACAGAGTTTTGAAATTTCGTACACTGACATAGAACCCCTTAGTTAAGAAAAAATAAAAATTCTGGAAATATCGGGCCAAGGATACGCCCACCTCCCATAGTTCCTGAAATTTAAATATATTATTTTACTTAGCTACATAAATGGACGTAAAATTACAAAACGTTTCCATTGAGGTATACATAAAACTGGACATGTTTCTGTCAATTTTTATCAAAATCGAAGCAAGGACTCTTAGTCCTGCCATATATCCTTTATCTTGAATTCTTTATAAAACCTGCAAAAAATTATCCGATTGCTATTAAGCACGTGAATTGATATAAGGTCAAGCCATATTTGTGCCAAATTTGGGTAAAATCGATTCATTAATAAAAAAAAAAAATAATGCCTGTCATAAAAAATGCGTTTTAAATGATTTTTCTAAAACAAAAAAAATTTAAATAGGATTAAAATAGGAAATCATGTGAATCCTCCATTTTAGGAATAGGATATGTTCAGCGAACTTATGTAGAACACTACGAGAAATATTTTTGTGGAAAATTTTAACCTTCTAGCTCTTCAATTAAAGGGACTTTTTTTGGCCCCTTTTCCAAACGGACAAAAACGACCCGTAAGTTGAAGAGTTAGAGGGTTAAAATGTTCCGCAAAAATATTAGTCATGAAATTCTACTGCAAATCTTTTAAGACATCAGCATTGAAAATTTAACTTCACTGCCAGTAATAAGTAAAAACTTTAAATGTGTTTAAGGGTTAATTTCGTACTTATTCAGAATTGGATCTCAAATATCTCACAAACCTGGTTTTAAGGGAGAAACCATGAGAATCTTCTATTTCAGGTATAGGATGTGTTCAGAGAACTTATGTAAAACACTACGCGGAAAATTTTTGTGGAGCATTTTAACTCTCTAACTCTTCAACTTACGGGTCTTTTTTGTCCCTTTTTAAAAAGGGGCCAAAAAATTCCCTTTCATTGAAGAGTTAGAGGGTTAGAACGTTACACAAAAATGTTCCTCGTAGCGTTTTTAGCGGTGATACTTTAGTGAATTTGTTCCCAAAGCTTAAATATATATATATTTTTATACCCTACACCACTATGTGGTCAGGGTATTATAAGTTTGTGCTGATGTTTGTAACACCAAAAAATATTGGTCGTAGACCCACCTTATAGTATACCGATCGGTTCAGAATTTTTTTTTATTTCGATTTAACGATGTCCGTCTGTCCGTCCGTCCGTCCGTCTGTCTGTCTGTCCATGCAATCTTGTGCGCACTCTACAGGTCGCAGCTATTAAGATATTTTGATGAAATTTGGTACGCAGACCTATGTTGGCCCAAGGACGAACAAGTTTGATTTTTTTGACCATCGGTCCATGTTTAGACCTAGTGCCCATATAAGGGTCCTACCAAAATTATATTGTTTATACGCTGCAGGTCGTAAATATTAAGATATTTTGACGAAATTTGGTACACAGACCTATGTTAGCCCAATAACGCAGCCTATTGATTTTGGTGAACATCGGTCCATGTTTAGACCTAGTGCCCATATAAGGGTCCTACCAAAATTATACTGTTTATACGCTGCAGGTCGTAGATATTAAGATATTTTGATGAAATTTGGTACACAGACCTATATTGGACCAATAACGCAGCCTACTGATTTTGGTGAATATCGGTCCATGTTTAGACCTAGTGCCCATATAAGGGTCCTACCAAAATTATACTATTTATACGCTGCAGGTCGCAAATATTAAGATATTTTGATGAAATTTGGTACACCGACCTATGTCAGCCCAAGGATGAAGCCTATTGATTTTGGTTAACACCGGTCCATGTTTAGACCTAGTGCCCATATAAGGGTCCTACCAAAATTATACTGTTTATACGCTGCAGGTATTAATATTAAGATATTTTGATGAAATTTGGTACATAGACCTATGTTGGCCCAAGGACGAAGCCTATTGATTTTGGCGAACATCGGTCCATGTTTAGACCTAGTGCCCATATAAGGGTCCTACCAAAATTATACTGTTTATATGCTGCAGGTCGTAAATATTAAGATATTTTGATGAAATTTGGTACACAGACCTATATTGGCCCAATAATGCAGCCTATTGATTTTGGTGAACATCGGTCCATGTTTAGACCTAGTGCCCATATAAGGGTCCTACCAAAATTATACTGTTTATACGCTGCAGGTCGTAAATATTAAGATATTTTGATGAAATTTGGTACACAGACCTACATTGGGCCAATAACGCAGCCTATTGATTTTGGTAAACATCGGTCCATGTTTAGACCTAGTGCCCATATAAGGGTCCTACCAAAATTATAATGTTTATACGCTGCAGGTCGCTAATATTATGATATTTTGATGAAATTTGGTACATAGACCTATGTTGGCCCAAGGACGAAGCCTATTGATTTTGGTGAACATCGGTCCATGTTTAGACCTATTGCCCATATAAGGGTCCCCCCAAAATTATATTGTTTATACGCTGCAGGTCGCAAATATTAAGCTATTTTGATGAAATTTGGTACATAGACCTATGTTGGCCCAAGGACAAAGCCTATTGATTTTGGTGAACATCGGTCCATGTTTAGAACTAGTGCCCATATAAGGGTCCCCCCAAAATTGGCTTGGTTACAAACTGCAGGTCGCAAATATTAAGATATTTTAATGAAATTTGGTGCGCTGACTCACATTATAGAAAATTTTGACACAAGCCCCATTTTAACCCATTCGAATTTCGCATCCAAACAATACACCAGAGTGGTGTAGGGTATTGTATAGTCGGCATGCCCGACTTTAACCTTTTTACTCGTTTAATTATAAATTAAATATATGTATATATATATTAGACTATCCCTTAAAATGGCGATTTGTCGATTTTCGTTCATTACACCCCCCAGTTTTATTCGAAATGGTCCCAAATGAAAGAAATCGATTTTTTTTGGAAAGTTGGACGAAAATGGCCCCTTTTGCAAAAAAAGTGTATTACTATTAAAAATTCCCAAAATTCGAAATTTCGAAAACAGTTATGATTCAGACATGGAGTTTTGACTTCATCGGGTATCATTAACCCACTTTAGCCTGGACTCCAAAATGACCCACGAATTTGATCAAAATGCAAAAACGTGTTTTTTTTTAAATTAATGTTAAAGATTTTTTAAAATGCCTAATTTGGAGATCACAATTGCTATTTGTACCACATAATAGTTGATATTAAAGAAAAAAAAAAATAAATTGGAAAAATGATAATTCGAGTTTGTGTTTGGAGTAGTGTTTCCAATTATTCGACATAGGCGGTTAACCGGTTAATGCATTATTCGAAAAATCACTAAAATTAATTAACCGGTTATTCGGGTCGGTTAATCGAGAAAATTGGCGATTAATCGTTTAATAAAAATAAATGGATTTTTTTAACATTTTATCAATAAAAACCCAAAGGGCTGACTTTTTTTAACATTAAAAACTAGAAGAGCCTTTCGCATTGAGCCATCAATATAAAAAATGTTAAGATTTATTTGAAAATACCAATTTGCTCTGTAAAAATCAGCAACATTTTTTTTTTAATATTGTAATTAATATAGGGTGACCAATTTTTCTGACTTCAAATCAGTACAAATTTTAAAAAAAATATTATCATCATCAAAAAAATTATTATGCAGCCAACATAATTTGTTGTCAACCGAATGGTTTGGTTAAAACAAAATTTTTCGGTTAACCATCATACCATCCTAAAAAACCTTACACATTTCTTCCTATACAGACCCCAAAACAAAACAATTTTTTTTGCATCAAAAAATCCAGTTTTTTAAGTACAAGAAACGGACCCATTATTTAGAAATTTCAATGATCTGTTACCATTCCTTTTCTAGTTTTTTTTTTTTTTTGTAACAGATCGAGGAAATATAGCTATGCTACGCATGGAGGCAAATATGACACCAGGATAGTATGAACGTTAATTCTTCCGAATTTTTATTCATGCCAACGAATTTCCCCAGCAAAAACAGACATTACCGAGTAATTAAGCGAGTAAGTAGCACACAAAGGGTTTCACTACTTACCAGGCTATTTACTCGCAACATTACTTTTGTTCGCGATGTCCAAAAATTCATGGGTGGTCATTACCCTCTCGCTTACAAAAAAAGTGCGAATAACGAGTTACGCATAGTGAAAGAATAAGTAGTTACTCACAAAGATAGAATAAGTGGTTACTCAGAAGTTAGGAAATAAGTGGTTACCCTACATTGTAAAATAGTTGGTAATATTGGAAAAAAAAACTTTTTACCTAGGAAAATTTCCTATTTAGTTCAAAACAAATATCCCAGCAAAATTTTTCATTACCAAATAAGTGGTTATATAATAGAAATTCATAGCTCCGCACAACTTATTTTTTGGCGTCTAAACTTTTTTGGCGTTTCTGTTTGGCGTGGGCGTTTTTATAAGTAGTCACGCTTACCCGCTCGCTTACGAAAAAATGAGAATTAAGAAGTTATGAGATTTTGAATAATAAGTGGTTACACACATGCTTAAAAAAAGTTGAATTATAAGTGGTTATACGATTGCTTACTTGATTCTTAAAAATAAGGAGTTAAGCACATACTATTAGCTTAAGGAAATACATTCAGAAAAATTTAAGTTTTCTCTAGTTTGTAATTTAAGAACTCGTCATTAAAATTTAAATATAAAACATATTTACATATAATAAATAAAAATGTATAAAATTTAACTGTGTAAAAAGTACTTATTTTAACTATTACGAGTAAGTCATTATTTTATATTTAGAAACAATGAATACAATAGGCCGTTATTAGGAAGTCATTATTTTATATTATAAAATAATGCAAAAGGTAATGATACATCATTTTTGGTAATGCAGATAGTAATGAGGTGTCATTTCCAATATTTTGCTGGGATATAAATAAAATATTAATATAAATAAGACTTAATCAGTACTTATTTAATCAATTCCCAGTAAGTGATTACTTTGCACGAATATGTAAGTACTTCTATAACTTATTATCGGTAAGTCATTATCTTGTATTTTAAAGTAATGAAAAAGGTAATGACCTATCATTACTTGGCAATCCGTATGGTAACGACCTGTCATTACCATGTTTTTGCTGGGTCTGTCGTCACGATCAAATTGCATTGTCTAAACTAATTTTCTGTAGATATAAATTAACCAATTGATTGGCTACAAATTTAGTTGTCAGAACAAATCTTTTTTCTCTCTGCTAATTTCTGCATGATTTCTGATATAGAAAACCTTCACGTTTTGGCTATGTTTTTCTACAAAAACACGTAAAATTTTTAAAAATGATTCGAAAATTTTTCTATAGAAATACCCACATACGATATATATCTTCAGATTTTAAGGAGTTTTGTACGAAAAAATCTTCAGCTTTTGAGGTCGTTTCCCACACTCATAAAACAGAATCATTATGACAGTAGCTGACAACCGGATAATTAAAATATTTTTATCACAGTCGAATAACTGTTGTATCAACTGATTTTCTATTATCGCAATGTAACCAATTGATGGATTCGGTTGTCACCACGAATCTTCTCTATGTATGAAACTACATATTAGATTAAGAAATTTACATATGTGACGCGCAAAATAGAAAGGGACCTAAGGGTAAAAACCGGTTTTGTTCAGGAGAGCCATTTTAAAGATTTAAATACGTGTATCTTTGGTGTACCATCACTGAGCGTGTTGGTATTGGTCTCATTTGAAAGCGACACATCTCATGACGAGGAACGTGTTGGTCAACCTTGAAAATGCGCGTAGGTCGTCCCTACCTCTTGTTTTGTGTAGTTGGTTTTCACTGTTTTCTACCTAGCGCGCTGTTTCCATGAGTTTGATATCAATTTTGCTCGCGGTTTTTCGAATCCAGCTTTATTTTCTGAAATTATTAATTGTTAATTATAATAAATACTCATTTATAATTCTTTTAAATCGTGAATATCACTCTGTTAGTACGAAAATTTTTTCACATAACCTTATTATGTTATTCGCGAAAATAATTTAAAACCGGTAACATTCTTACTGTTTGTTTTAGGACGAAATGGTGGACGAATTCGAAGAAGTAGATTTACTTTATCGTCGACTTCACTTTCATAAAACGCGCATATCTCTGGGAGGGAACACTTTTGGGGCATGGGATCGGTCTCATTCGAAGCGCAGATGTTGTCCACATCAAAAAAATATTTTTTTTTTCCCTTAGGCCCCTTTCTCTATGCGCTGTCACATATAGAAAAATCATTTTGAATGCTTTCTGGTAGAGAAAACCGCTCACATTCATAAAAATTTATCCTATAAAAAAACTACATTGGCTTCTTTTTTTACTAAAAAAAATTTAATATTTTTTTAAATGCCAATAATCAGTACAATCAGTACAAATTTAAAAAAAATCAGTACAAATCAGTACACGACTTTTTCATCAGAAAACGGGACCAAAAATCAGTACATGTACTGATCAAATCAGTACGAATGGTCACCCTAAATTAATATGCAATTTTATCAATTTTAATTAATAGATTTGAGGTTAAGAAAAAGAATAAACATTTTTCTCTAAAAATTATGAACACATTATAATTTTCAGATCAGACTAGATCTAGTTTCTGCATTTTTTTTGTATGGACAGGCGTCGTCAGTGGTTTTCATTAAATTTTATTAATTATTTATATGTTTTTATTCTCAGATTGTCTCTATATAATAATTTTTTTCAACAACCTGTCACCCAAGTAAGGCCTTGAATGCAATGTAACCAATTCGATGTTTTCTTTCCTATTCAGCTTTCGGTTATTGTTTTTACTCAAAAGTGATCAATACAAACACATACAAACATTCTGTTTTTAAATTTTTGTTTATCTTCCAATCTCCTCCGTGTTTCAATGGACGAATTTGAGCGAAATTTCATTGAATCAATATAAAAATTCATAAAAAGCATGTAGACAATTCAGATGTCAAATCTTAAGCAGAATTGTTTGTTCGAACTTTATCACTGCTCTCACTTTAGAAAATTAATTTTACATTTTAAAAGAATTGAAAAATTGTCTATTGCATTTCCTAAAGCCTGCTCCAGCCAGCACAACGTTAAAGCATTTTTTTACAAATAGAAACTTTATTAGTTTGTTTAAAAAATTCAAAAAAATTTTATTAAAAATTAATTGCGATAATGTAAAACAAATCCGTTTTAAGAGTATCTTTAAACCCATGACGTGTCTCGCTGGTTCAATGTCGACTTGCTTGGAGTTGGAGAGGTAGAGGTAAATTTGAAAGACCCACGAACAGATTTTGACCGATTTCTCATGGAAAAGACGATATATTTTGTGATATAATTTTCCATTAAACATTTTTCAACATGTCGCCTTATGGCAACCCAACATTTTCTGACGCATATAAACAACATCTTAATCTTATTATATTGAAAAAAAAAAACTCAAATTCAAGCATATGAAGATAATTATTTCATAAAAGCAACGGTGTAAATTAAATCTCACTAAAAATGGTTATAACTACTTCAAAGCTACTAAAAATGGTAAAAAGACAAGTTGTTATAAAAAACCGATTATAACATGAAAATTTACTTGAAATAAACAAAACAGAGACACGCGTTATGAATCAAAAACTGATCATACATACACTGAATGATAAGAAAAAGTTCGTAAACTTAGGAACAAAATGGCACTGATTTATTAATTTATTATTTTTACATATTTCGCTATAAATTCCTACTTTTGCATATTTGGTTGCATATTTTTTCACTGAATGCATATTTCCCGCATATTTTAAAGCATATTTTTGATATTTCACTAATACAGAGTATTTGTACAATTTATTTTCTTCAAATTTATGAATATTTTTTGATTTCTTTTTACCACGAAGACGAAAATGTCTGCAAAATACAGTTTCTACGTTTCCGAGGATGATAAACAGTCATTTTTCAATTTTAAAACTTTTTTTTAAGACAAGAAACAACTAAAATTGAATGAAAAATATTGAAAACTCTAAAATAAATTAATAAATAAATACATATTTTTAAAGTAAAATATTCCGATGAATAGTTGATCTTTTATTTGGTAAATGAATGTTTTTCGTTCGATTTTAGATCATATATATTAAATTATTTTTCAAATTAAAGAAAGATGATACAATTTTTGCAAGTAAATTACAAAGAATGAAAAATTTGAAAGAATTCGTTAAGGCCAGCAAGGCAGAATACGTACTTTAGGCTTTCGCTACAAATCCATCATCAGTGTTCCTTTATATTTTTTTTTTAAATTTTTAATACATGTTTTATGTAAAAAAAACACGATTTTTAGTGCATGAACTTCCTTGCCCTGGTTATAACCCTGAAATTTATTCATGGATTTTCTGAAAATATAACCTTGTTTCCGTCCCTAAGAAGCATACTCTAAGTGTAGTTAATAAACTACAGTTTTAAACCTAAAGATCACTTTTGACACCAGTAAATTTTTTCAAGAACCACATTTGTTTATTAAACGTTTTAATGTCGTCGATTGTTTATTAGTCATAAATTAAACCTTAAATAGTGAATATATCAATTGCAATAAAAATATATGTAAATTCATAAAACTCTAAAAATTTAAGATTAAAAATTGCCATAATATTTAGAAAAATTATATAAAAATTCAATGGATTTAAAGCGATTATTCGAATACTGACTGGTATTTTTTATGTTTAAATTTATGTTTGCATATGAGCACCTATGAAATCCAAAACATGTTGAATGTAAATTAAAAACCAGTAGCTACTTAAAGACAATATAATCATCATGCCAACAGTGTTTAAGCATTTTAGTTTTGTTTCTTTTTTTTTTTTGTGAAAATTTTGTGCCTTGAGTGCATCTTGTAAATGGCAAAAGTAAACAACAGTAGCATTGATATTTTGTAGTTGTTTTTTTTTTTTTTTTTTTTTGCTGTTGCAGTTGAAATTGTTGTAGTTGTTTTTACAACAAACTATAAACGCGCTTTAAATAATATAAAGTTTGTAAAGTAATCATCATCGTAATACCCTAGAACATGTTTTTACTCAAAGAAAGGAAACCACTCGTACTTACAAGTGAATAGAAACATGTGTACGATTTTATATTTATTCAAAAAAAAAAAAAAAAAAAAAAAAAACGAAACATGGCCATTCAAAAACCCAATCAAGCTCAAAAGGTTTTACAAACATATTTTTTCAATATTCTTGTTTTATATTTAAGTTTTTATAAAGCATTTAAAGTTGAGTTTTAAAGGAATTCATTCGTAGGAAATTTTAAAACAGAATTTATTACTTAATTAGAAATTTATTAATTCAGTTCGAGGCCAATTTCCTTATCATGAATTAACATAATAAGTGATTTTTCCAAAAACTGCTATTTTTCTTCATCAGGATACTCTACTGATAAATACTTCACAGAGTTTTTGCTTTCAAAAACCTCTACACTTTCAGGAATGAAAAGACTATCGTTTCGGAGATTTTCCAGGTCCCCTTCATCTGTTTTCTTTAGAAAGTGGTGGCAGTAGTGCAATGCAATTTGAAGCATCAAAATCTCATATTAAATGTAGTCTGCTACATTAAGGGGGGACATTACATTCGCGGCAGAGAAAATAGACCTTTTTTTAAAAATTCATAACTCAGTCAAAAACAAACATTTTTCCAAAAATTTTTTTTTATTATTGTAGAGAATTGAACAAATTACAAGAAAAAAAATTCAAAAAAAATATATTTTTCACTCCAACATGGTTTTATAGAGCTCCAAACTGGCGGCAGAGAAAAAAACGGGGCTTCTTGGTTTCAGCCCTGGGAGTCGCAAAAATTGTCCGATCTGGAAAAAAAATTACTTTTTTAAATCTTAACAAAATTGGTTATCGTATGACAACGAGCTTTTTTTTAAATTTTTTTTCAATTTTTGGTGATGTTCCAAATTTGAAAGTGTGTTTTTTCGAACAAAATATTGACTTTAAAAATTCATAAAAAATCGAAAAAAAATTAAAAAAAAATCTCGTGTCATACGATAGCGAATCAAGTTTAAAAAAATACGAAAAAAAAAATTTCGTCAAAAAATGAACCCGCTAGTGCCGCAATCAGTACGAAAAACATGGTTTCGAGATAAACGCGTTCAAAGTTTGTGAACAAAGAAAAAAAGGTTAGCTTCAATCTGCCATGCCTGCTTCGTACCGTTTGCCTTCGTTATCTTGTGTTGTGCTGTTTCTTATAGTTTTTTACAGTCGTTTAGCAATTCGGCCTTCATATGCCTTCACTCTGGCGCACCCTTCAAGTAGGTACGAAATAACAACCACCAAAAGTCAGGTAGCAAGTAAAACAACCCAGGTAGAAAATTACAAAGGGGCCAGCACTGGCAAAGCACCGAAATGGGTGGTATGAGTGCTTGTTAACAGCGCTTTCCCAACGCCCAAATGATAACACCGTTCCACGGTGGTGCCAATGCTTTACCAAGCCCTGGGAAAACACCCACAAACATAAAAATCAAATGCTTTGCCAACGCTCAAATAAAAAAGTTAAAGTGCTTTCCTGACACCCAAATGATAACACCGATCTATTTAATGTTTTGCAAAGTATTGAGATAGCACCAAGAAACATAAAAATCAAGTGTTTTCCCTGACACCAAATTATGAGCCCTCATCACTGAAGAATTTTAAATTACTCTAAAAATAGACGATTCTTGGAGTTATTGTATTGTGGAGTCAAAAACTATTTAAATATTCACTCTTTTGGAGTTTCTTTTTCAAAAACAAAATAATGTTATAGGAAAACAAGTGCTGAGAAATAACCCTTTTAAAGCGTTGGGAAGGCGTCCAAATTTAGTGCTTTGCCAGTACTTCTTTTTGTAAGACCGCGGTCTACTTGCGCTTTGCCAGTACTTCTTTTTTGTTACCACACATAATTTCCACCTGGGAAGTATATAGCAGCTGCCGTACGTAGGTAGCGCGAAAATTAAAAATGCGCTCTCACTAATCCGGCTGTAACTTTTGAACCCGTAGGAATTTTTACATGAAATTTTTTTCTTAGAATCTTAAGAATATTTACTAAAATACAAAATTATAAAAAAAGTCGATTTCAAAAAACGGCCAATGTCATGTCCCCCCTTAACAAAATGGGAATGGAGCAAACAATAAAATATGTTTTCGAAGTCTTCTGCAAAGCATAGCCAACAATAGAAATATTATGAAAGTTTTTTGTTTTTATATTTCATACCATTGGTATTAGTAAATACAAATTTTATTTTTACCCTTCTTCTTTGTTAATACAAGAAGAGGCAAAAACATTTTTTCTCCGTACTATGAGTGTTGTCAAATGTTGGTTTTTAATTTTTATTTAAAAAACAAAAATTGTTCTTTCGACTTTTTTAATTGATTAATTAGAAATTTATTAATTCAGTTTTTGGTTTTTTTTTTTTAATTAATAAATTATAATAATTAATAAATGAAAACTTTTCTGATTTAAAAGAAAAGTTAGTAGACCGGTTTTCAAGTGATTTTTCATGTATTTTAAATTTTATTTTCAGTTAATTTAAACTACAAAATATTTTGAGTGTAGCAACAAATATCAACACAAAGTCATTACACCCTACACCATGTAGTGTGGGCTATACGTCTATAAAAACAAGTTAAAAAAGTTAAAAAGAATCACAATTTATTTAACATCGGAAGAAATCGGTGTTCACTTACGGTCACGAGAGAAAAATTTTAATCAATCTTCCACTTTCAGGTCAGTAAACTTTGATTTTACTCATA
Organism: Leucophora obtusa; assembly: GCA_949987735.1. Lineage (NCBI taxonomy): Eukaryota > Metazoa > Arthropoda > Insecta > Diptera > Anthomyiidae > Leucophora > Leucophora obtusa. The sequence continues at coordinate 108,641,333 of OX465297.1, read as the reverse complement.
CTCATGATTAAGTCATGTGAATTCTGCACACGCTCTCATCTCTATTCTATATAAATAGCAAAATGTAGGAATCTGAACAATATATAATTATCCAAATAAATTTTTCTATAGACAAATATTCCCGTATTCTTGAAAATTTTCACAGTTTGCTACTCTTTTTCTATAGAAAAAAATCTCAGATTCTGATAATATGTTTCTATAGCAAAATATTCGCAGCCTGAGCCAATTTTTCTATAAAAAAAATTCTCTGATTTTAAACTATTTTTCTGTAGAAAAAATTTACAGGCCTGGGAATATTTTTCTATAGAAAAATTATCAAATTTTTTTTCTTTTTTTCTGTATAAAAATTCGACAAATCTAAAAATTTCTTTATCAAAAAATTTAGAAAGTCCAAAATTTTTTTTTTTTTTTATTATTTTCCGAGAAAAATACTCAGAATCTGAGACAATTTTGCTATAGAAAAGTTTTCAGAATCTAAGACAATTTCGCTACAGCAAAACTCTCAGATTCCGAGACAATTTTTTTTATAGAAAATTAAAAGAAAAATTCACAGAGTCCAAGATTATTGTGCTATAGAAAAATTGTCAGAATTTAAATCTTTGTCTTTAAAATATTTCTTAGAATCTAAAACTATTTTTGTATAGAAAAAATTCTCCAAATCTAAGACTATTTTATAGGAAAAATTCTCCGAATCTAAGATTATTTTTCTATTTTGGTATATAAAAATTCTCAGGATCTGTGACTATTTTTCTATAGAAAATATTCTGAGAATCTGAGTCTATTTTTATTTTGAAAATATTCTCAGAATCTGAGACTACTATTTTCTATAGAAAATAGAAAAGTTTCAAAATCTGAGACTAATTTTCTATAAAAAATATTCTCAGAAACTGAGACTATTTTTCTATAGAAAATATTCTCTGAAACTGAGACTATTTTTCTATAGAAAATATTCTCAGAAACTGAGACTATTTTTCTATAGAAAATATTCTCAGAAACTGAGACTATTTTTCTATAGAAAATATTCTCAGCATCTTGGACTATTTTTCTATAAAATAATAGTCTCTATATTCACAAACTGAGACTATTTTCGTATAAAAAAATTCTCACAATCTGAGACTATTTTCGTATAAAAAAATTCTCACAATCTGAGACTATTTTTCTATAGAAAATATTCTCAGACTATTTTTCTATAGAAAATATTCTCAGACCTTAAGACTACTTTTTTACAGAAAGGTTTTCAGAAACTGCGATTGTTTTTCATTAGAAAAATTCTCAAAGAGCTTGGAACTATTTTTCTATAAAAAATTGTCAGAACCTCAATATTCTTAGATTCTGTGAATATTTTTCTATAGAAATCTGATAATTTTTTATTTCTAGATAAATACTTTCATATTCTGAGAGTTTGTTCTATCGAAAAATACTCTCAAATTCAGAGAATTTTCTACAAACAAGTGGTCTTAGATTGTGAGAATTTTTCTGTGGAAAAATAAACTTACAACTTTTCTATAAAGAAATTACCTCAGTTTCTGAAGCTTTTTCTGCTGAAAAGTTGTTTCAGTTTCTGTCAGTTTTTCTATAGAAAAATAGATCTCAGACTCGTAGAATTTTTCTATAGAAAAATTGTTTCAGACTCTGGGAGTTTTCTTATGGAATAAATGTCTTACATTAGACCTTAAGACGTATTAAAAAAAAAATAATTTCAGATTCTGATTCACAGAGAGAATTTTGCTAGACGAGTTTTAATGAAAATTTTCAGTAAACTAATGAAGTTTTCTTCACAAAGTGGATGAAAAATGTCCTAAGTTTCATGGAAAACCTTCATATATTTTATGAATCTAATTTAATGAAACTTTTGCATTGAGTGTATGAACGTTTTAATAAATTAAATACATTTTCCCAATATTTTATGAAAAATTCCATTAATTTAATGAAAAGTTTCAATGGACGAATTCCAGTAAAACTTCATTGATTTTATGCAAAAATTCATTGCTATCATGCAGATAATTCTCTCAGTGTAGAATAGTATTCAGATACTGAATAGTTGTGTGTAGAAAAATTCTCAAAATCTCAGATTTGTTCTATAAAGAAATGGTCTCATATTCTTAGAATAATTCTATTGATTCTGAGAATTTTTCTGAAAAATTTTCTATGAAAATAGTTTTAGATCCTGAGAATTTTTCCATAGAAGAATTTTTGGAGATTCTGACAATTTTTTTAATAGAAAAATAGTCTCATACTCTGAGAATTTTTTTTACCCGAAAATAGTCCCATATTCCAAGAACTTTTTCTGTAGTTAAATAGTCTCACATTCTGAAAATATTTCTACAGAAAAGTGGTCTCAAATGAAAAGAATGTTTCTTTAGACAAATAGTCTGAGATTCTCAAGAATATTTAATAGAAAAGTGGTTGGTCTATGCTGAGTATTTATCTATAGAAAAATAGTCTTTGTACCTTATGTAATGTATCGGTTTGTGTCTTCCAATTACCATTTTCTTATTGCGGACAACTGGTGAGTTGGGGTGATGCCCACGAAACAATTTATTGTCTATCATGAAAAAGGTCAACGTTTTTAAAACAGCAAATATAATCTAGTATGAAAATATCATTTTAGAATTTGGACTTGAGGTAGAACAATATTTTAATTAAATATATGAAGTTCTTAGAATTTTAAAATATTTTTCGATATAAAACAATTCTTAGAAGTTCTTGTCGATAGAAAAATCTTTCAGAATCTATGAACATTTTCTATAGAAAGCTTCGTAAGTTTTAAAAATTATCGGGTCTAGCCTTTTATAATAAATTTTTCAAAACCATTAAAAGTATTAATTCTTTTAAACTTTCGTTTCCAGTACTTGATATTACAAGTGGTAACTACTTTGTACTTGTTCTTGACGTTGCTGTTTGTTTGTGAGTATGGTATGTTTCTAGTAAAGTGTACTTGTTGTAGATGATGTCTATTGATGTATGCAACAATTGCTGTTGATGTTGTTCGATTTTTAGCATTTAACACTTTACTTTGTATTTGTATGTCTGTAAAGCAGTTTGTTGCTGGTTCTTGTTGCCAACCTTTTTGTTGTTTGTCTTTATCATTCCTTTTTATTTTGCTGTTGTTGTGTGTTTTTTTTTTCTTGCACTTAACCATGGCCTAAACTAGTGGTGGATTTTTATTGTTAGTTTTAGAACTAGAAAACAAGTTAAAATAACTATTACACATGCATCTTGATGTGTTCTACATACAATTTCAAACTATTATTCATTTTTGTTGTCGTTGTTGTTGTTTTTTGCCATTGTTTCTTTTATTCAAAGTTTTATTTAAAAAGTCTTCACATAACAGTTATTGTTGTTGTTGTTGCTGTTGAACATATTGACTTTGATTTCTGTTTTATTTTACAAGATTTTTTTTTACGTTTTCATATTTTTTTTATTTTTTGCTTTGTAACTTTACATGTTCATTGGTTTTGCTTGATTGCTTTATTTGATTTTATGGGATTTTAAAATTTTATTTATTGTTTTGTAATTTTTTATTATTGCATACCATAAATAATAAGTGCAACGAATATTAAATAAATTTTTTATAAATTTATAGAAAATGCTTGGGTTTTCAAATGTTTTGAACAATTAAAGAAATCTTTCATAATATTTCACGATAATTTTGATTAAATTGAAATATGTGAAAAAGCAAAAATTTTAAATTTAAAGTTTACAATTTGTAGTCGGTGTAGAAGAATACATGGACACTAGACCACCCATGAAATGTATGAGATTTTCAAAACTGCTTTTTTGTTCGCTACACCGGCAGTTTCCCATAGATTGGGCATAAAAAATAATACGTGTACAAAAATTGGATCTCTCGGGGTCATACAGGCCAATCAGTTTGAACCTTTGACCCTAAAAATTACCTAAAAACAATTCAAAGCTTTTTTGTGCCACAACTTCTAAATTTGACGTTTTTTGAAAATATACTATATATGCATTTTTATGTAGAATAAGAAGACAAACACTTCCTTCATACTATACTTCTACCTAAGTATGATGTATAGTGAAGTTTTAAGGGGAAAAAGTCAAAATTTGTGTGAAGACTTCATTTTAAACGACCCTCGTTGAAATTTCGACAGAGACAGTTAAGATTGGTTTCCATTATCTTGTGTAGTAATATATCTAGTTTTCATAAAGTAATTACATTTGTAACATATATCAGTTATTCCATGACAAATTGACCAAAATTTGACTTGGAAATATCGGTTTATTATACATATTGTATGTTGCATGGAAATCCTTAGTAACAAGATTTGGTTACGCTAGAACCCCTAAAAAAATTCATAAGCGAAAAATGGGGGAGGTGGGGTGGGGACAAATGGCTCCTTATCTGGGTCAAAGGTGGTGGTGAAGGGTTAAAAATGCACAAAAAGCCTTACAACTTCCCCGGAAGCGACCCTAGAGCGGTAACATGTAAGACCGACCCCCATTGATTTGTCTTTTTCAGCATTTTTTCCGAACATATCTATCGCCTATCTCCACTCTGTAAGAGGGCTCCCATACAAATGACATTTTTATAAAATTTACTGTCACCGCTTTAACTGTCCTAAGGGTGCCCCTAGAGAAGTCAAATGTATGACTGACCCCCATTATTTTTTCAGTTTCAACATTTTCTGGGAACATATCTACCCTCTATCGTTAACCCTTAAGGCGGTCACCATACAATTTTTTTATTTAAAATTTTTTTTGTTTTTTATGAAATCAGCTCTTACCGGTCCGGGGTGGAATGTAAGATCGACCCCCATTAATTTTTTACTCAAAAATTTTTTCTGAACATACATATCCCCTATCTCTAATCCGTAAGAGGGCCCCCATACAAATATGACATTTTTATAAAATTTCCTCCCACCGCTCTAACTGCCCCAAGAATGTCCCTAGAGGAGTCAAATGTATTTTGAAATGTATATGGGCATATATGATCGTATATAAAACCATATATGGACATGTATGATCAGCTATACCCATATGTGATCATATATGTAGTCATATATGAGCCCATATATGATCATATATGTTCATATACAATCCTATTTTCACATGTGAAAGTAAATTGTTTTCTAATAAATTTTTATAAAAACGTTTACCAAAGTTATCGGCGGTGTCTCCAGCCTGACCAGTCATTGTGGTATATCTGTACAATATCTAAACTTGACATGTAACGATACGTTTTTTTGTCTTTAAAAGACTGCGATTCACATAATTTTTTCTTTCCAGGCTTGACTTTGACGAATCGGGAAGGTAGTACATTGGTTGCTTAATCGAAACCCGCTGTTAAGTGATACCAGCAGTTTCGAATTAATTTTATAAATGTAAGAAAACATGTTTGTGTTTTAAGGTAGAAAAATTGTTTTCTCCCCAGGAAAGAGTGCTCAAAATATGAGCCTTTTTCAATAGGAAAAAGTGTTCAGCTATTGTGAGAACTTTTTCTACAGACAAATCCTCAGATTATGATGGACTTTTTTCCCTAAAAAGTCCTTCGATTCTGAGTACGTTTTCCTATAGAAAAATTCTGTTATATTCGGAACTTTTCACTATAGCAAACTCATGAGTACCTAGGAACTTCTTCCCAAAGAAAAATGCTCCAATTTCCAGATTTTGAGGAATCTTCCTATCAAAAAACTTCAGATTTCGAGAAATTTTTCTACCAGAATTTCTTTCTACAGAATATCCCTTATTTTATAGGAATTTTTTCCTATGACAAAAAGTTCGCTAAATCCGAGATATTTCCATATAAGAAAGTCCTCAAAATCTGAGATTTTTTCTATAGGAAAAATCTTATGAATCTGATGTTTTCTGTAGGAAAAAGAACACAAATTCTAAGAATTTTCCTAAGGAATTGGTTTTTTTCTATAGAAAAACGTTCTTACAACATGATGTCCTTTACGAAAAAGTATCCAGAATCTTTTTTATCACCTTTTTTGAATTTTTTTTTTACCCATTTTCAATGTAAATTTACAAATTTTGTGTGTAATTACCTTACACGTTATGTGTGTAATTTTTCTTATTTACGCGTTGGAGTCTAGTTTCCTTCTATAAGTTGAGTAAATTTAAACAAAAATTAATTAGAATGTACTTAAAAGTTCATCAATAATACATAATTGCCCAGGCAGGAAAATACGATCGGCACAATATTTTTTTTTTTTTTTTTTTTTTTTTTTTAAGAGAAGCAACACTCAGGAAATTCTTCCTATTAATTAACGAGTTGCTTCCTTTGGAAAGGGGATAGAGAAGAAGTGAAAGGTGGTGAAAGATGAAGGGCTTCAAATATGGCAACACTGTAATTGCGCGAGATGATGAATTTTAGAACAGTTGTTGTGCGCCATCTGATGGTGAGTTGGCGAACTTTCTTGAAGCTTTTTAGTTCATAGCCCTGTTATATTATTTTACTTCGGTGGGGTTAAGTGCTAGGGGAACACCGAAGGAGGACGCTGACCAACGCGCTAACCATTACACCACAGCGCCCACAATATTGGCAAACCGTTGGCGATGGTCTGTTATGTATTGGCAGAACGTGGGAACAATTTCGACAGTATTTTTCTATTACCTGATTGATAACAGCGGCCATGCATTGGTTGGCCAACGCTTCCACTACGTTGTCAAAACCAATAAAATAATGGTCTAAAATTAGATTTTCAAAAAAATTTTATAATTTTAGAAAAATAATTTTCAGTATTTTTTTTAATGGTTTTGGTGGGAATCGAACCCAATAATCTAACAAGACTACCCAGTGTAGAAACGGTAATGACATATCATTATTTATTGGACTACCAGTAATGACACCGACTTACCTTCTACATTATTTTAAAACATATAATAATGAGTTACTGATAATGATTTAGTTTTATCAGTATTTCGAACATAAAGTAATTTTATAGATTTTTTTTGTAAATTTTTTTAAATCTATTTTTAGATTCAATATTTTTTCACCACTGGTAAGGATATATGTAACCAAATATTTTTTGATTTTTTGTATGTTGGCGAGTAAGCTGACTTGTGTGCAGCAGGTCAATTATGTTTTTAACTATCAAACATTACATGTCGATATAGCCCAGATGGTAGAGCTATTGACTGGCAACCTGCAGTCCCAGGTTCGATTCCCGCACTAGGAAATATAATTTTAAAAAATTTTACAATAAAAAAAAAAAAATTTTTATGAAACTTTCTTTTTTTTTGAAAATCTTTTTAGACTCATTCTTTTTGCCAGTACTGGTAAGCATATAGGTAACGACATATTTTAAAATTTTTCGTATGCTGGTGTGTAAGCATAACTCATTATTTTGCGCTACATCGCCATACAAAGGTAATAAGAAATGTAATAATAAAAGTAACTAGTTACCATTTCCATTTATATAGTTACATAACCACATATATGGTAATGATTTTCTACACTGGGTTGTAATACGAGATAGCTAAAAATAAAATCAACTATAACAGCAGTTGGAGCTAACTTACAAGCGTCGGCGAAAGGTTTGTTGGAAGTGACCAAAATTGGCATGATGTTGAAAAAATCAATTGTCTAAAACCGAATTTCATATGAAACAACTAAATCTAAAAAAAAAAATTAATTTATAAAAGAAATAAAAACAAACAAAAAAAGTTGTTTATCCGTGAACGGAATCGAACTCGAGACCTTCTGACTTAAACTTTATTTTAACGAAGCGTAGTGATTTTTATAAAATCATTGCTCTGCCAGTGTATTATTTTTGGTACAGCTGGTAATTTCTAACTGGGTGCTTTTTAAAATTGTTATGATAATTACAAAGTTGTTTTAGGATCTATTCTTGGTAAACAAGTCTATGTTTTTCCCATAATTAGACTTTAATGTCAAACATGTAGAAGAAATTTCTTCGCATTTAGAAGCAAAACCAATAGAGTTCAAAAACAACTATGAAATGCAGTAAAAATAACTAAAAATAACGTAAAAATAATCTAAAAAATTTTCATATAAAATTTTTAAAATAACTGACAAAGCTATTTCGATTCACAGTTCATTTTTTCTGTATTATTAAAATATATTTTAATAAAAAAAAAAAAAAATACGGATTATTACAGAAAAACCGTCATCGTATAACAGTCAAACTTTTTGTGAGAGCACTCGCTTTGAGTACATAGTTTGATACAAATTTGTTTAACGTATATTTATTAAATTTAATTAAACAGGATTACATGTTATGGGTTTAAAAATTGGGTCAATTTAACTGAAAACGATATAATTTTAAAAGGCGACAGAAGGCTTAATAAATCATAAAATAGTGTCGCATAAATAATTTGCCTTTGAGTGCAATTCAATTAACAATTAAAATATTTTTCTAAATCAAAGTAAAATACAAATGTGTTTAACAACATATGATTATACAATGAAAAAAAAATACACAAATCCCATATCAATCCACAATACACATGTTGTATTTTGTTTAATTTGAGCCTGAGGTCATATTTACTGTTATTAAAAATATACTGGTTTATATGATTTGGCCAGGCTATAACATACACCACAAAGTGAATGCTCTTTTTTGTGTTTTGGCTAAAATTAAACATGTACAATAAAACAATTGTGTTATAGACACAAAAACAAAGTAACTGATAGAAATAAAAAAGGTTTTTATACATTTCTAAATTGTAGTCAAAAAAATAGTAGAGAAGTTGCAAAAAGACATATTGATTGGTTAAGATTTTGCAAAACATACATTTTATTTTGACTTTTACATAATGGTTAATAAACAAGTTACTAAGAAACGCTAAGAAATTGACTGCTAGCCTTACAGACTGCCTTGTCTAACTGCCTGTTTGCCTTTCTCTTAGATTTTAATAACACATAAACTTAGAAATGGAGAAATAAAATACAGAAATATATAAATTAGTTCTCAAGGGATAGAAAGAGGGTCAATACATTTATTATGTTTGTATAACATTAAAGTATTAAGTCTTTTGTATGACTGTGAGCCATAAATTCATTTCCTTTTTTACTTATAAGTTTGTGTCTTAAGTCTTTTGTTTTGTTTTGATAATTATTTTTTTAAAAAAGGTGATTAAAAGCAAAATTGTTAAATTTTATAATTTCTGTAGTTTTTTTTTTTTTTTTTTTTGTAAAAAATTTAAAAGTAAATTCACTACTATGTGGCTAACTATAACAGCGAATGCCTTAACCACAGGAGTCCCTTGGCTGCGTTCTTTTGTTCTCTACTTCTGACTGTTTTCACTAAAGTTATACATAATTTAACTTATTTATATTTTACACTTTTATTTGCTACAAGTAATAATTTTACACCTGTTGTTTAGTTGTTACATAAACTTCTTCTTCTTTTATAATCTGCAATTCAAAGTAGTTAAAGAAAATCATAAAAAAATTCTATAAGGGAAAATAACTAATAAACATTTATTAAAAATCATAAAAATGTTAGAATCGTGTGCCGGTTACAACAAATTGGTTTACAAAGTAAATGACCTGTAATTTAGTGTTGAACATTAAAATTATGTTTGTAACTTGTAAAGTTTTTAATATAATTTGTAGTAACATTAAAAACTAAGTTGGTAACTTGTGAATTTTAAATCTGAAGGGCGTTTCGGGGCGGTCTATTAGAGTGTAATTAGATGTTGAAGATGCCTAGCATCAACATCTACTTAATGATATTTCCCCTTTCTATAGATGAAAAGTACCGAAATGTACAAAAAATACTTCTCATACACACATTCATTCTAATGCATTATTCCTAAAGGAAACATTAATTATTAAATGCGGGTGAGTTATCGAAAAAATAACCAAAGTTTAACATTAACCATAGATATTATCATATAGATCTATAAATCACAGATATTATCAAGCTGATTTTTTAGCAAAAAAATAAAAAAATAGTAACTTCAGCAAAAGTTATGCCACTGCTTAGTCGATAGTAAATGAAAAAAATCTTTGCCAAAATCAATAAAAATGTTTGCTGAATATTAGTAGACCGAAAAAAATCCTCAAAAAATTTCTAGACAAAGTATAATAAAAAGGATTTTTTGTAAATACCGCAACCGAATATTCGGTTCAGAAAGCTAAATGCGGCCGAAAAAGAGACCGCCTCTGAAACTTTTTTAAAATATTTGTTATCAAAGTTAGAAAAGTGTACACTGCAAAGTTTACTGATATTGCAGTCATTTAAGCTACAACTGCAGTTAAAAATAACTGAAATTGTAGTAAATTTAAATGCAATTGCAGTGTATGCTTTTCAACTGCAATTCTCTCTGAGTTTAATTATGGCGCATTAAAAAAATAGGAGAAAATATATTCTAGAAACTGAAATTAAAAATTAGATTATTTATGAAAACTAAATACATTTAAAAAAATAGTAATGTTAAGCCTCTCTACACTATGGAGGTAAACTGTTATAGACAGAGTAGAATGAGTAGCTCAAATTACACAGTGCAACAAGAAAATGTAGCCTCAATATTATGAACACAGTATGAAAGTATACACTCACAATGTATTTTCCATAACCGATTGAGGTTTATTTGAAAAGTAATAGGTAAAGTTTATTTTCAATTGAATAATCAATTAAAATACATTGAAATATATTGTTTAACTTTTTTTTTATCAGTCAATAAAAAACAAACCACAAAAAAATATGTATCGTCTGTAGGAGTTGATATTTTCAGTCAAATGTTCTATTTTCAGTTTTCTATTTTTAGAAAAAATAATTTAAATAACTTCGTTGTTTTCTGTTTTAAAACAAAATATTCAAATATTTTTGGTTTTATTTTTTGTTAAAATAGTTTCTTTATATACAGAATTATTTCAATTCAAATTACAAGAAATTCTTTACTCATACACACAAACATAGCCAATAAAAATATGAACGTGTGTGTAGTGTTTTGAAAATTGAAACAAAACAACAAACTTTCAAATATGAAAAAACAAACCACAAAATCGTTTTTTTTTTACGTTTTGTCAATTAAAAATTGATGATTGTTTTAACAGACTTTTCAATTATTTTTATTTCATTTATGGATTGTTTAAACAATGTTTGAAAATAAATAGCAAAATGGAATTGAATATAATATTTTGTTTTCAATTAATTTAATATGTATTTTAGGTTGTTTTTAACGATACATTAAGTGTGAGTGTACCATTAGAAAAACAAAATCCCCAAGGCGTTTGGCAAAGTTGGGTCCAAAAAACAAGTTATGTCTACTTGAAGTTTGTAATTTTTTTCCATTTTTGTTTTACTGAGTTTATATTAAAAATTTTATTTTTGCTTTATTGATTTCCTTTTTTAAAGAATTTATTTTTTGTGTTTTCTTTTGGAAAATAAAACAATTTAATTTTTATTTTTGTTAATTTTGTTTTATCGGGATATACATTAATTGCATTAAAGGAATTAAATATGCTAAAATCCCAAACGTACCCTACGGGAAATTTTAACAAACTGTCACCGAACTGGCCCCTTTATATGAAATAGACTAGTCACTTTTACATGGCGTTGTCATAGGAGGTGGAAATTGACCCCTTGTGACATGTCACAAGACAAATCGCAGAACAGGTCCCTGAACTTTGTTTTTTATGAGAGTTCAGTGACCTGTCATGGGATTTGTCTTGTGACATGTCACAAGGGGTCAATTTCCACCTCCTATGACAACGCCATGTAAAAGTGACTAGTCTATTTCATATATAGGGGCCAGTTCGGTGACAGTTTGTTAAAATTTCCCGTAGGGTATTTAACAAATTGTGAAAAATAATCCGTTGTAGGGATGTCCCTATCCGGATTTCATTCTTGCCTAGGGAAATCGTCAGGGGACGAAGTTTTTAGAATTTCTGGCAATATTTGTTAAGTTATATTACAAACTCAATAAGAATTTCTTGTTCTCGTCTAGGAGCGTTATTAAACATTTAAAATATCAAAGAAAAAACAAAAACAACAAAAATTTACACAATTTGCTTTGTCATCTTCCAAAGTACTACTCTGTTGTTTTGACAGATCTAGCAATGTAGTGACATCCATTCATGTATAAACAACAATAGAACACAAATTTTTAATTATAAACTCAGGAAAATTATTTAGTAAAAAAAATTAAAATATTTATTTTCTTTGTTTTTATAATGAAAAAAGGCAAAATTTTACATTTTTAGACCTAGAAAGTCATATACTTATTTTTGATACTTCGATTCGACGAAGTATGACCTTTCGGGGTTAAGAGGTATTTTTTTTTTTTAACTTTGTAGACCTATAGTGAAATTTAATATGAAATAATTTGTTCATACACATCAACCCCGAAAAATCAATTTTTGAAAGACTTTATTGTACTAACTCTAAATAATAACTAAATTAACCCTTAATGGGCAATAGAGCGTACCACCTTACAGGCAAAAAAAAAAAAAAAAAAAATGCGACGTACACCCTCCAATATGAAGTATTATTGCAAGGAGATTTCAAAAAAAATTTTTTTTTTTTGAAATCTCGCAATTTTACATTTTTCGTTATATCTGTGGCATTTACAGTGGGATTTTAAAGTATTGTTTTGCTCTAAGGGCCATTGACCTCAAGTATCCCGTTCTAGTAGTTACCCACCAGATCTCAGTTGCTACCACCCTAATGTACCACACTAATGTCAGAAAATTAAAGCTCGCAAAAAATCATTAAACTTTTGCTAAGGAAGTTTTTCGATAAACCCAGTAGAATGTTTTTTATATATTGGTTGCCGAACGTAGGGGTCGCCTTTTTAATTTTTATTTCATTGGATTTTTCCTTTATAGCAAAACACTGGTCTCCTCGAGGCAAAAAAATCGATATATAACACTTTAAAATCCGACCTTAAATGCCGAAGCTATAACTAAAAATTGAAAAAGGCGACCTTATTTTTTGAGGTACGGTCTAATGGGCAATTTTGAATTTGACTGGTTTTTGTTGTTTGTGTTAAGTTTTGGGCTTTGGTGTGTTTTGACATATGTGGTAAAATTTTATGGCCAACATTTTTGTTAAATATTTCATCCCCGCCCTCCCACTTTTTAGGGGTGGTTTTATGTGTTTATACAAATGTTTAACTCGTCCATTGAAACTTTTCATAGAATCTATGAAACATGTTTCATTACAGTCAATGTTTATGAAAAGTTCATAAAATTAACTTCAATGAATAAATCATTCAGCCAATGAAGAGCTTCATAAAATCTATAAAGCAATTTCATTTATTATTATTTATTATAATTGGTTGTTGTCCTTGCTAAGTAGGAGTGGATAAATAAAAAGTATTTATCAAATGCAAAAACCGTACTAAAGTTGTGTCAATGAAAGAATTCATTAAATTAAAAAGTTTCATAAATATTTATAATAAGCTTAATTCAATTAATGAAATTCGTTATTAATGTAGCGAAAAAATTAATATGATTTATTAAAAAATTTCATAGACCAAAATTAATAGCAAAAAATTATTTAAAAAAAAAAAAATTATAAAAGATAATTCTCTCAGTATGGAAATTAATGCACATTACTAAAACTCGGTCTTATGGTTACACAAAGCTATTTGTATTTTTTTTTTTTTTTTTTTTTTTTTTGCGAATTAAATGTCTAATATAAAATTCTAATTGTATGAAAATTTTCAAAAATTAATGAAATGACGATACTTTTTTAAAATATTGAACAAAAGTAAATACTATTGAAAAACTTTATACATATAAGGAACATTTTCATTAAACTTATGAAGATCTAATTTATGAAATTCAATGAATTTTTTTAATGAAGTTACGATATTTTTATACCCTACACCACTATGTGGTCATTATACCCTACACCACTATGTGGTCAGGGTATTATAAGTTTGTGCTGATGTTTGTAACACCAAAAAATATTGGTCGTAGACCCACCTTATAGTATACAGATCGGCTCAGAATTTTTTTTATTTCGATTTAACGATGTCCGTCTGTCCGTCCGTCCGTCTGTCTGTCTGTCCATGCAATCTTGTGCGCACTCTACAGGTCGCAAATATTAAGATATTTTGACGAAATTTGGTACATAGACCTATGTTGGCCCAAGGACGAAGCCTATTGATTTTGGTGAACATCGGTCCATATTTAGAACTAGTGCCCATATAAGGGTCCCCCCAAAATTGGCTTGGTTACAAACTGCAGGTCGCAAATATTAAGATATTTTAATGAAATTTGGTGCGCTGACTCACATTATAGAAAATTTTGACACAAGCCTCATTTTAACCCATTCGAATCCAAACATTAGTTGGCTTTTAACCAGACTGGTGTAGGGTATTGTATAGTCGGCATGCCCGACTTTAACCTTTTTACTCGTTTTTTTATATGTTAGACCAACACTCAGGGGATGCCCCCTACTTACGTTAGTGCATTGTGTTGGTATTAGGAAAATAGGTTATGGGGAGGAGGAAAGAGGGAGTAGTGTTTGTGAATATTTGATTTAAATTTCTCAACATTGTAAGTAACAGGGAAGACCTCTGCGGGGAGTTTATTCCACATACGGCTGGTGCGACTGATAAACGAATTCTCTCTGAAATGCGTCCTGCGATCCACTGGACAATCGACAACAAACGGAGGGACTCTACTTGATAAGCGAGTATTACGAATAAAAATCTGGGCTTTGGGGATAAGTTCACTTATCTCAGCAGAGCACTTCCCATGGTAATATCGATAGAACAGGGTTACACAACCCACATTCCGACGATGCTCCAATGAGTCAATAGAGCTGGATACTCTACTGTCATTGATAAGTGCCGACGCCCTCCTTTGCACACGGTCCAGAAGCTCCAAAATAGACTTCGAAGCTCCTGCCCATATATGGGAGTTGTATTCCATCTTCGGTCGGATATAGGTGGTATAAATAGTGAGTAAATCGGATGGAGTGAAGTACTTCTTGCACCGACGTAAAAAACCTAGACAATTGAATGCTTCTTTCGACACCTGAAAAACATGCTTATTCCATCGGATATCACACTGAATTTTCATGCCCAGAACATCAAGAGTATCCGATTCCTCAATATCGATATCACCCATATGTACAGATGGCAGTGTTGACCCCGCGCCCTATGGGTCAACATACAACATTGGGTCTTAGGTGCATTAAAATCCACCTTGTTCGCATGACCCCACTCAGAGATTGCAGAAAGGTCACGATTTAGTGTGTCATTCATAACACTATGCGACAGTCAAAATCGGGATGGGATGAAACCAACGGGAAATGTTATATCGGTCAAAAACAAGTTATACGTGTCCCGGCGTTTCGGTGGGTCAACTCTAGGAATCGAGATATATTTTTTTTGACATAACTCGAGAACCACTAGTCCGATTTTGCTCAAACAATTTTAAAAAAATTAAAAATTACAATTCCTTTAATCTGTTCATATAACATTTTTCTATATACTCAACAGTTTTGTCGGTAAAAATAAATGTTTGTTACCGCTACCATAAAAATCAATAACCTTTTGTTTACTACTTTTTTTTAATATTTTAGGCAAAAAATATTTTTTTCTTCATACATTTATTTTTACCGGCAAAACTGTTGAGTATATAGAAAAACGTTATATGAACAGATTAAAGGAATTGTAATTGTTTGAGCAAAATCGGACTAGTGGTTCTCGAGTTATTTCAAAAACAAGACCACCAAAGGTCAAATCGATATATCTCGATTCCTAGTGGTGACCCAGCGAAACGCCGGGACACGTATAACTTCTTTTTTACCGATATAACTTTCCCCGGTAGTTTGAACCCTTCCCGATCACTGACCCCTACCATTTGTCTCACAGTGTAATCTGCCTTTTGCCCCCAATTTCCTCAGGGCTTGGCCTACGATTGAAGGAAAATGAATGACAAATGTTGCTGTCATCTGCGAAAGAGTAGATAGGGTTGAAAGTTTGACCAAGAAGATCATTAAGAAAGATAAGAAATAGGGAAGGAGAAAGAACAGAACCCTGCGGTACCCCTGAATTAAGCTGAAACTCGTCGGATGAGATCCCATCTATAACAACACGAATAGTGCGATCTCTGAGAAAGCTCGAAATAAAACGAGCGAAGTCATTACCCACACCAAAGGCAATAAGCTTCGATACAAGCGCCCCGTGCCATACACGATCAAAGGCCTTAGAAATATCCAGAGCAACCAGGACTGACTGACTCCAACGTTCCGAGAGGAACGCTAACAGGTCTCCCGTAGAACGATTCCTACGGAAGCCATATTGTCGGTCATTAAGAAGTGAGGTGGACTCTAGATAATTCACGAGATGGTAGTTAAGCATAATCTCCATCACCTTTGAGAGCGCAGAGCATATTGCGATTGGGCGGTAATTTTCAGGGTTATTAGCCGCACCCTTTTTGGGGATTGGCTGGACATTGGCAACCTTCCAGCAAGAGGGGAAAATTCCCGTATGGTAAGAAACGCTAAAAAGGTTAGCCAATGGACGAGCTAGCGTCGAAGAGCACTGTTTCAGCACCAGTGCGGGTATGCCATCCGACCCCGATGACTTATTTATGTTGAGGTCAGCAAGAATCCTTTTAACTGCACGAGTTCGGAAGAATATCTTAGGCATAGTACTGGATACTCTTTCAAGTTCTGGCAGTGGTTG
This sequence comes from Leucophora obtusa, assembly GCA_949987735.1. NCBI lineage: Eukaryota > Metazoa > Arthropoda > Insecta > Diptera > Anthomyiidae > Leucophora > Leucophora obtusa. The sequence goes on along the minus strand of OX465297.1, from coordinate 108,624,746 downwards.
ATCGCTTTCCGGCAGGAATGAATTACCTGCAAACATCTCAGCTAAAAGGTTAGCCTTATCAACCGGTGAATATTTGATCATCCTTTATAAGAGTTGGGATAGCTGAACTAGAATTATCCTTTACTCTTTTAACGAATGACCAAAAGCTCTTGCTACCCCGAGGAGCAGAAAGAACTTTAGTACGAAGACGTTTTTCGTAAAGAAACTTTTCACGACTAAGTACTTTGGAACATTCATATCTCGCCCGTTTGCGAAGCAGATCAGTATTGTCGTTCTTATTATCACGCCAATTTTTGAACGCTAACTGTCTGGATCTGACTGCGTTTCTGCAAGTCTGGTTAAACCAACATTTATCTTTTGGTTTAACCGAAATTTGCTTCGAAGGAATGAAAGATTTTATTCCAAGCAATATAACATGTTCTACCATTTTCGCCGCGGCATCAACGTTGTCGTCGAGGAAACAGAGTTTCCAATTAAAATGCCGGAAAAAGTCGTTGAGCTCAGCCCAACGTGCTTTTTCGTAAATAAAAATTGAACGTTTCGCAGCTGTTGCCGAAACGTTTCGAAGGTCGGAGAACAAAAAAGATGCGGAATTGGTACAATGATCCGAATTGCCGAGAGGTGCAAGTGTTCTTACTTCATACTTGTCCGTTTGAGAAATAAGAAAAAGATCAAGAGTATTTTGATGTTCACTTTCAACACACGGAATGTGCGTTGGTTCATTCAATAATTGCGCCAGGTGGTTGTGTGTGTGCGCGGCACAAAAAAAGAAAGAAAAGAAAAAGAAAAGTTATGAAAAATTTCATAATATTAATTAAATACCCAGTGTAGAAATCATTACCAGATATGTGGTTATGTAACTACATACTTGGTAATGGTAACTAGTTACTTTTGTTATTACATTTCTCATTACCTTTATATGGGCATGTCGCGAAAAATAATGAGTTATGCTTACACACCAGCATACGAAAAATCAAAAAATATATCGTTACCTATGTCCTTACCAGTACTGACAAAAATAATGAGTCTAAAAATAGATTTTCAAAAAAATAAATTAAATAAAAAAAAATATTTTTTATTGTATTTTTTTGTTGAATAAAATTTCCTGGTGCGGGAATCGAACCTGGGTCTACAGATTGCCAGTAATAGCTCTACCATCTGAGCTATATCGACATGTAATATTTAATAGAAAAAAACATAATTGACCTGCTGCACACAAGTAATCTTACTCGCCAACATACAAAAAATCGAAAAATATGTGGTTACATATATCCTTACCAGTGTTTAAAAAATATTGAGTATAAAAATAGATTTCAAAAAATTAAAAAAAAAATCTAGAAAATTATTTTCTATTTGAAATAATGATAAAAATAAGTCATTATCAGTAACTGATTACTGTAAGTTTTAAAATAATGTAGAAGGTAAGTGGGTGTCATTACTGGTGGTCCAAAAAATAATGATATGTTATTACCGTTTCTACACTGGGTATTATATACATAATGAAATAGGGAAAAAATTCTATGAAATTATATTATTAATATCATGAAGGATAATTCTTTCAGTGTGGTATTATATTTTTAGTTTTTATTCTTATAAACTAAAAATAAAACACTCTTAATTAAATTAGTTCCAATAACTTAACGTTCATGCTAATATTAAATTTTAAACTAGGTTTCTATTATTTTTATTAATTGCAAAAATTATCTCTTTATACTATTAAACATAATTTAATTTTACGCGAAGAAAAAACCTTCTGGTCATTTTAAAATCAGATATAAATATAACAAATTTATTGAAATTATTACTTAATACAACAAAGTATTTTATCAACAAATTTATATCTTTCTAAGCAAGATAAGAAATTATTATATAAGAAAAATTCTTAAGCAAAATGCTAATAAAAACAAGAAAAAACGAACTCGTAACAGTTACAGTAGCGAAAAGGAAAAACAACTAGTAACCAACAACTTCAAAATCAAGCACTTTGAAACGCCTCGTCTATTACGAAAAGAGAACTTCAATGAAAGGCCTGCGGCCCAAAACTAGAAGACAACAAACTACAATCTTCTCAACATTATTAAACTTTATTAACAAGCGTTTTTTTATTTTCACAAATTCTGTTTATAATGCCAGTGATCGCCATGTAGTAAAATGTTAAAAACAAAATGACTGTAATTTAGCAATATTTTTACCCATTTTTTTTTATCTAAAATGAATTATGGTTTATGCTAGTGTAACAAACAATGTGAAGGACTAGCTAACTGTTACCAATATATTTGCGAAAACAAATTAAAATAGCATATATCAATTAGATCAATCATTCAGATGATAATGAGTGTCCATATAACACACTTTTGTAAATACATTTAACATTGTATCGAACTATATCTTATTCCATCAAACTAGGAGATTAATCACAACTGGGTCGACAACGGCAACGAGAATTGCTTTTTCATATACAGGGTGGCGCAAAAATAACCTTCCGATGTTTTTTGGCTGTAATTTAAAAAAAAATGAAAAACTTTGATTCTTCTTGTGGATTATTTTTATTTGGTCTTTTAATTTTTTTTACATCAAGTCGAGAATATGATGTCATGTAAATGGCCGCCGCCACAGTTGATTGTCATTTGAGCCCTTTTTATGGCATTTTCGAAGAAAAAAGGTCCGATGACTCCTCCAGCGAAAACAGCACACATACAGTGACTTTGAGCGGGTGTAATGGCTTTTCGTGGGTTACACGCGGATTTTCAGTGCCCCAGAAGCGTAAATTTTGCTTATTTACGTACCCGCTAAGATGGAAATGGGCCTCATCACTCATGATTGGTGATGAATGCAAAAATGGGCTCAAATGACAATCAACTGTGGCGGCGGCCATTTACATGACATCATATTCTCGACTTGATGTAAAAAAAACTAAAAGACCAAATAAAAATAATCCACAAAAAGAATCAAAGTTTTTCATTTTTTTTTAAATTACAGCCAAAAAACATCGGAAGGTTATTTTTGCGTCACCCTGTATTTTGTGTGGTAAGCAAAATGTTGCCATGTCGTCCGGCAATTTGTCGTCGTAATAAAATCTATTCTATTTTCATGACGACACACTAACATACACTCAAAATATTTGTAAAATTGTTGCCATATTTTTAACTAATTTATGGTTGACATTAGAACAGAGTTGTAGAAATTCGTATTTGAGTTGCAAAAATTCGTACTTTGTGTACAAAAAATTTATTTTTTTGACAGAAGAAATATAATTGAAAATAAAAATACATAATGTAGCGCAAAAAAGCAAAACTAAATACAACAAAATGTAAAACAACAAGAATTAATGCAAAACCCAATTGAATTGGGTGAAGAATTGTGGCGAAACAAATACAACCATATTCTTGTTTTGGTTTCCTTTTTTTCTAAACGTCAACAAATGTCGACGGTCGATTGTCGCTGAATTTAAATTAATCGCGTCGACTTTTGCTGTCGGCGGTCGACAATCGACCTAGTTGTAATTAAACTCTGGATCTAAACATGATTTTAGAAGCACTGCAGAACTAGAAACTAATTTTTTTAGTGCTACTCTCTTCATTCTCTTTCAAAAAGATGGCAAAATTTGTTGTAATTTATTGTTTCTAAGTGGGACATCGCGAACAAACATCATGTTATATGTATATCCGCAATAAAAAAAGCTGCTTCCAAAAATGCAGTAACAAGCAGCACTAATAGTAGTAGTGTTTGCAATTATTTTTTAGTTCAACCCCAAGTATTTGTTGCCTCAAAGTTCAAAACTGTTCTAATAAAAATAATTAAACCGGACTTAAGTTATTTTAAATTTGTACCACAGACATATATAAAAAAAAACCTCGATAGTTTATAGCTACTGGTTATTTTGTTTCTTGTGTTTTGTGATTGACAGGTAATCAATGAAAAAATTTGTTCTTAGATTGTTTTATGTGATTTTAAAGCAACAAAAGCTGACTGTTATAAGTAGTTTAACTAGCCCTTTTACTTGCGCTTAACCAAAAAATGATTGTTTGGTAAAATAAAACTTAACTTCAAACAAATGAATGGATCTTGGTTTAAAGTCGTAATAAAAAAGTTTTATGCGAGTCACTTCAACTATGAGTAAATATTATAAATAAAAGGGCAATGCTACGTCCCAATTAGAAAAATACAAACGGAAAAACGCTGGCAAGGCACTTAATTAGATGGTGCAAGTGCTGATAAAGTGCTTTAGCAATCCCAATATGATAACGTGTTAGAAAAAAGGACTGAACGAGCTGTACAAAAAGTGTCGGCAAAGCACTGCCCATCAAAAAAAAAAAAAAAAAAATTCGCCGTACACCGTCCATTCCAAATTATTTTTGCAAGGAGGTTTTAAAAAAATTTATTTTTTTTTTTCGCCGAACGCCGGTCGCCATTTTACATTTTTCGTTATATCTTTGGCATTTACAGTCGGATCTTAAAATATGATACGTCGATGTTTTTCTCTCGAGGGGACCAATGTTTTTCTCTAAGGACAATTGACCTCAAGTATCCCGTTCTAGTATTTACCCACCAGATCTCAGTTGCTAACACCCTAATGTACCACCCTAATCTCAGAAAATTGAAGCTCGCAAAAAATCATTAAACATTTGCTGAGGAAGTTTTTCGATAAACCCAGCAGAAATATTTTTTATTTTTTTGGTTGCCGAACGTAGGGGTCGTCCTTTTAAATTTTTTTCATTGGATTTTTCCTTTATAGCAAAACACACAAATCGATGTGTCACTTTAAAATCCGACTTTAAATGCCGAAGCTATAACTAAACATTAAAAAAGGCGGGGAAATAATATTTTTTTTGGTATTGCTTTTTGCCTGTAAGGTGGTACGGTCTACTGCCCATGTAAATAAAATTAAACTAATGAAAAAAGTCTCTAAAATTTTTGGTAAAACTTACTAAACATTATTTAAAAATTCACCTTGCAGAAAAAACTGCTGCAATTAACAGATTATTTTTTGTTAAATATTAGAAAGATATGGACAGCTAAATTAAAACTTGAAATATATAAAATTTTAGTTATATTTGAGCTAAATTTTATTTAATAGAAAATAACAACTTAACCTGCTAAAATCAGCAAAAAAATTTTGCTAAATAATTAGTAGACAACAAAAAAAAAACACGATTTTCATTTATTGGTTGTACATAAATAGATGTCACTACATTGCTAGATCTGTCAAAAGAACAGAGTAGTATTTTGGAAGGTGACAAAGCAAATTGTGGTAACAATTTTTTTGTTGTTTTGGTTTTTTCTTTGATATTTTAAAAGTTAAATGACGCTCCAAGACGACAACAAGAAATTCTCATTGAGTTCGTGATTTTACCTAATAAATATTTCTAAAAATTCTAAAACGTCGTCCCCTGACGATTTCCTTAGGCAAGAATGAACTCCGGATAGGGACATGCCTGAAACAAAAAATTTTAAATTTTCAAAGTTTTTTTTTTCGATTTCCTTTTTTAATACAAGTAGTAATCGAGCCTTCAGAAATCATCAGTTTACTATTTTTCTTAGCAAAAATTTCTGTTGATTTTTTTCTTTTTTTAGTCTACTAATATCACAGTGCAACAGTGAAAAAATGCACGGACTCGACAGTATATGTTCGATTGTACTACCAAAGGTTAGTAAAACCCTGTTCTCAGTTTGGCCAGTTTGTCTACCAATGTTTTTTTTATGGACCTCGAAAGATTTTAAAAATCAGTGCACCACTCACAAAAGGTGTCCTCAGTTTTTGGCCAACAGTTAATTCAGACTTGATGATATTGCTTAACTATATTTGGCAATAATGTAGTGAAGAGTCTACTGAACAAATTTTATAAATATTTTATGTGCAAAAAATCATTATCTCCTGCACTTTTTTGAAAATATATAGGAGAAAAAAATTTTTTTTTAAACTTTTTTCACCATAACTTACAGGGACTCATAATTTTTCACTAACAATATATGACAAAATTGTAGCCATTGTAAATCTGAACAACTTTTGTGAACATATCATATCAATACAATCTGAATGTGTGTAGGCATCCGAACTTTGTACCTTAAAAAATGTTGTCTTCACTATTTTTTAAGTTAAACGCATATGTGACCGAGAAAAGGGACCTAGTGTGTCAAAAAACGGGTTTCGATAAAAATGAGAAAAACATTAAAATTTTATTTTCAATTTAACTTTAAATGCGTTCTTCTGAAAATTTCAAAACACGCTAGGCCCCTTTTCTCGGAGAAGGTCACATATTTAAATAATTTTTAAGACTTTGACTTTTCATTAGAAAGATCAGTACACATATAAAACTCTTCGCCATAGTCAAATTTATTATCATCATCATTATCATCTGAATCCTTGTAATCCTCCAAAAATGGCAGTTCATCATAGTCTTCAGCTTCCTGTTCTTCCCCTTCTACTTCCATCTGCTTTTTCCTTTTTTGAAATCTGGGTCTTCAAATATATTTTTTGCGCGCCAGCAAATTTTTGCCATTACGGCATCCGGAGACAAAAAATTCACCACTGACAATTTTTGACTGTAATATTTTATACAGGATCTGTGATATTTTATGTCAGGACTGTAATATTTTATGTCAGAATTCCGAGAAGTTTAGTGGTTTTTGTAAGGAATGTTGTTGCATATTTTTGAATGCTTATTTTTGTATATTTTGATTAAAAATTCATTTTTATTGCATATTTTTCCATATTTTGTATTTATGTGAATATATATTTTTTTTTGAAATGAATGTTTTTCATTCAATTTGAGAACATATATATTATATCTCCTTCTATTTTTGTTTTAATTTGAAATATTAGTTAATTATATATTTACAACCAAAATCAACAAAAAATTTGTAAATTTGTGTTTTTTTTTTTAATTTGCTAATTGAATTTAATTACATATATTGGGAAGAAATAGAGCAATCTAAGAAAATTTCTAGCTAGATCTAGATTAGAGGTATTATGAATTAGTATTCATGAACATATACAATTTTCACCTGCAGCTTTTAATCTTAAACCGAATTAAAAAGCTAATTTTCGCATTTTAGATAATGAAATTTTACTTCATCTTCTGGGACGTCTTTTTGTCTGATAAATAACACTTTATTTATAAATATATATTTGTAAATTTTAAAAGTTGTTTAAATATCTTTTTTATCTCTTATATAATTATTTGCAATCTAATAACACTAGTTTACAGCCATTTTGGACAGTGAATGCAAAATATGTAAACTTTCCACTATTGTAAATTATCAGAAAATTGTGTACTACAACAGTACACTCAAAATAATGTGTCTGTTGGCTCGACAAAAAAATTTGTTACTTTAACAAAATTTATCCCTGTTTTTTTTGGCTTTACATAAAATTTGTTGATTTTAAAACTTCGGACACATTGGTGGCGGCATGTACCTGGTATTACCGAAAATAAAAAAATATATCAATAAAAATAAAAATTTCCTGTTGGCATTCCGTCTCCAATATACACAAATTGCCTGCACTTGTACGTAAAAACCATACGTCATGTTGCAACATTTGCGAAAAGGTGACACGGAGGAAATAAGAAGACAAACAAAAAAAAAAAAAAAATCTAAAGTAGAATGTTTGTATATGTCTGTTTGATCACTTCTGAAAGTATTCGTATAGAGACAATCTGACAGCAAAAATATAAACAATAATACAATTTAATGGAAAATCACTGATGAAGCCTGTCCACAGAAAAAGGCAGAAACTGGATCTAGTCTGATTTGCAAATTTAATGTGTTTATAACTTTTGAAGAAAATGTTTATTCTTCTTCTTAACCTCAAACCTACTAAATGAAAATAGTATATTTCAGCAATAAATTGTGTAAAATTCCGCTTATGGGTTCTTAAAAATTAATTATAAATAATTTTGAAAATTCACACACACTATTAGTTAAAATAATGAAAATTTTAAGTATTGTGTTAAATGAAGACAACTAAAATCTTTGTTTACATTAGTGTTTCAACTTAAAATTTGTTAAAAACTAGTCAAATCGATTTGAAACCCATTTGACAGATTTTTCTACTGACATATAATTTTAAGTGTACACTCACAATATTTTATCATTAAAAACAACCTCAAATACATATTAGATTATTTGAAAATATTTGAATTTTTTGTTTTAAAACAGAAAACAACGAAATTATTTAAATTATTTTTTCTAAAAATAGAAAACTAAACTTAAAACTTAACCTCAAACCTACTAAAAATAGAACATTTGACTGAAAATATCAACTCCTACAGACGATACATATTTTTTGGGGTTTCTTTTTTATTGACTGATAAAAAAAGTTAAACAAAATGTTTCAATGTATTTTAATTGATTATGCAATTGAAAACAAACTTTACCTATTACTTTTCAAATAAACCTAATCGGTTATGGAAAATATATTGTGAGTGTATGAGTGGTATTAATTTAAAATTAAAACTCACTACTCATACCACCAATACCAATGCAGAAAATCTTTACCTGATATGTGGTTATGTAACTATATACCTGGTAATGGTAACTAGTTACTTTTGTTATTACATTTCTTATTACCTTTATATGGCGATGTCGCGAAAAATAATGAGTTATGGTTACACACCAGCATACGAAAAATCAAAAAATATATCGTTACCTATGTGCTTACCAGTACTGACAAAAATAATGAGTCTAAAATAGATTTTCAAGAAAATAAATTATATAAAAAAAAATATTTTTTATTGTATTTTTTTTTTTTAATAAAATTTGCTGGTGCGGGAATCGAACCTGGGTCTACAGATTGCCAGTCAATAGCTCTACCATCTGAGCTGTATCGACATGCAATATTTAATAGATAAGAACATAATTGACCTGCTGCACACAAGTAAGCTTACTCGCCAACATACAAAAAATCAAAAAATATGTGGTTACATATACATATATATCCTTACCAGCGTTTAAAAAATATTGAGTCGAGAAATAGATTTAAAAAAAATCTAGAAAATTATTTTCTATTTGAAATAATGATAAAAATAAGTCATTATCAGTAACTCATTATTATTATTAGTGCAGAAGGTAAGTGGGTGTCAATACTAGTAGTCCAAAAAATAATGATATGTCATTACCGTTTCTACACTGGGACTGCACACAAGTCAGCTTACTCGCCAACATACAAAAAATCAAAAAAATATGTGGTTACCAGTGTTGAAAAAATATTAAGTATAAAAATAGATTTCAAAAAATTTTCAAAAAAAACTGGAAAATTACTTTCTATTAAAAATAATGATAAAAATAAGTCATTATCAGTAACTCATTATTATATGTTATAAAATAATGCAGAAGGTAAGTGGGTGTAATTACGGCTGGTCCAAAAATAATGGTATGTCATTACCGTTTCTACACTGGGATTTTATAAAAATTAAGTAAAAAACTTACATTTATGTTGCATACAATTGGCTACAAATTTTTAATTTATTTATAATTTTCTTAATATATGTATATCTGGATTTTTTCATTAAAACATGGGATGATGAGATACAAAAGCAGTAAAGAAACCACTAAATTAATGATATACCGGGTATCGAACTTGCGGCCTCAAGAATGCTAGTCTAGCCCTCTAAAGCTGGCTGACCTATTCTTCGATATGAATCAATATGCAAGGGAATCCTTCCAACTCTGACATGCCGATTTGAGTGGAAACCGAATATGTTGTTGAGAATTAAAATCTGAAGAGGCAAATGTGGTGTCGATGGAAAGGAATTTTAGAAATGCATCCGGTAATAGGCTGTTTTTTTTTTATAAAAATCCTTATTAAATTTCAGTGTCCGATATTCGAGCACACAAAAATCTAATTATTTTGCACACTAGTGTTATTTTTATTTTTACTAAAATAAATTAAACAAATGACAACAACTACATATTATCATTAACAGTGTGTCTAATTAAAACTTTCAACTAAAAACCAGTTTTAGTGGATTTTTTTATAAATTAAATAAAATATCAAAGAACTAAAAGCCGCTCTAAAACATTCTCTTGTAGTTAAAATATTTTACTGACACAATCTCTAGATAGATAAAACATACAATTCTCTGAGCTCATTTTTGTTTAAAGTGTATTCAAAACTTAAGAAACTTTATATGAATCATAGTTAGATTTTTTAATTTTTCTTTTATTTTTATTTATATTATTTTTTATTTAATTAGCAAATCATGTAACATGTTTTAGAGAATGAATAATAGAACAGGTCCCCGAACATTACCCCAACGGATGTTATCGATATATTATGGCCGTTTACAAAACGGTGAGATTGTCGATGGGTATTATCATACCCCAGGAGAAAACCCCTAAGTGCGGCCACCCACGAAATTTTCATCTAGTAGAGACGTAGGTCATTCGAAAATATTATGGGTATCACCAATGTGTTTCTTTTTTTTTTGGGCTTTATGTGCATTTTCTTCTGGGTAATACATTATAGATCCAACTTTCTGTATGGGAGTTAAGGCTCATTTAGCCATATGTAACGTGACGAATCAGCTGATTCAATCTAAAAAAATGAGTAAAAAAGAAATAGACTGTCAGCTATGCTCTTTTAACTCATTAGATTTTCCATAAAGAGATAAGTCACGCATGGCTAAATGAGCCTTTATGTCCGAAAAAATTTCGGAGTTAATACCAAAACCAGAAATTGGTATAATGTCCGTTGGGATTATGTCATGTCACCGTACTATTGCACTATTGCGGTTTTTATATACATATTTATAAAATAAAACCACAAGAATATCAATAATTAATGCAAATTTTGTATATAATTAAAACGATTTTATGTAAATTAATGTCTTAACCCTTTAAGAGAATGAACAGGAAATTTGAAAGAAATTTGTCAAATGATTTAATTTGCGTTGAACTCTCCATTAGGGTTATGACTTTTGATGTTTTTTTTTTAAATATCAAATTTTACCTATCCTAGCGGTAAAGCAGATTTGGCAACATTGGTGAGAGTATGAGAAATAAAAAATGACAGCTTGAGAAAAGCCGTAAATAAAATAAAATAGATTTTATATCACGACGCCACCGCTCGCCGGTTTTTAAATGTCAATTTGTATGAAAAATTTTCTTCGCTCTTATCCTGGACCTACACTATTTCTCCCGCCACTAATCGTCTCACAAAAAGTCATATAATATACTAGTTTGGCTTGCCGCACTTTTTTCCTATAAGTCAACTGGAACTTGCCTTAAGCTTTCCGATCTCTACAATCCACCAAGGAACAACAATGAAGTCCAGTCTACTTTTTCTCCACACTCTACAGCCTCATAGCAGTCAATTAAAGTTATGCCCAATTACCTGGACTCCACCTCAACGGACTCTATGTTTCTGAGTTCTGGAGTGGGAATCAAGATCACATGCAACAATTCTCCAAATTCTTTCTAACAGACTTGTTAAGGGTTTCGGTCAGCTGGAATTATCGGCTTGTCACTTTCAGGCCTAAAAGTGGGTCAGGGATGTTACATTAAGAACCAAAGAACTATACTTTTCTGTTAAGGCAGATCAATGGCCAAATTTTGAATCGCTAATTTCGAAGCCAGAATAAAGTTCGGCAATTTAATACCCCAGCAGTTGCACTTTGTGCTACCCCAGGACCCAAGTTGAGAATAAAGCATCACAGCTATTAATCAAAACAAAATTGTTGTCCTAACCGTATGATTACCCTTAACTTTACAGAAAGTGAAAAGAGATATGGTCAAAGGGGACACGCGAGGACTAACAAAAACTCACTTAGTAGGCCTGTTTTTATAAATATCTAAAAAGAAAAAATAAATTAAATTTTTGAAGGTCTTCGATACCATATAAAATTTTGGACAGCGTGTTAAAAATGTAGTGAAGAAAACGAAAAAATATAGGAGAAGGGTCGGCAGAAATTCCGCTCCCAACGCAACAAGAGATTTGGTTTGCCATTCTGGAAATATTTCACGAATGTCAAATTGGATATGCAAAGTGGTATGGTCATTTTCCACGTGGATGATGAATCTCGCTAAGGATGCCCAAAATCCTCAACAATGAAGTCCAAAATTAACGAAGATCTAAGATTGACACAGGAAATGTTTGCTGATGAACTGGGCTTGAATGCCATGCTAGTATCGCGAAAATTAAATAATCACATTGGGTGCATGAAAAAAACAGCCTGATGGGTTCCCGAAATTTTAAATGAAGCTCAAAAGGAGTCAAATAGTTTGCTTAATATTTGGTTAACCAGTTCAGAAACGAAGAGTCTAACATCATAAATAAAATTATAATGATCCGGAAACCAAACAACAGATTCAGATCCAGAAGGTGCAACTTCTCCTGCACTCATAGAAATAAATCTGTAAAAAAAGCAGAAAAAGTTACTAAAAATTAGTTAAAAATAATGCTGCAGAAAAAACTGCTAAAATTAACAGATTTTTTTTTACTAAATACTAGTAAAATAAGAATAACAATAATACAGAATTTTAGTTATATTTAAGTTAACTTTAAGTTAATTGAAAATAGCAAATTGTACTGTAAAATCTAAAGAAAATTTCGCTAAATATTAGTAGACCAAAAATATTAAAAATAAACTGTTCCCCATGTGAAAATCGAAATATATATGAACACACATGATCATACATTGACTTGTATATGATCATGCATGGGCATACAGAGTCATATACGTCCATATCTAGTTCGATATATGACCATACATGATCTCATATATTTCTATATATCCTTGGATCCGAAATTTGAGGGTATATGGCCGTACATGTTCATATATGACCATATATGCTCATATATGATTCACATATGCTCATATATGGGCATATACCGCCACATACCCTAAAATTTCGGATCCAAAGGTATATGGAAATATACGAGATCATGCATGGTCATACACTGAACAATGCATGGATGTATATGACTATGTATGCCCATGCATGATAACATACGAGAAAATATATGATCTTGTTCATATATATTTCGATTTTCACATGGGTTTCTACAAAATTTTTCCTATTTTCCTAAATTTAGTTTAATTAAAATAGCAGTATAATCTGCTAAAATCAGCAGAAATATTTGCAAAAAAAAATCTAAACCGCTGTTTTGAAAAGGCTCGATTTTTATTTTCATTTTAAAAAAAATCGAAAAAAAAACATACAAAATTTTAAATTTTTTGATGATTTTTTAGGCTACTAACAAAAATTCTGAGCAAACTTTTTTCCTGATTTTAGCAGGTTAATTTGCTGTTTTCCATTAACAAAAATATAACTAAAATTCTGTATACTTAACAGTTTTATTTTGCTGTTCCTATATTACTAATATTTAGCAAAAATAATCTGCTAATTTTAGCAGTTGTTTCTGCAGCATAATTTTTAACTAATTATTAGTAACATTTTCTGCTATTTTTACAGATTTATTTTTATGAGTGTGTGAAAGCAAGGAAACAAAGCCGATTATGTTAATTTACTTCACCCGATCAAAAGAGGTAGCTGCTATTCCCCTGGAAACTGTTCAGACAGTAACAGCTACTTTGTATACTGAAGACTGCTTACCAAAAGTTTTTGAAAATTTGTTCGGATTTCAGAACGAAAAGAAATTTTTTTCGATACCTAAGAATTTTGGTCGTCTCCAAAAAAAAAAATTGAAGAGTAAGAGTCTTTAGCAGCATTGAGGAAATAAATAATAATTGCCGTCAATATCGAAAACTGCTAGAAACCGATTTTGAGGACTGTTTTGAAAAGAGGATTTACCGACTTAACAATTCTATTGAAATTAATGGAAATTATGTTGTCAAAATAAAAAATGATGATCAATGGCGAATAGAACTTATCGCAACGACGTCTTGGCAACAAAATTTCGTTAACAGCCCTGGTCAGGCCCACTTAATCATATTTCAAACAAACATTAACATTATTTGCGGTTCTGTATGCAACCTAGCATGAAGACTACATACTTAGTACAGCCGCAATCAGCAAAAGCTTTGATGTGTTTTGCATTTAATAAAATATGATTTAATTTAGTCGGCTAAAATTTTTGTAAATAGTCCTAGTCATAGACATTGTCATAGACGAACATTACAGCACCCATATGTGCAAAAGTGTTATTTTTGCAGTTCCCCGCCCATTTTCGGATAGGATGAGAGTAAAAAATAAGATATGTGCAAAAATTGGGTTTCTGCGATGTAAACCGGCCAGGCCGTTTACATTTATGTCCTCAAAATTAACCTAAAAAAGGTTCATGGATTTATTCATCTATAACTCTTAGGCCCATTAACTTTTCTCGAGAAGTTAACTTTACCTTAACTATGGGTAACTAGCCAATACTAAATATTTATCCCTATGAAAATTTAACCATAATAACTTATCAATATTTTAACTCTGGGTAGTTAACCTTAGTATGAAATGTCAGAATAAAAACAAAAGGAAAAACAAAAATTAATAACAAAAATTTTTTTTCAATACGGGAAAATTAAAAGTTTTTCTCGCGGTTTTTTGTGTGTTTCTGGTCGTAAAAAAAAATAATACACTTGACCACGTTGTTTTTTTTAAGATTCAACGTCGCTAAATGATATAAAATGATTTTGTCTTTTTGCATACTACGAGAGGTGATTTAATTAAATCCATTTGGTAAGTCTATAAAATAAAAGTGGATTATTCGAACTATTAATAAGTATTTCGTGCTAATCGAGACAACCGCGGAAAGATTCGCGCATAAAATTAAAAAAAAACTAGTGGAAATTTTGTGATAGATTATTAAATTAAGGCAATTTAGGTGATCAGCACTTCAAAGTGAGTAGAAAAATAATCGCTGTGCATGATTTTGTATCATTTTGTAATTGCGAGTCAAAACCGTGGGTTGTCCAGGGGTTCCTCACATACTTTTAAAATATTTAAAACATGATTGGTTCACATTTCGTAAATTCGAGAGTGATTTCTATACGCTTTTTTATATTTAAGAATCAAATTCAGTAGTCTTGTACTTCATTCAGTAGTCTTGAGCTTTGATACATGATTTATTTTGAATTTGATACGCTGATTCCAAATTCTTAAATGTAAGTTACCCAAAATTTATGGAATAATTGTTTTTCTGAGAGTGGTTTCAAAAGAATATTTTCCTATAACGGTACACAAATTAAAAAAATGTTCATGTTCAACAAAATTCATTCTTTACTACCATCGTAACAAAAAGTCTTAAGCTATTTGAATGCGTTTTGTATAGTATTTTAAAATACGCAAAAAGCTATTTTTCGCGTTTTTAATCACGATTTTCTCAAAATTGAGAGGTGATAGAGAATTCGGAATAGAGATTTGGAATCAGCAAGTAAAATACTAAAATTATGCACCAAGCTTCTACTGACAGCGACTTTTCATTTTGTAGAGGTGTATTATTCGTGTCAAATTGTTCTAATTCTAATATTGGTCACCATTTTTGGTTTTAATTATTTAAGACAGATTTTGGCTCCTGGAACCAATAAAATAATTAATTTTTTCTATTTCCTTATATGAGGCCAATTTCTGTAAGCTATCACAGAAACCTAAATCCTAAATAGCAAAAATTTGTGTACGATTTTAAGTACTGATGCAATTTTTGTAAGTTTTGGTAAAGTGGGGAAATGTACATCGAAAATACTTATATGTATCATAAACGATTCTTAGTCAAAGTTTGGTTAAAGCTGCGCTGTAGATTTTTTTTTATTAATCATCATTACAACTTTAATTTATTAAAATATCTTATGTAGGGTGAATTGTTCTAAAGTAGCATTGGTTAAGTTTCTTAACCACAGAAATTTCTATGGTTAAATTTTACCATTGGTTAGAAGAAATGCTTGGTTAAAATTTAGATAAGTTATTCAAAAAATATGTTTACCAGTGGTTAAGGCTAGTAGAGGTCTTAACCAGGGTATAAATTGAGATAAGTTAACGGGCCTTAAACTAGAAGTTTCTGGTGATTAAGTTGCATAGCTATTGTTTACACAATGAAAAGGCAAACATTTTCTTTATACAAACTTTTAACCCTCCCATGACCGTTAGTGGTGTTTTAAGCAGTAAACATAAATTTTTTTGTCAAAACTAAACTTTGAATGTCTCTCATTTAATTTTGGATACTTGTAAATACGTATACTCTTTATCATATAATAGGAAATTTAGCGTAGAGTTAAAGCAAAATAAGTTTTTTTATTAAATATTTCGTCCATTCCATGACAGAAAGCCTGAAAACTGATGAGTTATAGATTTTCTACATATGTGTACTAGGAAGCCATGTGAATCTTCCATTTTGGGTATAGGATGGGTTCAGCGAACTTATGTAAAACACCACGAGGTACAGTTTTGTGGAACTATTTAACCCTCTAACTCTTCAATTAAAGGGACTTTTTTGGTCCCGTTTTTAAAAGGGACAAAAAGACCCGTAAGCTGAAGAGTTAGAGGGTTAAAATGTTCCACAGAAATGTTAAACATAGTGCTTTACTTGAAATAGAAGAGTCACATGGTTTCCTCCTAAAATTTAGGTTTGTGGGCATTTGAGCGGCAATTGTGTATAAGTACGAAATTAACCCATAAACACATTTTAAGTTTTGACTTATTTCTGGCGTTGTACTTAAATTTTCAACCTTGATGTCTTCAGAGTAGAATTTCATGACAAATATTTTTGTGGAATATTTTAACCCTCTAACTCCTGAATTAAAGGTACTTTTTGACCCTTTTCGAAAGGGCCTCAAACGACCCGTAAGTTGAAGAGTTAGAGGGTTAAAATCTTCCGCAAAAATATTTGCCATAAAATTCTACTACGAGTCTCTGAAGACATCAAAGTTTAAAATTTAGGTTCAATGCCAGAAATAAGTCAGAACTTAAAATATGTTTAATAGTTAATTTCGCGCCAATCTGAAGCGCTCAATAGAACACCCATATGTGCAAAAGTGATATTTTCTCACCTCCCCACGCACTTTCTGATAGATTGGGTGTAAAAAATAATATCCTCTCGAATTAAAACAGGCCAGTAACCCGCGGCTTTTAGCCTTAAAAATGGACTAAAATTAATTCAAAGTTTATTTGCGCATAACTCATAAAGTAAAGGTTTTACAGAAAAATACAATATAAGCATATCTACAGGCAATAATATGGCTAGCATTTTTCTCATACACATTTTTGACGTATCGATGACGCGTCATGGTGATTTATGAGATTAAAATCAAAGTGATTTATATGGTTAAACACAAATTTGGCTTTAACCACCTAAATCACCATGATCGGTTATCGATACGTCAAAAATGTGTATGAGAAAAATGCTAGGCATATTATTGCCTGTGGATATGCTTATTTAGTATTTTTCAGTAAAACCTTTACTTTAAGAGTTATAGCGCTAAGAACCTTTGAATTAATTTTAGTCCATTTTTAGGGCTAAAAGCCGCGGGTGACTGGCCTGTTTTAATACGAGAGGACCAATTTTTGTGGAGATATTATTTTTTACGCCCAATCTACTGGAAAATGCGTGGGGAGGTGAAAAAAAGAACACTTTTGCAAATTCCATATATTTCATGGGTGCTCCAACGTACATATGTATGTAGTATCAGATATAAAGGTATTCATTTAAGTAACAACAGTCGTAGGCTTCAAATTAGCAGCCATTGTCTGTCATAGTTAATGTGAATATCAAAATAGAATGTGTCCGCTATAAATTTTGATATTATAGATATTTTTGCAGTCATAGAAACAGTGATTGTAGTCATTATTATACTTAACAATTGCAGCAGTTATTGTAAAACTAGTCGTTTGAATTTTAATAACTATGCCATAGTCTTTTAAAGCTAACCCTATAGTCATAATTGTAGTTAATACCAAAAATGCCATCTTTATTGTTTTGTATTCTCGGAATTAATATTTTATTAAACCATTTAAAACCAATGTCATTAAATACGACTTTTTTTAACTAAGCCATCTCTAGTTAATAAACCAGTATTAAAGCCTTGTCATTAGTTTTTAATTCACACCGTAAGTCAATAAAGCGTTAAATGCATAAGAATTAGATTGTCTTTATTTGAATTTTTTTCTCTAATATTAACAATAAACCAGTTATAAATCTCTGTGATATTAAAAAATAAAAAAAAAACCAACAACATCAGTTTAAATATCAAATGTTTTAAATTACGATATTAAACCTGTTGTATGGTGTTTTCTTGTTTTTTTTATAATTTATAATTATAAAAAAACAGGCAACTACAACAAAAAACTACAATAAATAAATATTAAAAATAAATAAATACCATATGCCAACATTTAGAGAGGGAACATGTGAAATACATACCTGAAAGTAAAAAAATAATAAGAATTAATTAACGTATTTATTAAATAACTTAAAAAAAAGCAAATATTATTACTTTTTCGCTAAAATATTTAGTTTTCTAAAAAACTTAGCTAGAATTAAAAAAAAAATTCATTAAAAACAGAAAACGAAAATAACCCAGCAAAACTTTGGTAACGGGTGCGATATACTCACGCATTACTTAGTAATGATACCTTATTACATTCTGCATTATTTCAAAACAAAAAGTAATGACTTACCAATCACTGATTTATAAACCGAAAGTAATGATTAAAACATTTTTCAAAATCTATTTTTAGACACATTACTTTGTGGTTTTTTGTAAGCATGGGTGTAAGGTGTATATTTTTCGACATTACGAATGAAAATACTAAGCACAACAATTCATTTACTTTTAAGCAATCAAATGTTATAGGTGCCGATAGCTCAGGTGTTAGAGTTATCGTCTAACAAGCAGGGATACCAGGATCGAATCCCAGCGTGACCACGTTTTGTATATTTAATAAAAAAAAATTATTTGTAATTAATTTTTTTTAAATACAATTTTTTTTACGAAAATTTATTTTTAGACCCATTACTTTCCCCATCCTCCTAACCACATAAGTAAGCAATTACTTTATCACCTCCTCCCCATACATTACCTTGGGGCTCAGCGCCTGTAAAATTCATCAGTGAAGTAAGGCGTAAAGTAATGAATCGGCCCCTATGGCAACACAATACTTTACACATTATTTGGTAATGTGTGGTTTTGCTGGGAATGGCATGTGATTTATATAAAAGATATTGCGTACAAGAAGTTAATAAATCAATATTTAGTTAAATGATAAAAGTATTATTAATGAACGGTATTAAAACCTACGCATTTATGGCTTACTTTGGTTAAGTTTAAATATTAATAATAAATTAAAAAAAAAAAAATTAATAAATTACACTACATACGAGTAAATGACACAAATTTTTAGGTCATGATCTCGAGGGTGGGTTATTATTCTAACGCTAAACAAAAGTACTCAGTTGGGAAATATTTTCCTATAACTTTTAAAACCTTATTAAACTATTTTCATCGGCCATTAAAAGCCCCATATTTTGAAAGTGGATTATGTGACAATACAATATCAAAAATAGGCTTTTAAAGTTCCCTGATTACGAATCTGCAGTCATAATTGAAAAATTTTAAATGAATCTCATAGAAATAAATCTGTAAAAATAGCAGAAAAAGTTATTAAAAATTTGTTAAAAATTATGTTTAGGGACAACAAAATTACAACTGTTAAATGCACATAATTTTAGTTATAATTGAGTTAAATTTTTGTTAACGGAAAATAGCAAATTAACCTGCTAAAATCAGCAAAAAACTTTGCTAAATAATTAGTAGCCTAAAAAAATCATGAAAAAAATTTTAAATTTACTAATTGTTTTTTTAGATTTTTTTTTGAAATGCAAATAAAAATCGAGCCCTTTGAAAATAGCAGTTTACAATTTTTTTAGCAAATATTTCTGCTCATTTTAGCAAAATAGACTGCTATTTGTATTCAACTAAAAATAGCAAAAATTTTGAAGGTATAACAGTTTTTTTTTGCTATTTTTAGTCTACTAATATTTATATAATTATCAGCATATTTTACAGTACAATTTTTTATTTTCAATTAACTAAAAGTTAACTTAAATATAACTAAAATTCTGTAAATTTAACAGTTTTAATTTTGCTGTTCTTATTTTACTAGAACTTAATAAAAAAATTTGGTTATTTCAGCATTTTTTTTCTACAAGATCATTTTTAACCAGCTTTTTCTGCTGTTTTTACAGGTTTATTTTTATCTGTGTAGTACGGCTTAAAGTTTAAGGATCTCGGGAGCTTTACAGGAAAAAGAAATCCAAGTGAAAACACAGATTGAATGAAACTCGGATATTGATAAAGAAGGCAAAACAAACTGTCTGGTATTTTGTGTTAACTTCTCAATCTGTAGATACCCAGCAAAAGCATGGTAATAATAGGTAATTACCTTTTGCAATACATTAAAATACAAAATAATGACATACTGACAATAAGTTATAAAATAATACTTATATATTCTTGCAAAGTAATTACTTACTAGTAATTGATTAAATAAATACCGATTTAGTCTTTTTTATATTATTATTTTATTTATTAATTTGTTTTGAACTAAATAGGAAATTTCCCAAGATAAAAAGTTTTTTTGCCAATATGACCAACTACTTCACAGTGTAGGGTAACCAATTATATCCTAATTTCTGAGTAACCACTTATTCTACCTCTGTGAGTAACTACCTATTTTTTCACTATTGGTAACCACGCTGATAACTCAGTTTTCACACTTTTTTTTGTAAGTGAGAGGGTAATGAGCACCCATGAATTTTTTATCATTGCGAACAAAAGTAATGTTGCGAGTAAATAGCGTGGTAACCAGTGCAACCCTTTGCGTGCTACTTACTAGCTTAATTACTTGATAATGTCTGTTTTTGCTGGTTACGAGCGTAAAAAGGGGAGAGAAAACAAAATATTGGCTTTGGCCAATGGCCTTGCAACTCTCTCAATATTTTTTATTTGAAGAAATATTATGCGGCTTGGAACAGGAACGAACTCCGATTGGTTAATCAGGGATGGAAAAGGCTCACTTAATCGGGCTCTTATACCAAAAAATGTTAGATATTTAAAAATGTAAGTAACTAAAAAATAGCTTCCTCTTTGGCTCGTTAAAAAAAATAAAAATTAAATATTTAAATATTAGCAAATATTAGCACAAATTGCGAAAAAAAAAACATTTGCAAAAGGCGAAATTTTTGCAACAATATATTCGTTTGCAGAATGTCGATCGCTGATTACCTCTTTTAATTCATTTTCTGTACCATAAAGCCTTTTTCGAATTCCGCCGTTATTTTGCAACTTTTTAAGTGCGGTTTTTTTAAATATATATATATATATATATTTAAATAGGGATTAAATTTTTTTACCATAAAGTCTTTTTTCAAATTCCGTTATTATTTTGCAATTCTTTATGTGCGTTTTTTTTTTAATTTATAATCTAGGGGCTATAATACACATTTCATACAACAAAGTTTGGTGGCTAGTTGCAAAAAAAATCGCGAAAAATAAAATTTGCAAAAACGAAAATTTTTGCATCAATATATTTGTTTGCAGAATCTAAATCGCTGATTACGTTTCCTAATTAATTTTTTGTACCACAAAGTCTTTTTTCGGGTTCCGCTTTTATTTTGCAATTTTTTAAGTACGTTTTTTTTTTAATTTATAATCTAGGGACTACAATACACATTTCATAGAACAAAGTTTGGTCGCTAGTTACAAAAAAAAAAAATCCGCGAAAAATAAAATTTGCAAAAATGAAAAATTTTTTCATCAATATATTTGTTTGCAGAATGTAAATCGCTGATTAAGTTTTTTAATTAATTTTTTGTACCATAGAGCCTTTTTCCGCTTTCCGCGATTATTTTGCAATTTTTTAAGTGTGGTTTTTTTAAATTTATAATCTAGGGTCTATAGTACCAATTTTATACACAAAAGTTTGGTGCTTATTTTGCAAAAAAAAAAAAAAAATAATAAATAAATCGCGAAAAAAATATTTGCAAAAAGGAAAATTTTTGCGTCATTGTATTTATTTGCAGATTGTTAATCGCTGATTGAGTTTTTTAATTATTTTTTCTACCACAAAGTCTTTTTTCCCGTTCCTCTATTATTTTGCAATTTTTTAAGTGCGGTTTTTTAAATTTTTAATCTACGGAGTATAATGCCCATTTCATAAAACAAAGTTTGGTTGTTAGTTGCAAAAAAAGAAAATTTTGGCATCGTTTACAGAATGTAAATCTTTTAATTAATTTTTTGAACCCCAAAGCCTTTTTTCGCATTCCGATATTATTTTGCAATTTTTTAGGTATGGTTTTTTAAAATTCATAATCTAGGGCTATAATACTGTTGGATTAGTATAATTCCATAGTATAGTTCCATTCTTGATTTTTATAACTAAATTATTATTTTCCATCCCTGGTTACAATCGATGTTTTGAGTCATACAAAGAGCGCACATAATGACCCTGCAAACATTTAAAAGATACCTTCCAAGAAGATATTAAAGCGATATCTTCTATTTGCCATTTGAATGAAAATAATCAAGTAGTATTTACTCTGAAATTTTCTTCCTTTTGTCACTTGGAAGATAATTCGGCGATATTAGGAAAAAAATAATTCAAAAATTTTATCTTTTGTCATAACTTTTAATGACAATATTGCGGCAATATCACCTTTGTATCATTTGGAAGATAAAGCAAATTTGTTTGGAATCTTTTATAAATTTGAAAAAAATTAAAACTAAATTTGTACAAAAACAATCAAAAGATATATAGGAAATAAACTCGTGAAAAGTTAAGATTAATTGCGCGGGAAAAATCGGCTAAGATGAAATCAAGATAATTTATAAGTTGGTCAATGGATTATGTATGCAGATATTGTTTTTCAGGATTAAATTTAATAATGAAAAAATTAAATCGTTTTTTTATTGTACCGGGAGTTTATTTAGCGATATCCCTTTTATCTTCCATATGAGTTATTGCTTTCATATTGCCTGGAAGTATTGTTTTAGTGTAACAGTTGTTTCCGACGGAGGAAACTTCCGGAATACGAAATTGATATTGCCGACAATAAATGTTTTCTTCCTGGTGATATGTTCGGAGAATCTTCTTCGTATTGCTGTTCTATTATGTTCCTGTTCCAAGGCACATAATAGAACAAATACTTTCTCAGTAATAGAGAGTCCCCCAATCTCTTTATTATGTATACTCTTTGCTTTGGCCACAGTTGCTGCCAGCCAGTCAATATTAAATTTTCTACTATTATTTTTCGCTATTTCTTTTAAAACTTACTTTTCAATTTTGCATCAAAGTAGTTTTGTTCCTACACTCAAAAAAAAATAGAATTAATAGAAAAATTAGTAAAACGTCTTGTATAGCAAGTGTACTAGTTTTCACACATTTTTGTATGTTGAAATTCCGTTTTCAGCTAAAGTTTTAGTTATATTTTTTTTAGCACTAAACTAATTTTGAACTAATGTTTTACTAATTTACTTTGCTACAAAAATTGTGCTAATAACCGCATTTATAGCGTGGACGACAACCAGATAGGCAAGATGTAGATGTCACAGCTTGTCTGGATGTAGTACAGACAACGGAAATGTTCATTTAAAAAAAAAAACAACTCCACACAATTTCTATATTTAAATTTTCAGCAAATAAATTAACTAAAGTAAAATTTCTCCACAAATTTTTTGAGTTTTTTTCAATCTACTAATATTCAGCAAAAAGTTTAGTGATTTTAGCAAGAATTTTTTTCATTTGCAATAGACTAAGTGTTAGCAAAACTTTTGCTGAGATTACTATTGTTTTTGGTAAAAAACTCTCTGATTACCAACTTTTTTGCAAGCACGCTTCTGACTAAAAAATTGATGACACAGCAAAATATTTTTTGCTGAATTTACTGACTTTATTTTTTGAGTGTACGGTTTTTTCAAAGCGCAATTCCCAAGATATTTTAGTAGTGTTTTGTGACTTTATGTTTATGTTTACATATGAATTTATATTTATTTACTTTTTTTTTTTTTTTTTACTAAAAATGTCATTATTTTACTTGTAAAAGTTAAATTTATGCAGCTGTTATCATAACATTTATGGTAAGTTTGAATGTTTGCATTTGTTTATATATATTTGTATATCAAGTTAGTTAGATTCTTTAAACCAGTTTTCTAGTTTTCAACTGGTGTATTCGTATCATGGTACAAACTTGAGCACAACTATTATAAATTTAACTTTTTGTCTTTATGTCCGTCCGTCCGTCTGTCTCTATTTTGTTTATTTTTATGCATTTTAAACTACGTTTGTATATACTACCCCAGTCTAGAAAAACGTTTGCAGTAAATGGTTAACTAGTTACATTCTTAATATTTTTGTTAATACTTTTAATTGGGTGAGGGGCGCATAATCATGGGTAGTTACCTATATGCTTACAGTGATTGAAAAAATAATGAGTCTAAAAAGAGATTTTCAAACAAAATTAAAATTATATAAAAAAAAAATATTATATTGCCGATTTTTTTTAATAGGTGCTTGTTCTGGGAATCGAACCTATTATTCCAGGTTCTCAGTCGATATTTCTATACTCTAAGCTCTCTTGCAATAGAATATTTGATAAATAATAGCATAAATGCATTACGTGTAATAAGTCGAGTCTAACATGTAATAAGTAGAGTATGATATTTATAAAATAATATCAAAAATAACCAAAGAACCGTTAATTTTTGTGAAGCGACAATTATATTTTTATTAAGTTTTTATCAGTTTATTGTTTTGCAAACCAATTGGAATCGGTAGGGAAGCATTTTATATTTTGAAATAATGATAAAAATAAACCATTATTGCTAAAGTATGATTTTATGTTTTAAAATAATGATAGTTCAAAAAATAATAATACCCCATTAAAGTTTCAACACTGGGATGTATTTTGTTTTATGTTACAGCAAATTAACATGAAAGTATTGCATTTTCCAAAGATTATATGCATTTAGAGAATACAAGAAGAGGTGACTAAATGTATGAAGTGAGTGTATATTTGATGGGGAGAGTGTAAATATTGTCTAAATAAATTTAAATGGCTAATAAGATAAAACTTATTATAGAGTTGGCTAAAAACAACAAAAAAATACATATTAAGACTCTTTATAGTGGATGACAACATCAGGAGGTAATAAAAATAACAAATTTTTGATGACCCAAAAAGATAAGAAATTTAGAAAAAAAAAAGAAAATATATATAAGACAACAAGTTGTGTTATATTTTCAATGGGGGGAAAAATTATAAGCGCCGGAAGAACACAAAACTTTAAAAACATAGATAAGGATTTTGGAAACAAGTTAGAAATTTCCAATGGATTCAAATGGTACAACTTTTTATAAAAACCCAAAAATATCAACAAAAGCTTCCCAGGAAATTTTTTATATAAGCTGTTGACCAACCAGAACCGATTCCATTAAACTATTGCCCGAAGTCATTTCACGAATCTAAAATCTTTGGTATAACTTTCGGAAAATCAGTTATAAAAGATGACAAAGTAACTTGTGTTAAATTTGTTGTTGCTGTTTTGGATTCTTTCCTTGATATTTTAAATCTCGAATAACGCACCTGGACGAGAAGAAGAAATTTTCATTGAAATATTAGTAGACTAAAAATAGTCTACCCTAAAAATATTTCTAAAAATTCTGACTATTTAAAATACGGATAAGGACAAGCCTCCAACAGATTATTTTTCACAATTTGTTAACTACCAACAAATTTTGGGATTTTACCAATTCAATTCTTTTAATGCAATTAATGTTTATCTCGATCAAAATAAATTTGAAATATTCAGTTACATTTTTGTTTGAAAAGTTACAAAAAAAAATTTAAACCTGCTATTGATACAATCATAACATCCCGAGTAAAAATAATACTATATAGTCATATATAATATGATTAAGTTATATCTGTATAAATATGTATACAGTTACATCCGAAAAATGGCCCGATGTAATTGTATCAGTTGTTTATCAGTTTTTATCTAATTGTATCGGTTAACATATTAACTGATTAAATTATATATTAATCAGATTAAATTGTATCAGATTTTTCGCCTGATACAATTAACAAAATATTTTGAAAAATTTTTTTTTTATAAGTTTTGGTTGTAAAAATAAGCATTTTGTAATTTGTAAGGGAGTAAGCTCTTACTTTTCTATTACTAGACCTATTATTTTAACAAGGGCATGTCAATCGTTGTAACCAGAGCTGTAAATGGAGCATTAATTTTTGAATTAATTCTTTTCACAAAAATCACGAATTGAATAAAATTTGAATCAATTCACATTAATTTGGCAAAATAGAATTGCAATTCATTTACAATTCATTTGAATTGAATTGATTTTGAATTAATTCAAGTGCATTAGCAAAATTAAAAATCAATTGCAATGAAATTATTAATTGCTTCTTGAATATTAAATGTGTTTTTGTCGTTCACCGTATATCAAAACCAAAATAAGTGTCACTACATTGCTAGATCTGTCAAAACAACAGAGTAGTACATTGGAAGATGACAAAGCAAATTGTGGAAAATTTTCTGTTGTTGTTTTTGTTTTTTCTTTGATATTTTAAATGTTTAATAACGCTCCTAGACGAGAACAAGAAATTCTCATTGAGTTTGTAATTTAATTTAACAAATATTTCCAGAAATTCTAAAAACGTCATCCCCTGATGATTTCCTTAGGCAAGAATGAAATCCGGATAGGGACATGCCTACAACGGATTATTTTTCACAATTTGTTAAATACGTTTGGGATTTTTAGCATATTTAATTCGGATTTTTAGCATAATATATCCCGATAACATAGAATAAAAAAAAAAAAAATAAGTAATACTTGAAGAAATAAACTCCAAATACCATGTTTACTTTGATTGATTGCAAGTAGGGAATGCATCCCGGGATTTCCCGTCCCGGGATTCCCGGGAAATTAGGCATTTTTCAATTCCCGCATTCCCGGGAATTTGGACCGGGAATCCCGGGATTTAAAAAAATGCAGTTTAAAATAATTAAGTTAATTATTTCAAATTTACTTATGCAAAAGTTTCCAACGTTTTGAAAATAGTAAAAATCTTACATTAGGCTTGCTCATTTACTTACAAAATTGTAGTAAAAGTATAAAGATTTTCGAGTAAACGAACACACTGATTAATTTGTGTACTTAATCGAACTTTTTAAGTTCGTTTCTTTAACAGGCACTAAAAGGAACTTAAAAAATATATTTTTTAAGAAAACCACTCAACTAAATAGTGTTTGTATAAAAATTTTTGAATCACACTTATTCTGTACAGAATTAAAGACAAATTTGACCATTGATTTTTAAAAATTTTCAAATTTGTTCCCATAATTTTTAAAATTTTTTCCAATTTTATAAAATTATTTTCTATATTAATTATTTTTATTTTTTTTTTTACGGACAAGTGCTTTCTTTAGTCTAAAAATTAGTTTTAGTTTATTCAATTTTTAAAATTACATATATAATAAGACTTATATAATTTCTAATATAAAATTAATTTTTTCCCACTACGAATATTCCAAGAAAAACCACCTTAGCTTTTTCACGATGATGAAAATTTGAGGTCTTTAAGACATTTTATTAATAAAAATTTTTAAATTACTATAAAATATTTTCCAATTTATGTCCCTTGCGGGATCCCGGGAATTCAAAATAAATTTCCCGCTTTCCCGGGAAATCAAAACGTGCGGGATTTTGCATTCCCTAATTGCAAGTCATTTTTAATTCATTTGAATTAATTCAAAATCAAGTCAATTCATTTGAATGGGAAATGAATTGCAACCCGTTTTGCCAAATTCATTTGAATTGAAAATGAATTGCAATTAATTTTCGCCAAATTCATTTGAATTGGAAATGAATTGAAATTCATTTTCCCAATTCATTTGAATTTGAAATGAATTACAATCATTTTGCCAAATTCATTTGAATTGAAAATGAATTTCAATTAATTTTCGCCAAATTCATTTGAATTGGAAATGAATTGAAATTCATTTTCCCAATTCATTCTAAACTTACAGGTAAGAAGTTTTCAAAAACATTGTATTTAAATTTTAGTTTTTTAAACCGTATATTAATTTTAAATTCACGGGTTTTTAACAAAAAATAGAATTTCAAAAATTTTCTAGAAAAACGAATTATTTATACCAATAGAACATCCAAACGTATGAATTTGGTATAACAAGTAATGCAAAGGTAAGGTGTATGGGTCCAAAGTAATGCAAGGGAAAGCGGTTTGATATATTACCAGGTAATATGGATAGGAGATTTTGCTGGGCAATATCACATTTTAAAAATAGCGGAACCACTAAAGTAAATAATTTTCTAAGAAGAAACCGGTTTCCTTCTAAACCATTTATCGGAATGCTTTGGGTATCGTTTAATATAAATTTGACATCAGGTTTCCGAAATTCTATATGGCGAATTCAATATGGCAGCTAATTTTTTACAAAGAAGTGTGGCAACATTTGCGAAAAAGGTGACATGGAGGAGATAAGAAGATAAACAAAAAATCTAAAGTAGAATGTTTGTATGTGTCTGTTTGATCACTTCTGGAAGTCAAAAACAATAACAGAAAGCTGAATAGGAAAGAAACTATGAATTAGCTGCACTTTATGTAAGGCCGTACGTGGGTTAGATGGCTAAGCTGTCGAACTCTAGTATAGTTACGTTTGCAATGTAGGAGTGCATGGGTTCAATTCCTACAGCCGACGGGTTGTTGAAAAAATTATCATATAGACACAATCTGACAATAAGATATAAACAATAATACAATTTAATGGAAAATCACTGATGAAGCCTGTCCATTAGAACATACCACCTAGAAAAAGTGCGCCGTACACCATCTAGTAGGAAGTATTTTTTTAAGGCAGTTTCAAAATAATTTTTTTTTTTGCCGAACGTAGGGATCGCCATTTTACAAATTTCTTATATCTTTGGCGTTTACAGTCGGATCGTAAAGTGCAATACATCGATGTTTTCCTCTCGAGGGGACCAATGTTTTGCTCTAAGGGCCATTGACCTCAAGTATCCCGTCCTGGTATTTACCCACCAGATCTCCATTGCTACCAAACTACTGTACGACCCTAATGTCAGAAAATTAAAGCTCGAAAAAAATCATTAAACTTTTGCCAAGGAAGTTTTTCGATAAACCCAGCAGAAATTTTTTTTTATTTGTTTTTGTTGCCTTTAAAAAAATTTTTTTATTCGGTTTTTCCTTTATAGCAAAACACTGGTCTCCTCGAGGCATAAAAATCGATATATCACACTTTAGAATCCGATTTTAAATGCCAAAGCTATAATAAAAAATTAAAAAGGGCGACCCCTACGTTCGGCAAAATCGCCTTCCAAGAATACTTCATATTGTAGGGTGTACGGCGAACTTTTTTTTGAGGTACGCTCTACTGTCCATAGAAAAAGGCAGAAACTAGATCTAGTCTGATTTGCAAATTTAATGTGTTTATAACTTTTGAAAAAATGTTTATTCTTTTTCTTAACCTCAAACCGTATGTTCTTATTTATAGTTTCCAATTCAATCATATTAATAATAACAAATTTAAATTAAACAAGAATAAATAAAAATGCATATTAATTACAATATTAATTGCAGTTGGTCTTTATGACGCGTTTGAAAAAACAACACTTTACTAAAGAAATCGAATTTATTTTATATCATTTATGCAGGAATTTTAGAAACTTTATAAAACTTTTGTAACTTATCATGGCGCATTTTATTAAAAGAAATACGAGAGAATTTCTGTAGCAGCAAAACATTTACACATAAATGTTTATAAAATAAGTGCTTTATAAAATTCTAGGAGGCTTACAACACAAATATTGCATACGAAATATGTTTCATAAGCTACTAAAATTTTGTAAAGCATTTATGAATTTACACATTAGTTTTCAACATTTCCCCTTTATAAACTCTATCATTAATTGTCAATGATTTTTCCCATTATTTCATTTGTATAATATATTTTTCTTTTTTCGCCATAAATGTTTTTCTCTATTCTATAGTTGTTCATAAAGATTCTGTATACTTTGTGGCTGGAAATCTATAATTTCTGAGGGAGAGATTACTGTTGTTGAATCCTTGAGTACTACAACCAATTTTTGATATTGTATTATAAATAGAATATTTTTTAATTTTTTTTTTAATAGGGGAGGGTGGAGTGAAATGGACTATGGGGTAAAGTCAAAAATTTGTAATTGTTCCCACACTGTACATTTTCAGAAATTTTTACAATCTTGTCTTTTTGGTAATTAAAATCTGTGTACGTATTCGAGCACCCATATGTGCAAAAGTGTTATTTTTCCAGCTCCCCGCTCATTTATGTCCTCAAAATTACCCTAAAAAAGGTTCATGGATTTAATGTGTGTGAAGTTAAATTCCAAAGTTAAATTCCATTTAACATAACACTGTTATTTT
This sequence comes from Leucophora obtusa, assembly GCA_949987735.1. Classification (NCBI taxonomy): domain Eukaryota; kingdom Metazoa; phylum Arthropoda; class Insecta; order Diptera; family Anthomyiidae; genus Leucophora; species Leucophora obtusa. The sequence goes on along the minus strand of OX465297.1, from coordinate 108,594,349 downwards.
AACAGTTTTGTTTCTCACTCTCATTTTAATGTTTTTTGTTGCATATTTTTCAGCGTTACATTCCAAAGATAAATTCCATTAGCAGAACACCGGAAACAGTAACAGAATTTGCTAAATATATATCAAATGTAATATTTAGGAATATTTTTGTTTTTTTTTTCATTTCTAAATTATAGCTTTAATAAAAAAATTTAAATATATTTATATATACATATATATTTATAATTTTTTTTGTTTAACCAGAAAACATGTAAAAAATTATTTGATCTAAAATATTGTTTAACCAACGGTTTAACCCTTAAATGCATGGTGTAGCCATTTGGCAACATACCGGTTTTTTAATAAAAAAAAAACACTTGATGCACAAAAACTGCAATTTTGGGCATTAGGGGCCCCTTCTGAAAATTTAGCGCAGAATTTTTAAAAATTAAATTACCACTGCGGCCATGTTTGACGAAAAGACGAAAGCACACCTAATACATTTTAAATCCACTGAAATTTAGCTTCCGTGGACATACTCCATATGACCGTACCTATCTCTGGAGCGCAGTAAGAAATTATTAAAATTTACCATATTTTGTACACTGCGGCCATGTTTGACGAAAACACGAAACCACACCTCATACATTTTAAATCTACTGAAATTTAGCTTGCGTGGACATACTCCATGTGGCCGTAGCTATCTCTAGAGCGCAGTAAGAAATTATCATATTTTGTAAATTTTTTCTGGGCATATTAAAACATCAATTACCACTGCGGCCATGTTTGACGAAAAGACGAAACCACACCTAATACAGGTTACATCTACTGAAATGTAGCTTCCGTGGACATACCCCATATGGCCGTAGCTATCTCTGGAGCGCAGTAAGAAATTATTAAAATTTACCATATTTTGTAAATTTTTTCTGGGCATATTAAAACTTAAATTACCACTGCGGCCATGTTTGACGAAAAGACGAAAGCACACCTAATACATTTTAAATCCACTGAAATTTAGCTTCCGTGGACATACTCCATATGACCGTACCTATCTCTGGAGCGCAGTAAGAAATTATTAAAATTTACCATATTTTGTAAATTTTTTCTGGGCATATTAAAACTTAAATTACCACTGCGGCCATGTTTGACGAAAAGACGAAACCACACCTAATACAGGTTAAATCCACTGAAATTTAGCTTCCGTGGACATACTCCATGTGGCCGTAGCTATCTCTGGAGCGCAGTAAGAAATTATTAAAATTTACCATATTTTGTAAATTTTTTCTGGGCATATTAAAACTTAAATTACCACTGCGGCCATGTTTGACGAAAAGACGAAACCACACCTAATACAGGTTAAATCCACTGAAATTTAGCTTCCGTGGACATACTCCATGTGGCCGTAGCTATCTCTGGAGCGCAGTAAGAAATTATTAAAATTTACCATATTTTGTAAATTTTTTCTGGGCATATTAAAACTTAAATTACCACTGCGGCCATGTTTGACGAAAAGACGAAACCACACCTAATACAGGTTACATCTACTGAAATGTAGCTTCCGTGGACATACCCCATATGGCCGTATCTATCTCTGGAGCGCAGTAAGAAATTATTAAAATTTACCATATTTTGTAAATTTTTTCTGGGCATATTAAAACTTAAATTACCACTGCGGCCATGTTTGACGAAAAGACGAAACCACACCTAATACATTTTAAATCCACTGAAATTTAGCTTCCGTGGACATACTCCATGTGGCCGTAGCTATCTCTGGAGCGCAGTAAGAAATTATTAAAATTTACCATATTTTGTAAATTTTTTCTGGGCATATTAAAACTTAAATTACCACTGCGGCCATGTTTGACGAAAAGACGAAAGCACACCTAATACATTTTAAATCCACTGAAATTTAGCTTCCGTGGACATACTCCATGTGGCCGTAGCTATCTCTGGAGCGCAGTAAGAAATTATTAAAATTTACCATATTTTGTAAATTTTTTCTGGGCATATTAAAACTTAAATTACCACTGCGGCCACGTTTGACGAAAAGACGAAACCACACCTAATACAGGTTAAATCTGCTGAAATTTAGCTTCCGTGGACATACTCCATGTGGCCGTAGCTATCTCTGGAGCGCAGTAAGAAATTATTAAAATTTACCATATTTTGTAAATTTTTTCTGGGCATATTAAAACTTAAATTACCACTGCGGCCATGTTTGAAGAAAAGACGAAACCACACCTAATACATTTTAAATCCACTGAAATTTAGCTTGCGTGGACATACTCCATGTGGCCGTAGCTATCTCTAGAGCGCAGTAAGAAATTATCATATTTTGTAAATTTTTTCTGGGCATATTAAAACATAAATTACCACTGCAGCCATGTTTGACGAAAAGACGAAACCACACCTAATACAGGTTACATCTACTGAAATGTAGCTTCCGTGGACATACCCCATATGGCCATAGCTATCTCTGGAGCGCAGTAAGAAATTATTAAAATTTACCATATTTTGTAAATTTTTTCTGGGCATATTAAAACTTAACTTACCACTGCGGCCATGTTTGACGAAAAGACGAAACCACACCTAATACAGGTTAAATCTGCTGAAATTTAGCTTCCGTGGACATATTCCATGTGGCCGTAACTATCTCTGGAGCGCAGTAAGAAATTATTAAAATTTACCATATTTTGTAAATTTTTTCAGGGCATATTAAAACTTAAATTACCACTGCGGCCATGTTTGACGAAAAGACGAAACCACACCTAATACATTTTAAATCCACTGAAATTTAGCTTCCGTGGACATACTCCATGTGGCCGTAGCTATCTCTGGAGCGCAGTAAGAAATTATTAAAATTTACCATATTTTGTAAATTTTTTCTGGGCATATTAAAACTTAAATTACCACTGCGGCCATGTTTGAAGAAAAGACGAAACCACACCTAATACATTTTAAATCCACTGAAATTTAGCTTCCGTGGACATACTCCATATGACTTTACCTATCTCTGGAGCGCAGTAAGAAATTATTAAAATTTACCATATGTTGTAAAATTTTTCTGGGCATACAAAACTTAAATTACCACTGCGGCCATGTTTGACGAAAAGACGAAACCACACCTAATACATTTTAAATCCACTGAAATTTAGCTTCCGTGGACATACTCCATGTGGCCGTACCTATCTCTGGAGCGCAGTAAGAAATTATTAAAATTTACCATATGTTGTAAAATTTTTCTGGGCATATTAAAACATAAATTACCACTGCGGCCATGTTTGCCGAAAAGATGAAAGCACAGCTAATACATTTTAAATCCACTGAAATTTAGCTTCCGTGGACATACTCCATATGACCGTACCTATCTCTGGAGCGCAGTAAGAAATTATTAAAATTTACCATATTTTGTAAATTTTTTCTGGGCATATTAAAACATAAATTACCACTGCAGCCATGTTTGACGAAAAGACGAAACCACACCTAATACAGGTTACATCTACTGAAATGTAGCTTCAGTGGACATAGTCCATATGACCGTACCTATCTCTGGAGCGCAGTAAGAAATTATTAAAATTTACCATATTTTGTAAATTTTTTCTGGGCATATTAAAACTTAAATTACCACTGCGGCCATGTTTGACGAAAAGACGAAACCACACCTAATACATTTTAAATCCACTGAAATTTAGCTTCCGTGGACATACTCCATGTGGCCGTAGCTATCTCTGGAGCGCAGTAAGAAATTATTAAAATTTACCATATTTTGTAAATTTTTTCTGGGCATATTAAAACTTAAATTACCACTGCGGCCATGTTTGACGAAAAGACGAAACCACACCTAATACAGGTTAAATCTGCTGAAATTTAGCTTCCGTGGACATATTCCATGTGGCCGTAGCTATCTCTGGAGCGCAGTAAGAAATTATTAAAATTTACCATATTTTGTAAATTTTTTTCTGGGCATACAAAACTTAAATTACCACTGCGGCCATGTTTGACGAAAAGACGAAACCACACCTAATACAGGTTAAATCTTCTGAAATTTAGCTTCCCTGGACGTATTCCATGTGGCCGTAGCTATCTCTGGAGCGCAGTAAGAAATTATTAAAATTTACCATATTTTGTAAATTTTTTCAGGGCATATTAAAACTTAAATTACCACTGCGGCCATGTTTGACGAAAAGACGAAACCACACCAAATACATATTAAATCCACTGAAATTTAGCTTCCGCGGACATACTCCATGTGGCCGTAGCTATCTCTGGAGCGCAGTAAGAAATTATTAAAATTTACCATATTTTGTAAATTTTTTCTGGGCATATTAAAACTTAAATTACCACTGCGGCCATGTTTGACGAAAAGACGAAACCACACCTAATACAGGTTAAATCTGCTGAAATTTAGCTTCCGTGGACATATTCCATGTGGCCGTAGCTATCTCTGGAGCGCAGTAAGAAATTATTAAAATTTACCATATTTTGTAAATTTTTTCAGGGCATATTAAAACTTAAATTACCACTGCGGCCATGTTTGACGAAAAGACGAAACCACACCAAATACATATTAAATCCACTGAAATTTAGCTTCCGCGGACATACTCCATGTGGCCGTAGCTATCTCTGGAGCGCAGTAAGAAATTATTAAAATTTACCATATTTTGTAAATTTTTTCTGGGCATATTAAAACTTAAATTACCACTGCGGCCATGTTTGACGAAAAGACGAAACCACACCTAATACAGGTTAAATCTGCTGAAATTTAGCTTCCGTGGACATATTCCATGTGGCCGTAGCTATCTCTGGAGCGCAGTAAGAAATTATTAAAATTTACCATATTTTGTAAATTTTTTTCTGGGCATACAAAACTTAAATTACCACTGCGGCCATGTTTGACGAAAAGACGAAACCACACCTAATACAGGTTAAATCTTCTGAAATTTAGCTTCCCTGGACCTATTCCATGTGGCCGTAGCTATCTCTGGAGCGCAGTAAGAAATTATTAAAATTTACCATATGTTGTAAAATTTTTCTGGGCATATTAAAACATAAATTACCACTGCGGCCTTGTTTGACGAAAAGACGAAACCACACCTAATACAGGTTAAATCTGCTGAAATTTAGCTTCCGTGGACATATTCCATGTGGCCGTAGCTATCTCTGGAGCGCAGTAAGAAATTATTAAAATTTACCATATTTTGTAAATTTTTTCTGGGCATATTAAAACTTAAATTACCACTGCGGCCATGTTTGACGAAAAGACGAAACCACACCTAATACAGGTTACATCTACTGAAATGTAGCTTCCGTGGACATACCCCATATGACCGTACCTATCTCTGGAGCGCAGTAAGAAATTATTAAAATTTACCATATGTTGTAAAATTTTTCTGGGCATATTAAAACATAAATTACCACTGCGGCCATGTTTGACGAAAAGACGAAACCACGCCTAATACATTTTAAATCCACTGAAATTTAGCTTCCGTGGACATACTCCATATGACCGTGCCTATCTCTGGAGCGCAGTAAGAAATTATTAAAATTTACCATATGTTGTAAAATTTTTCTGGGCATATTAAAACATAAATTACCACTGCGGCCATGTTTGACGAAAAGACGAAACCACACCTAATACATTTTAAATCCACTGAAATTTAGCTTCCGTGGACATACTCCATGTGGCCGTAGCTATCTCTGGAGCGCAGTAAGAAATTATTAAAATTTACCATATGTTGTAAAATTTTTCTGGGCATATTAAAACTTAAATTACCACTGCGGCCATGTTTGACGAAAAGACGAAACCACACCTAATACAGGTTAAATCCACTGAAATTTAGCTTCCGTGGACATACTCCATGTGGCCGTAGCTATCTCTGGAGCGCAGTAAGAAATTATTAAAATTTACCATATTTTGTAAATTTTTTCTGGGCATATTAAAACTTAAATTACCACTGCGGCCATGTTTGACGAAAAGACGAAACCACACCTAATACAGGTTACATCTACTGAAATGTAGCTTCCGTGGACATACCCCATATGACCGTACCTATCTCTGGAGCGCAGTAAGAAATTATTAAAATTTACCATATGTTGTAAAATTTTTCTGGGCATATTAAAACATAAATTACCACTGCGGCCATGTTTGACGAAAAGACGAAACCACACCTAATACATTTTAAATCCACTGAAATTTAGCTTCCGTGGACATACTCCATGTGGCCGTACCTATCTCTGGAGCGCAGTAAGAAATTATTAAAATTTACCATATGTTGTAAAATTTTTCTGGGCATATTAAAACATAAATTACTACTGCGGCCATGTTTGACGAAAAGACGAAACCACGCCTAATACATTTTAAATCCACTGAAATTTAGCTTCCGTGGACATACTCCATATGACCGTACCTATCTCTGGAGCGCAGTAAGAAATTATTAAAATTTACCATATGTTGTAAAATTTTTCTGGGCATATTAAAACATAAATTACCACTGCGGCCATGTTTGACGAAAAGACGAAACCACACCTAATACATTTTAAATCCACTGAAATTTAGCTTCCGTGGACATACTCCATGTGGCCGTAGCTATCTCTGGAGCGCAGTAAGAAATTATTAAAATTTACCATATGTTGTAAAATTTTTCTGGGCATATTAAAACTTAAATTACCACTGCGGCCATGTTTGACGAAAAGACGAAACCACACCTAATACAGGTTAAATCCACTGAAATTTAGCTTCCGTGGACATACTCCATGTGGCCGTAGCTATCTCTGGAGCGCAGTAAGAAATTATTAAAATTTACCATATTTTGTAAATTTTTTCTGGGCATATTAAAACTTAAATTACCACTGCGGCCATGTTTGACGAAAAGACGAAACCACACCTAATACAGGTTACATCTACTGAAATGTAGCTTCCGTGGACATACCCCATATGACCGTACCTATCTCTGGAGCGCAGTAAGAAATTATTAAAATTTACCATATGTTGTAAAATTTTTCTGGGCATATTAAAACATAAATTACCACTGCGGCCATGTTTGACGAAAAGACGAAACCACACCTAATACATTTTAAATCCACTGAAATTTAGCTTCCATGGACATACTCCATGTGGCCGTACCTATCTCTGGAGCGCAGTAAGAAATTATTAAAATTTACCATATGTTGTAAAATTTTTCTGGGCATATTAAAACATAAATTACTACTGCGGCCATGTTTGACGAAAAGACGAAACCACGCCTAATACATTTTAAATCCACTGAAATTTAGCTTCCGTGGACATACTCCATATGACCGTACCTATATCTGTAGCGCAGTAAGAAATTATTAAAATTTACCATATGTTGTAAAATTTTTCTGGGCATATTAAAACATAAATTACCACTGCGGCCATGTTTGACGAAAAGACGAAACCACACCTAATACATTTTAAATCCACTGAAATTTAGCTTCCGTGGACATACTCCATGTGGCCGTAGCTATCTCTGGAGCGCAGTAAGAAATTATTAAAATTTACCATATTTTGTAAATTTTTTCTGGGCATATTAAAACTTAAATTACCACTGCGGCCATGTTTGACGAAAAGACGAAACCACACCTAATACAGGTTAAATCTGCTGAAATTTAGCTTCCGTGGACATATTCCATGTGGCCGTAGCTATCTCTGGAGCGCAGTAAGAAATTATTAAAATTTACCATATTTTGTAAATTTTTTTCTGGGCATACAAAACTTAAATTACCACTGCGGCCACGTTTGACGAAAAGACGAAACCACACCTAATACAGGTTAAATCTTCTGAAATTTAGCTTCCCTGGACATATTCCATGTGGCCGTAGCTATCTCTGGAGCGCAGTAAGAAATTATTAAAATTTACCATATGTTGTAAAATTTTTCTGGGCATATTAAAACATAAATTACCACTGCGGCCTTGTTTGACGAAAAGACGAAACCACACCTAATACAGGTTAAATCTGCTGAAATTTAGCTTCCGTGGACATACTCCATGTGGCCGTAGCTATCTCTGGAGCGCAGTAAGAAATTATTAAAATTTACCATATTTTGTAAATTTTTTTCTGGGCATACAAAACTTAAATTACCACTGCGGCCATGTTTGACGAAAAGACGAAACCACACCTAATACAGGTTAAATCTTCTGAAATTTAGCTTCCCTGGACGTATTCCATGTGGCCGTAGCTATCTCTGGAGCGCAGTAAGAAATTATTAAAATTTACCATATTTTGTAAATTTTTTCAGGGCATATTAAAACTTAAATTACCACTGCGGCCATGTTTGACGAAAAGACGAAACCACACCAAATACATATTAAATCCACTGAAATTTAGCTTCCGTGGACATACTCCATATGACCGTACCTATCTCTGGAGCGCAGTAAGAAATTATTAAAATTTACCATATGTTGTAAAATTTTTCTGGGCATATTAAAACATAAATTACCACTGCGGCCATGTTTGACGAAAAGACGAAACCACACCTAATACATTTTAAATCCACTGAAATTTAGCTTCCGTGGACATACTCCATGTGGCCGTAGCTATCTCTGGAGCGCAGTAAGAAATTATTAAAATTTACCATATTTTGTAAATTTTTTCTGGGCATATTAAAACTTAAATTACCACTGCGGCCATGTTTGACGAAAAGACGAAACCACACCTAATACAGGTTAAATCTGCTGAAATTTAGCTTCCGTGGACATATTCCATGTGGCCGTAGCTATCTCTGGAGCGCAGTAAGAAATTATTAAAATTTACCATATTTTGTAAATTTTTTTCTGGGCATACAAAACTTAAATTACCACTGCGGCCATGTTTGACGAAAAGACGAAACCACACCTAATACAGGTTAAATCTTCTGAAATTTAGCTTCCCTGGACATATTCCATGTGGCCGTAGCTATCTCTGGAGCGCAGTAAGAAATTATTAAAATTTACCATATTTTGTAAATTTTTTTCTGGGCATACAAAACTTAAATTACCACTGCGGCCATGTTTGACGAAAAGACGAAACCACACCTAATACAGGTTAAATCTGCTGAAATTTAGCTTCCGTGGACATATTCCATGTGGCCGTAACTATCTCTGGAGCGCAGTAAGAAATTATTAAAATTTACCATATTTTGTAAATTTTTTCAGGGCATATTAAAACTTAAATTACCACTGCGGCCATGTTTGACGAAAAGACGAAACCACACCTAATACAGGTTAAATCTTCTGAAATTTAGCTTCCCTGGACATATTCCATGTGGCCGTAGCTATCTCTGGAGCGCAGTAAGAAATTATTAAAATTTACCATATTTTGTAAATTTTTTTCTGGGCATACAAAACTTAAATTACCACTGCGGCCATGTTTGACGAAAAGACGAAACCACACCTAATACAGGTTACATCTACTGAAATGTAGCTTCCGTGGACATACTCCATATGACCGTAGCTATCTCTGGAGCGCAGTAAGAAATTATTAAAATTTACCATATGTTGTAAAATTTTTCTGGGCATATTAAAACATAAATTACCACTGCGGCCATGTTTGACGAAAAGACGAAACCACGCCTAATACATTTTAAATCCACTGAAATTTAGCTTCCGTGGACATACTCCATATGACCGTACCTGTCTCTGGAGCGCAGTAAGAAATTATTAAAATTTACCATATGTTCTAAAATTTTCCTGGGCATATTAAAACATAAATTACCACTGCGGCCATGTTTGACGAAAAGACGAAACCACACCTAATACAGGTTAAATCTGCTGAAATTTAGCTTCCCTGGACATATTCCATGTGGCCGTAACTATCTCTGGAGCGCAGTAAGAAATTATTAAAATTTACCATATTTTGTAAATTTTTTTCTGGGCATACAAAACTTAAATTACCACTGCGGCCATGTTTGACGAAAAGACGAAACCACACCTAATACAGGTTAAATCTTCTGAAATTTAGCTTCCCTGGACGTATTCCATGTGGCCGTAGCTATCTCTGGAGCGCAGTAAGAAATTATTAAAATTTACCATATTTTGTAAATTTTTTCAGGGCATATTAAAACTTAAATTACCACTGCGGCCATGTTTGACGAAAAGACGAAACCACACCTAATACATTTTAAATCCACTGAAATTTAGCTTCCGTGGACATACTCCGTATGACTGTACCTATCTCTGGAGCGCAGTAAGAAATTATTAAAATTTACCATATGTTGTAAAATTTTTCTGGGCATATTAAAACATAAATTACCACTGCGGCCATGTTTGACGAAAAGACGAAACCACGCCTAATACATTTTAAATCCACTGAAATTTAGCTTCCGTGGACATACTCCATATGACCGTACCTATCTCTGGAGCGCAGTAAGAAATTATTAAAATTTACCATATGTTGTAAAATTTTTCTGGGCATATTAAAACATAAATTACCACTGCGGCCATGTTTGACGAAAAGACGAAACCACACCTAATACATTTTAAATCCACTGAAATTTAGCTTCCGTGGACATACTCCATGTGGCCGTAGCTATCTCTGGAGCGCAGTAAGAAATTATTAAAATTTACCATATTTTGTAAATTTTTTTCTGGGCATACAAAACTTAAATTACCACTGCGGCCATGTTTGACGAAAAGACGAAACCACACCTAATACAGGTTAAATCTTCTGAAATTTAGCTTCCCTGGACATATTCCATGTGGCCGTAGCTATATCTGGAGCGCAGTAAGAAATTATTAAAATTTACCATATTTTGTAAATTTTTTTCTGGGCATACAAAACTTAAATTACCACTGCGGCCATGTTTGACGAAAAGACGAAACCACACCTAATACAGGTTAAATCTGCTGAAATTTAGCTTCCGTGGACATATTCCATGTGGCCGTAACTATCTCTGGAGCGCAGTAAGAAATTATTAAAATTTACCATATTTTGTAAATTTTTTCAGGGCATATTAAAACTTAAATTACCACTGCGGCCATGTTTGACGAAAAGACGAAACCACACCTAATACATTTTAAATCCACTGAAATTTAGCTTCCGTGGACATACTCCATGTGGCCGTAGCTATCTCTGGAGCGCAGTAAGAAATTATTAAAATTTACCATATTTTGTAAATTTTTTCTGGGCATATTAAAACTTAAATTACCACTGCGGCCATGTTTGACGAAAAGACGAAACCACACCTAATACAGGTTACATCTACTGAAATGTAGCTTCCGTGGACATACTCCATATGACCGTAGCTATCTCTGGAGCGCAGTAAGAAATTATTAAAATTTACCATATGTTGTAAAATTTTTCTGGGCATATTAAAACATAAATTACCACTGCGGCCATGTTTGACGAAAAGACGAAACCACACCCAATACATTTTAAATCCACTGAAATTTAGCTTCCGTGGACATACTCCATGTGGCCGTAGCTATCTCTGGAGCGCAGTAAGAAATTATTAAAATTTACCATATTTTGTAAATTTTTTCTGGGCATATTAAAACTTAAATTACCAAACCACACCTAATACATTTTAAATCTGCTGAAATTTAGCTTCCGTGGACATATTCCATGTGGCCGAAGCTATCTCTGGAGCGCAGTAAGAAATTAATAAAATTTACCATATTTTGTAAATTTTTTTCTGGGCATACAAAACTTAAATTACCGCTGCGGCCATGTTTGACGAAAAGACGAAACCACACCTAATACAGGTTAAATCTTCTGAAATTTAGCTTCCCTGGACATATTCCATGTGGCCGTAGCTATCTCTGGAGCGCAGTAAGAAATTATTAAAATTTGCCATATATTGTATTTGATATTTTTAAATTCCAAAGTTAAATTCCATTTAAGATAACACTGTTAATTTAAAAGTTTTTATTTCTCATTCAGTCTCAATGTTAATGTTTTCAGTAGCATACTTTGCAGCTTTAAATTCCAAAGTTAAATTCCATTTAGAAACAGCGTTGCCAGAAAAGTTTGGGCTTATATCCCCATTTGACAAGTTGAAATCCCCAAAAATCCCCAAAACAAATTTCGAAATCCCCGATTATTTCCCCAATATTGTTTTAATACGAATTTGAAATGGAAACCCATTTTTATTGAAAATTAAATTTTATTTGTTAATATTAGAGATAATGATTTTCAATCAAAACAAAAACATTACTAAAATCATTTGCTTGCACAAAAAAATGAAGAAAAATCATAAAGTATTAATATAGTCTTAAACTAATATAAAAGCATTAAAATGAACACATTCAGTAAGATTACCTACCCGACTAAAAAAGTTGTTATATAATCATATATCACCATATATAAACCCATATATACATCCATATATAATTTGATCCGAATATTGGAATATAAAATTATATCAAGCGAGATAAGCATGTTATCTCAGCTGATACAATTTGATCCGAAAAATGGGTCTATCTAACTGCATCAAATTATATATAAATACATATAATTTTATGAAGATTTTCGAAGGAAATTTTAGTAAATATTATTGAGATCACTTATTTCATTCATATTAAATACTAATGCTAGATGTTCAGAACAATTTTTGCTAATATACTTGGAAATAGCTGACAAAATAAAACATTACAAAAATTTGTCGGAACAACTTTTTCTAGGTTAGAGTTTTGGTCTTTCTTATAAAATGTGTGTCTTTCTTATAAAATAAAAAATTAACTAATTAGAAATTTATTAATTCAGTTCGAGGCCAATTTTCTTATTATGAATTAATATAATAAGTACTTTTTTTCAAAAACTGCTATTTTTCTTCATCAGGATACTCTCCTGAGAAATACTTCACAGTTTTTGCTTTCAAAACACCTCTACACTTTCAGGAATGAAAAGACGATCGTTTCGGGGATTACGCCACCACTTTCTAAAGAAAACTGATGAAGGGGACCTGGAAAATCCCCGAAACGATCGTCTTTTCATTCCTGAAAGTGTAGAGGTTTTTTGAAAGCAAAAGTATTTGTCAGGAGAGTATCCTGATGAAGAAAAAAAACAGTTTTTGAAAAAAGTACTTATTATGTTAATTCATAATAAGGAAATAGGCCTCGAACTGAATTAATAAATTTTTAATTAATGAATTAAAAAGGTCGAAAAAAACAATTTTTATTTTTTAAAAAAAATTAAAAACCAATATGATAAAAAATTAACTTTCACAATTAATTTTTTTTATGAACTTAAACCATATTTATTTCAACATATGTTTGTCTAATTTTTAAATTTAAAAGTAAAAATAATTATTTCGACCTTTAATTCCACAATAAAAAAAAATGTTTCCATTATTTATTTCTTAAAAATTTTTTTTAGTTTAATAAAGAGTATTTCGCCAACTATTTGAAAAATATATGTTTTATTCAATTATAAACATTTATTTATATATCAAAGTGCAAACTTCAAAACCAGATCCACAATTTCGGAGTTTTTTTTAATTTTAATAGTGCAATTAAACTTTATAAAATTTTGTATAATTAGATATCATGTCAGATAAATTAATACATAAAATTAATACAATTTTATATTAACTTTGTTATATTTTTTGATATAAGATTGTTTAGAGAAGCTTATACCCCATTATATATAAACTATATTTGCAGATCTCTTAATATATAGCTGGAGACCAAATCGTATATGATTATATATAACGTCATATCAAACATATTTATAAACCCTAGTAAAAATGATTTTTATATAATCAGATATGATTTTATACAAATATAACTTGTCGAGTATTGTGAAACATATATTTTTATATGATTATATCAAAAGATATTTAATTATATAAAATTATATTAACCAGATCCACCATTTTCCGGATACTGGATGGAGGCGTTAGCTGCACCAAATACAAATATAGTGTGTTAATAAATCTATAAAGACACACTCACACAGTGAGGGTATTCACGATCGCGATTTGCACACGATGCTAAAAAGCTCAGACTATTATTTGCATTTTCTCTGCCTTGAGTAGTTTT
>OX465297.1:107075290-107180338 GCA_949987735.1 Leucophora obtusa | reverse complement strand
ATCCCTCACAGACGGACATCTACAACAATATCTTACTAGTGAAAAAAAAGTAACATTAGTGTAAATTTTGATTTCTCAATTTTAAATAGAATAAAAAATCGTTAAAGATATCATATATATTTGTTTATTTCGATATCGTTAATGATATCATATTTTCATGGAAAAGTGATAAAATAACGATAAAAATTTTTGAGTACGACGAAAATATTATAGCGCTGCCTGATATTTTCGATATCATAACGATATCGTTATATTATGAAAAAACGATATTATTAACGAATGTGCATTTTTCTTCACAGTACCTATCACTTATGAATCGTTCATGCTATCATTCTCGGACAAACTTATCATCGAAACGAGTAAAAAGGTTAAAGTCGGGCATGCCGACTATACAATACCCTACAGCAGTCTGGTTAAAAGCCAACTAATGTTTGGATCCGAAATTCGAAAGGGTTAAAATGGGACTTGTGTCAAAATTTTCTATAATGTGAGCAGCGAACCAAATTTCATTAAAATATCTTAATATTTGCGACCTGCAGTTTGTAACCAAGCTTATTTTGGGGGGACCCTTATATGGGCACTAGGTCTAAACATGGACCGGTGTTAACCAAAATCAATAGGCTTCGTCCTTGGGCTTATATAGGTCGGTGTACCAAATTTCATCAAAATATCTTAATATTTGCGACCTGCAGCGTATAAACAATATAATTTTGGGGGACCCTTATACGGGCACTAGGTCTAAACATGGACTGGTGTTAACCAAAATCAATAGGATTCGTCCTTGGGCTGACATAGGTCGGTGCACCAAATTTCATCAAAATATCTTAATATTTGCTACCTGCAGCGTACAAACAATATAATTTTGGTAGGACCCTTGTATGGGACTACCCAATAAACCATAAAACGATACAGTATCGTTAACGAATTCATATTAAGTATCATATTTGCTATCATTTATGATACAAAAATATGAACTCGTAATGATATCATAATTTTTAAAAATAACGATAAATTTTCTGAAAAAATCACATTTGCTTGTTCTAATTTAATCGTTAAAGATATCATATATACTTAGGGTGACCATTCGTACTGATTTCATCAGTACATGTACTGATTTTTGGTCACGTGTACTGATGACAAAATCATGTACTGATTTGTACTGATTTTTTGAATTTTGTACATTTTTTAATAAGAATAATCAAAAAACTATTTCAAATATAATTCAATTCCCGTTAAATCGAATTAAAGTTTTGTCTAAAGAGATCGAATTAATATTTTAAGAAAATCAAGTGAATTCATTTAATTGAACGCGTTCACCTGCAACAATGATTTAAAAACTAATTGAAATGGTGCTTTTTATCAAATCAACTTTATTAATTCACTGATGAACGTCTTAATTTTTTTTAAATCGAAAAAAGATCTCACTCAATTTATAAAACCGTTCAGTGTGAACAGAAAATTTCACTCAACCGTTTGGTGATTTAAAAAATATTTTTTCGTTTGGTGATTTAAAAAAAAAACTTTCCCTTAAGTGATTAATTAAACAAAAAATATATCGGTTGCGACAATAGAAAATCACTTGATATAACAGTTATTTGGCAGTGACAATAAAATTTCAATTGTCCTAACAAGTACTCGGTTGTCCCAAACGAAACGGCTGTCAGTACGATTCTGTTTTCTGGATGTAGGAAACTCCATCATAAGCTGTGGAGTTTTCGTAGAAAAAGTACTTAAAATCTGTAAATTTTTATGTGGGTATTTCGAAAGGTTCGGAAAGCTGCCTCCAATCTGAAGGTTATTTGATAGAAAAAGTTAACAAAACCGTAAAACTGTCTATAAAACATTTTTAATTTTCTAACATGTCTATCTATGCCACAAATCATTCAGAAATTAACAAAGAGAAACAGATTTGTTAAGACGGCTGAATTTGTAGCCAATCGATTGTTACATTGTGGTTATCGAATATGCCGTTTGTGTATAGGGAAAATTAGTTTAGATAATGTAATATATTTCTGGCAACAGAAATTTGCTAGCCTGAATAAAAACTGGGTAATATTAACCGAGAAATTTTTGTTGCAGCAACTTAACCATTCGATTGACAACAAATTCGGTTGGCAGCATAATTAATTTTTTTTTGTGATTATATTTTAAGAAAATTGTACTGATTTCAAGTGAGAAAGAAATGGTCACCCTATATATACTTCTTTATTTCGATATCGTTAATCTCTATATATAAAAGAATAACGTGACTGACTGACTGACTGACTGACTCAACATCGCCCAGCCCAAACCGCTGAAGCTAGGAAGTTGAAATTTGGTATGTAGGTTCCTCTTTCGGGGTAGACGTCCATTAAGACGGGATTTTTGGAAATTCCTACCGGAACGGGCAAAAAGGGGGAAAGTGTCCCCCTTGACGGCATGCCAAAACCCCTTTGGCTAGAAAGCTGAAATTTAAGATATGTGTTCCTTGGAGTAGGGGCTAACTTTTCTGGAAAGTACTTTCTAGAATTTTGGACAGGGACGTTGTAAAAATGGGGGTTAAAAAGGGGAAAAAGGCCCCCCTTGACGGCCTGCCCAAACCGCTGGAGGTAAGAAATTGAAATTTGGTATAAAGGTTCCTCCACTATCGTAGACATCCACCAAGACGCGAGTTTTGGAAATTTTTACAGGGACGGGCAAAACGGGGAAAAAGTCTCCCCCTTGACGGCCTGCTCAAACTGCTGGAGCTATGAAGTTGAAATTTGGTATGTAGGTTCCTCGACCGGTGTAGACGTCCGTTGAGACGGCATTTTTGGAAATTCTTATCGGGAGGGGCAAAAAGGGGACAAAAAAAGTACCTTTTTCCAAAAAAGTACCTTTTCCCAAAAAAAGTACCTTTTTCCAAAAAAAGTACCTTTTTCCAAAAAAAGTACCTTTTTCCAAAAAAAGTACCTTTTTCCAAAAAAAGTACCTTTTTCCAAAAAAAATTCCCTTTTCCAAAAAAAAGTACCTTTTTCCAAAAAAAGTACCTTTTTCCAAAAAAAGTACCTTTTTCCAAAAAAAGTACCTTTTTTCAAAAGAGGTACCTTTTTCCAAAAAAGTACCTTTTTCCAAAAAAAAGTACCTTTTCCCGAAAAAAGTACCTTTTTCCAAAAAAGTACCTTTTTCCAAAAAAGTACCTTTTTCCAAAAAAAGTACCTTCTTCCAAAAAAAGTACCTTTTTCCAAAAAAAGGACGTTTTTCCAAAAAAAATTCCTTTTTCCAAAAAAAGTACCTTTTTTAAAAAAGGTACATTTTTTGGAAAAAGGTACTTTTTTTAAAAAAGGTACTTTTTTTGGAAAAAGGAATTTTTTTTGGAAAAACGTCCTTTTTTTGGAAAAAGGTACTTTTTTTGGAAAAAGGTACTTTTTTTGGAAAAAGGTACTTTTTTGGAAAAAGGTACTTTTTTGGAAAAAGGTACTTTTTTCGGGAAAAGGTACTTTTTTTTGGAAAAAGGTACTTTTTTGGAAAAAGGTACCTCTTTTGAAAAAAGGTACTTTTTTTGGAAAAAGGTACTTTTTTTGGAAAAAGGTACTTTTTTTGGAAAAAGGTACTTTTTTGGAAAAAGGTACTTTTTTTGGAAAAAGGTACTTTTTTTGGAAAAAGGTACTTTTTTTGGAAAAAGGTACTTTTTTTTGGAAAAGGGAATTTTTTTTGGAAAAAGGTACTTTTTTTGGAAAAAGGTACTTTTTTTGGAAAAAGGTACTTTTTTTGGAAAAAGGTACTTTTTTTGGAAAAAGGTACTTTTTTTGGAAAAAGGTACTTTTTTTGGAAAAAGGTACTTTTTTTGGGAAAAGGTACTTTTTTTGGGAAAAGGTACTTTTTTGGAAAAAGGTACTTTTTTTGTCCCCTTTTTGCCCCTCCCGATAAGAATTTCCAAAAATGCCGTCTCAACGGACGTCTACACCGGTCGAGGAACCTACATACCAAATTTCAACTTCATAGCTCCAGCAGTTTGAGCAGGCCGTCAAGGGGGAGACTTTTTCCCCGTTTTGCCCGTCCCTGTAAAAATTTCCAAAACTCGCGTCTTGGTGGATGTCTACGATAGTGGAGGAACCTTTATACCAAATTTCAATTTCTTACCTCCAGCGGTTTGGGCAGGCCGTCAAGGGGGGCCTTTTTCCCCTTTTTAACCCCCATTTTTACAACGTCCCTGTCCAAAATTCTAGAAAGTACTTTCCAGAAAAGTTAGCCCCTACTCCAAGGAACACATATCTTAAATTTCAGCTTTCTAGCCAAAGGGGTTTTGGCAGGCCGTCAAGGGGGACACTTTCCCCCTTTTTGCCCGTTCCGGTAGGAATTTCCAAAAATCCCGTCTTAATGGACGTCTACCCCGAAAGAGGAACCTACATACCAAATTTCAACTTCCTAGCTTCAGCGGTTTGGGCTGGGCGATGTTGAGTCAGTCAGTCAGTCAGTCAGTCAGTCAGTCACGTTATTCTTTTATATATAGAGATTAACGATATCGAAATAAAGAAGTATATATAGGGTGACCATTTCTTTCTCACTTGAAATCAGTACAATTTTCTTAAAATATAATCACAAAAAAAAATTAATTATGCTGCCAACCGAATTTGTTGTCAATCGAATGGTTAAGTTGCTGCAACAAAAATTTCTCGGTTAATATTACCCAGTTTTTATTCAGGCTAGCAAATTTCTGTTGCCAGAAATATATTACATTATCTAAACTAATTTTCCCTATACACAAACGGCATATTCGATAACCACAATGTAACAATCGATTGGCTACAAATTCAGCCGTCTTAACAAATCTGTTTCTCTTTGTTAATTTCTGAATGATTTGTGGCATAGATAGACATGTTAGAAAATTAAAAATGTTTTATAGACAGTTTTACGGTTTTGTTTACTTTTTCTATCAAATAACCTTCAGATTGGAGGCAGCTTTCCGAACCTTTCGAAATACCCACATAAAAATTTACAGATTTTAAGTACTTTTTCTACGAAAACTCCACAGCTTATGATGGAGTTTCCTACATCCAGAAAACAGAATCGTACTGACAGCCGTTTCGTTTGGGACAACCGAGTACTTGTTAGGACAATTGAAATTTTATTGTCACTGCCAAATAACTGTTATATCAAGTGATTTTCTATTGTCGCAACCGATATATTTTTTGTTTAATTAATCACTTAAGGGAAAGTTTTTTTTTTAAATCACCAAACGAAAAAATATTTTTTAAATCACCAAACGGTTGAGTGAAATTTTCTGTTCACACTGAACGGTTTATAAATTGAGTGAGATCTTTTTTCGATTTAAAAAAAATTAAGACGTTCATCAGTGAATTAATAAAGTTGATTTGATAAAAAGCACCATTTCAATTAGTTTTTAAATCATTGTTGCAGGTGAACGCGTTCAATTAAATGAATTCACTTGATTTTCTTAAAATATTAATTCGATCTCTTTAGACAAAACTTTAATTCGATTTAACGGGAATTGAATTATATTTGAAATAGTTTTTTGATTATTCTTATTAAAAAATGTACAAAATTCAAAAAATCAGTACAAATCAGTACATGATTTTGTCATCAGTACACGTGACCAAAAATCAGTACATGTACTGATGAAATCAGTACGAATGGTCACCCTAAGTATATATGATATCTTTAACGATTAAATTAGAACAAGCAAATGTGATTTTTTCAGAAAATTTATCGTTATTTTTAAAAATTATGATATCATTACGAGTTCATATTTTTGTATCATAAATGATAGCAAATATGATACTTAATATGAATTCGTTAACGATACTGTATCGTTTTATGGTTTATTGGGTAGTCCCATACAAGGGTCCTACCAAAATTATATTGTTTGTACGCTGCAGGTAGCAAATATTAAGATATTTTGATGAAATTTGGTGCACCGACCTATGTCAGCCCAAGGACGAATCCTATTGATTTTGGTTAACACCAGTCCATGTTTAGACCTAGTGCCCGTATAAGGGTCCCCCAAAATTATATTGTTTATACGCTGCAGGTCGCAAATATTAAGATATTTTGATGAAATTTGGTACACCGACCTATATAAGCCCAAGGACGAAGCCTATTGATTTTGGTTAACACCGGTCCATGTTTAGACCTAGTGCCCATATAAGGGTCCCCCCAAAATAAGCTTGGTTACAAACTGCAGGTCGCAAATATTAAGATATTTTAATGAAATTTGGTTCGCTGCTCACATTATAGAAAATTTTGACACAAGTCCCATTTTAACCCTTTCGAATTTCGGATCCAAACATTAGTTGGCTTTTAACCAGACTGCTGTAGGGTATTGTATAGTCGGCATGCCCGACTTTAACCTTTTTACTCGTTTCGATGATAAGTTTGTCCGAGAATGATAGCATGAACGATTCATAAGTGATAGGTACTGTGAAGAAAAATGCACATTCGTTAATAATATCGTTTTTTCATAATATAACGATATCGTTATGATATCGAAAATATCAGGCAGCGCTATAATATTTTCGTCGTACTCAAAAATTTTTATCGTTATTTTATCACTTTTCCATGAAAATATGATATCATTAACGATATCGAAATAAACAAATATATATGATATCTTTAACGATTTTTTATTCTATTTAAAATTGAGAAATCAAAATTTACACTAATGTTACTTTTTTTTCACTAGTAAGATATTGTTGTAGATGTCCGTCTGTGAGGGATGAAATATGGCGTTGTTTGGCTTCCTTTTTTTCTCCAGGAAGAAAGAGATGAGAATATAAAAGAACTGAAAGAAAATACATACAATAATTTTTAACAATCCCGTAAATAAATTTATATTTTATATTATAAAACTTACCTATATATATATATAAACTTTTATATATATATAAACTTTTATATATATATAAACTTTTCCGTATTACGCGTCCTCACTCTTTGGCGTTGTTTTATGACTAAGACAAGAGAAAACATGTTCTACTCATATTCTTTCACTAGAAATTTCTAAACAAGCGCTTCATAAACATGCTCCTGATTGCTTCGTGTGTGTGCACACACACTTGAAAATATAAGTATTTGTAAAAAAAATTCAAAATAACTGCATAAAATAAATGTTACTACAATGTGGTAGTTTTTGTAGTTATTTTAAAAAAATAACTGTCAAAAACATTGAAATATTTTGCTCTAAGTAAATTAACTACAATTGTAGTTAAAATAACTACAACCGCATTACTACACAAATAACTGTCATGTAGTAACTGCAGAACTTTTCTGAGTGTGTAGTTGTATAATTACCTAGCACTTAGATAATGTTTCCCTTGCTTTTTTCTGCTTGTATGTACGAAACATAACCATTGTTTTTTTTATGAAATTCCTAAAGAATGCAATAAAAATCTGTCATTTGCACTAAAAATACAGTACTAGCCAACTATTAAATTTTTTGTTAAATGTACGGCCTAAGACGATGCCGATTATTTTTATTTGCGTGAGTGAATGTGCGTGAGTCGAATTTTGGCGATTTTCGTTTTCTGCATTTAATAAATATGTATTTTCCTTAATATTTTTGCCGATTTTATGTTATTGAGTTTTTGAAATTCAAAATAAGGTGTAAAATTACATAGTTTCGTAGAAATTTTAAAAATCAGAATTTACTCAGAATAATGTGAGTATGACTAGAAAAAAATTGTTGCGTGATTGATTGTGCGTGATTAGAATTTTGGGTATGTTCGTAAATGCAGTGGTTAGGCATCACTGCGGCATAATAAAAGTAAAATGTTCAAAAATCCATCACTTGACAGCTGTGATTTACGCCAAACGTTTTTTTATGCAAACAATTGGCAGTGCTGCCGCAACTATCGCATCATTTTAATTTCTAATGCAATAGTGCGCGTTCTAAATTTTTATGTTAAAATCATTTAATACAAAAAGAAAACTAAACGTTGGTGCATAATGGAAGAGTTATTTTATAAAAATTCTTAATACAAATTTAAATAATGTTTATTTTTTAGCATTTTTTTGGATTTTTAATAGTCAAAAGTCATTTCATCTTTCTTTTAATTCTCTTTTTATTATAAATTAACAAAAAATTGTCATTTTTACCATCAAGATTTTTAATAATATTTGTTATTGCGAACATGTTTTTATTTTTTGCAAAACGTTCTAAAAAGCAAACTCTGTGCAGTAGTTGAGCAGTAGCAAAGCATCTGCAACAGCTGATCACGCATCAGCAACAAAACTTGGCATAACTGCCGCAGAGTTGCACAAATTTACTGCATTTACGAACGTTCCCTTTCTCTCGTGAGCGTGAGTGAGTTTGGATTAATTAAAGATATTTTCTTTGCCAATTGGTATGCTAATAGAAACAATTCTTTCAAAAATTTAAATAAAACTACCCTAGTAAAAATTATTTGTATATAATCATTTATGATTTTATACAATTATATCTCGTCGAGTATTATGAAATGTACATTTTTATATAATTGTATCAGAATATATTTAATTATATAAAATTATATTATTATTTATTATATATGGGTTAATATAATTATAAATAAAAATACATTATATATAATACACCATCCGAAAAATGGTGGATCTGGTTAATATAATTTTATATAAGTACATAAATATATTTTTATATAATGATATATGACACTACTCAACGATATATAATTCTATAAAATCATAAATGGTTATATAAAAATATTTTTAGTCGGGTACTAAAAATTATTTAAAAATTATTCTGTAGAAAAAACTGCTAAAATTATCAGATTATTTTTGCTATATATTAGTAAGATAGGAATAGCAAAAATAAAACTGTTAAATATACAGAATTTTAGTTATTTTTGAGTTAAATTTTTGTTAATAGAAAACAACAAATTAACCTGCTAAATTCAACAAAAAAAATTTTCTGAATAATTAATAGCCTAAAAGATTACAAACAGAATTAAAATTTTCGAAGTTTGTTTTCGATTTTTTTTAAATGCAAATAAAAATCGCAGCAGTTTACAATTTTTTAGCAAATATTTTTAGCAGGATAGACTGCTGTTTGCATTCAACTAAATTTAGCTTAAAAAACCAAAATTTTGTATATATAACAGTTTGTTTTTACTATTTTTAGTCTACTAATATTTGGTAAAATTTTCTGCAGATTTTACAGTACAATTTGTCATTTTAAATTAATTAAAAGTTAACTTAAATATAACGAAAATTCTGTAAAGTTAACAGTTTTATTTTTGCTGTTCTTATTTTACTAGTATTTAGCAAAAAAATCTGCTAATTTCAGCAGTTTTTTCTGCAACGTCATTCTTAACTAATTTTTAGTTGCTTTTTCTGATAGTTTCACAGATTTATTTTTATGAGTGTACATTATGGTGAACCTTATTTTGTCAACTTGCCGCCCCCTCCTAGAAATGTGCCTTTCTGGTAATGTATAAAAAATCCAAAATCGGTTGGAAAGTATTTTAGTAATTGCAATTTCCTCAGACCATTGTAGGGTTAAAATGAGATAAATGAAAATCGTCAAAAAAATATTTTTTCGAAAACTTACAATGTTATACTCTAGTGGGTCATTTTGACACCATAGGTTAATTTGGATTTATTTTTTTTTCCAGAAAATGCTTAATTAAAGGTTTTTATATCAATTTGCATGCCAAATAGCACTTTTTAAATTTTAAAATTTTGGGGTCATTTCGACCACATGTGCCTATAAGGGTTAATTTCTAATTTTTTATTACTATATATAAAATTTGGTGTTAACAGAGTTATTTGGACAACTTTCACCAAATTCCGCAAGAAACAACACATTGTTTTGATATACTTCCGTGAAAAATCGAAAATTTTCAAAAATTTCACCTTTGACCTTGGTAAAGAAAGGGTTAACGTTGTCGGAGTTTTACAAAATTTTAGGAAAACAATCTGTTGTATCAGAATTAAAAGAAATCGGAAGTGATTTTGTTACACCCAGCTAAAAACACAAACAATACTACAATTTCCAAAAAAGTACCTTTTCCCAAAAAAAGTACCTTTTCCCAAAAAAAGTACCTTTTCCCAAAAAAAGTACCTTTTTCCAAAAAAAGTACCTTTTTCCAAAAAAAGTACCTTTTTCCAAAAAAAGTACCCTTTTCCAAAAAAAGTATCTTTTTCCAAAAAAGTACCTTTTCCCAAAAAAAGTACCTTTTTCCAAAAAAAGTACCTTTTTCCAAAAAAAGTACCTTTTTCCAAAAAAAGTACCTTTTTCCAAAAAAAGTACCTTTTTCCAAAAAAAGTACCTTTTTCCAAAAAAAGTACCTTTTTCCAAAAAAAGTACCTTTTTCCAAAAAAAATTCCCTTTTCCAAAAAAAAGTACCTTTTTCCAAAAAAAGTACCTTTTTCCAAAAAAAGTACCTTTTTCCAAAAAAAAGTACCTTTTTCCAAAAAAAGTACCTTTTTCCAAAAAAAGTACCTTTTTCCAAAAAAAGTACCTTTTTCCAAAAAAAGTACCTTTTTTCAAAAGAGGTACCTTTTTCCAAAAAAGTACCTTTTTCCAAAAAAAAAGTACCTTTTCCCGAAAAAAGTACCTTTTTCCAAAAAAGTACCTTTTTCCAAAAAAAGTACCTTTTTCCAAAAAAAGTACCTTTTTCCAAAAAAAGGACGTTTTTCCAAAAAAAATTCCTTTTTCCAAAAAAAGTACCTTTTTTAAAAAAAGTACCTTTTTCCAAAAAATGTACCTTTTTCTAAAAAAATGTACCTTTTCCAAAAAAAAAAGTACCTTTTCCCAAAAAACATACATTTTTCCAAAAAAATAACTTATTCAAAAAAAGTACCTTTTCCAAAAAAAAGTACCTTTTCCCAAAAAAAGTACCTTTTTCTAAAAAAATGTTCCTTTTCCTAAAAAAAGTACCTTTTCACAAAAAAAAGTACCTTTTTCTAAAAAAATTTTCCTTTTCCAAAAGAAGTACCTTTTCCAAAAAAAGTACCCTTTTCCAAAAAACATACATTTTTCCAAAAAAAAAACAACTTTTTAAAAAAAAATACCTTTTGCAAAAAAAGTACAAATAAAGTACTTTGTAAAAACAAAGTATCTTTTTCCAAAAAATTTCGTTTTTCCAAAAAGTACAATTTAAAATAATATATAATTTCAAAAAAACTACTTTTTTTCCTCCCCCCACGGATATCTCCACTAAAACAAGGTTTCTTGATATTCGGCATAGACGTGCGCTAAGACGGGATTTTTGGAAATTCCTACCGGAACGGGCAAAAAGGCGAAAAGTCTCCCCATAAACAGTCTCACAAATTGGAAAAGTGCCTGCCCAAACCACTGGAGGTAAGAAGTTGAAATTTGGTATAAAGGTTCCTCCACTGTAGTAGACATCGACTAAGTTTGTATTTTTGGAATTCCCTACAGGATATCCCAAAAGGAAACTCGGTATGTGAATTCCTGCTTCTGTGTAGGCGTCCGCTTAGACGGAATTTTTGAAATTCCTATCGGGAGGGGAAATAAGGTAAAAGTCTCCTCCTGCCGGCTTGCCCAATCCCTTTTGGCTAACCTAAAATTTTAAATATGTATTCCTTGGAGTAGGACTAATTCACCTGCAACGTAATTTTTCTATTTTGGAACAGGAACATAGTAAAAATGGTGGTTGAAAGGGAAAAATGTCCCCACTAACGGCCTGCCCAAACCGCTTAGGCAATGCAGTTGAAATTTGGTATGAATGTTCCTCATCCATCGCAGTTAGCCGCGAAGATGGAATTTTTGTAAATTCCTAAAGGGAGGGGCAAAAAAAAAAAAGCCTCCTCTCAGCCTACTCAAACTGCTGGAACTAGGAAGGTGGAATTCCCTGTCGATGGATTTTCGGAAATTCCTACCGAGAGGGGCACAAATAGTAAAAGTTGGCTAGAAACCTGAAATGTAAAACATATGTTACTTGGAGTATGTGCTCACTTACCGAGAAGGTGCTTTTTGGACAGGGACATTGCAAAAATGGGGATTAATGAAGCGAAAAGTGCCGCTTAAAGGCCTGCCCAAACCGCTGGAGGTAGGAAGTTGAAATTTGGTATTAAAGTTCCTCCTCTATTGTAGACATCCGCTAAGATGAGATTTTTGGAAATTTCTACAGGTAGGGTCAAAAACAGGAAAAGTCTCCCCCTTAACGGCCTGGCCAAACTGCTGGAACAAGGGATCTTAAATTGGGTTCCTTCTCCAACGTTGACGTCCCCTAAGATGGTATTTTTGGAAATTCATACCGGGAGGGGTAAAAAGGGAAAAAACTTCCCCCTTGACGGCCTGGCCAAACTGCTGGATATAGAGACCTAAAATTATGTATGTAGTAGGTTCCTCCTCCAACGCAGACGTCCTCTAAGACGGAATTTTTGGAAATTCCTACCGGGAGGGGTAAAAACGGAATAATTCTCCCCCTTGATAGCCTAACCGAACCCTTCGGCTAGAAACCTGTAATATATATGTTTTCCTTGGAGTATGGGCTAACTTATCGACAAGGCATTTCTAGGACTTTGGACAGGAACGTGGTAAAAATGGTGGTTCAAAAGGGGAAAATTGCCCCCCCCCCCCCTTAACGTCTACGTCTTTAGCTAGAAACCTAAAACTTAAAGAACAAGTGTATATGAAACACTAAAATTAAGAAACTAAATAGAAAACGGGATTGAAACACTACACAAGTGGAATGAAATGGATATAAACGTTGAACGAGTGGAATTGAAATTATAGACAATACAAATGGATTGGAAGAGGGAATTACCTGTTCAAACACTATCAACGGAATATGAAACTTATGTAGCATTGAAACATACTCCCCAAAAAGTTAAACAAATTTTCTGAAAGAGAAAAAACCTTAGAAAAGGAATGGAACTTATATATTCCGATATTTAAACTTCATGTAACGAAGCACCGGTGGAAGAAACCGACGCAGTAAATTTTCCAAATGAATTTGTGAATTTACTTGAATTGCCAGGTCTACCTTTACATAAACTGGAATTAAAAAAAAACTTTAAGACACGCTAACAACGTAGCTTTGCCCGCTATTTTTAATATTATAAAATGCTTTCCAACCCTGCTTTACGTTATTTATTTTCATTCAAAACACAAATGAACAAAACTACTTACGGGTCTATCTACCTAAGTTCGCACTTTACCAAATTATCTTAACATACACACGTATATTGCAATTTATTATGGATTCATTACTAACAATCCACTTTCATGAGAAAAAGTGATCAAATATTTATTTATTTTAAACCCATTGTTGTGCAGAATTATTTATTTGTGGTGGCTGGGTGAAGGCTTTAAATAAAAAAACGAATTTAATAAAAATTGTGGAGGGCGCAGCCCCCCCCCCCCCCCTTAACCTTTAAGGCACGCTAACAACGTAGCGGGCTGCGCCCGCTAGTGATATCATATTTTCATCGAATAGTGATAAAATAACGACAAAAATTTTGCAATATGACGAAAATATTATCGCATTGCCTGATATTTTCGATATCATAACGATATCGTTATTTCATGAAAAAACGATATCATTAACGAATGTGCATTTTTCTTCACAGTACCTATTACTTATGAATCGTTAATGATATCGTTCTCGGACAAACCTATCATCGAAATAATATCGTTACGAATTCGAAACGATATCGTTTGGTTTGTTGGGTAGTTCTATGTTCACCAAAATCAATAGGCTTCGTCCTTGGGCCAACATACTAAATTGTGTGTACCAAAGTTCATCAAAATATCTTAATATTTGCGACCTGTAGAGTGCGCACAAGAATGCATGGCCAGACAGACGGACATCGTTAAATCGAAATAAAAAAAATTCTGAGCCGATCGGCATACTACAAGATGGGTCTAGGACCAATATTTTGTGGTTTTACAAACATCAGCACAAACTTATAATACCCTGACCACGTAGTGGTGTAGGGTATAATGATATCGTTACGAATTCGAAACGATATCGTTTGGTATGTTGGATTTTTTTTTATTTATTAATTTTTTAAAAATTAATAGAGCTCTGACCATCAATTCTATATATTTAGGACATGCTGATTACAATGGCGTACTTTATTTTTCGGTCATGGTACAGATTTTTCGCTAAATTTGGCGTTTGTCCATTCAGTTTTTTATATAAAAAATTTTTCAAATGCAATAAATATTAATTTTTTTGTGTTAAAATGTAACTACAGGACCTGTGGCCATATTTACTATATAAATGCGATGTGCTAATCTTGATATTTAAACCACTACTTAGCGTTTTATATAGGTTTTTCAATATTTCAATAAAAAAATGTATTCATCTATAGTGGCCTATACGTTAAAATCTCGATATGGCAGCTAGCTTTACAAGATGTCCCCAAAGTTCAACTTTTAGTATAATATGGGGTCACCTCTAAAAACTGGGGGATTACCGCGTAACTCGATTCGAAAAAAAAATTTCGAATTCGTAAATTTTGTACCTTTTGTAAAAAGAAAAGCTTAAGCAAAAATCTTACTTTTTGAATTTTTATGTGTAGTGTACAAGGTTTAGGATAAAAATAAATTAAAAAGTAGAATTTTTATACAGAACTATATTTTTAACGAGTAAAAAGGTTAAAGTCGGGCATGCCGACTATACAATACCCTACACCAGTCTGGTGTATTGTATGGATCCGAAATTCGAATGGGTTAAAATGGGGCTTATGTCAAAATTTTCTATAATGTGAGTCAGCGCACCAAATTTCATTAAAATATCTTTATATTTGCGACCTGCAGTTTGTAACCAAGCCATTTTTGGGGGGACCCTTATATGGGCACTAGTTCTAAACATGGACCGATGTTCACCAAAATCAATAGGCTTCGTCCTTGGGCCAACATAGGTCTATGTACCAAATTTCATCAAAATATCTTAATATTTGCGACCTGCAGCGTATAAACAGTATAATTTTGGTAGGACCCTTATATGGGCACTAGGTCTAAACATAGACCGATGTTCACCAAAATCAATAGGCTGCGTTATTGGGTGAATATAGGTCTGTGTACCAAATTTCATCAAAATATCTTAATATTTGCGACCTGCAGCGTATAAACATTATAATTTTGGTAGGACCCTTATATGGGCACTAGGTCTAAACATGGACCGATGTTCACCAAAATCAATAGGCTGCGTTATTGGGCCAATGTAGGTCTGTGTACCAAATTTCATCAAAATATCTTAATATTTACAACCTGCAGCGTATAAACAGTATAATTTTGGTAGGACCCTTATATGGGCACTAGGTCTAAACATGGACCGATGTTCATCAAAATCAATAGGCTGCGTTATTGGGCCAATATAGGTCTGTGTACCAAATTTCATCAAAATATCTTAATATTTACGACCTGCAGCGTATAAACAGTATAATTTTGGTAGGACCCTTATATGGGCACTAGGTCTAAACATGGACCGATGTTCACCAAAATCAATAGGCTGCGTTATTGGGCCAATGTAGGGCTGTGTACCAAATTTCATCAAAATATCTTAATATTTACGACCTGCAGCGTATAAACAGTATAATTTTGGTAGGACCCTTATATGGGCACTAGGTCTAAACATGGACCGATGTTCAAAAAAATCAAACTTGTTCGTCCTTGGGCCAACATAGGTCTGCGTACCAAATTTCATCAAAATATCTTAATAGTTGCGACCTGTAGAGTGCGCACAAGATTGCATGGACAGACAGACAGACGGACGGACAGACGGACATCGTTAAATCGAAATAAAAAAAAATTCTGAACCGATCGGTATACTATAAGGTGGGTCTACGACCAATATTTTTTGGTGTTACAAACATCAGCACAAACTTATAATACCCTGACCACATAGTGGTGTAGGGTATAAAAACTTTCTAAAAATACAGATTTCGATAAAATATGGGTATGCAGTTTTCACCATACGACGCCCTCTATTGAGTATTTTCAATACTAATATTAATTCAATGAAAATCGAGATTCATTATTTGAAGCTTAATCGTAACATTTTTCATTATTTAAAAGTCTATAACACTTCTTATAAACATATTAAAGAAATTTTAGAGTAAAAACGTCCTTTAAGTACCATTTTTCAACAATCTAGCGATAAAATCGCTAAATTTTTGCACTGTTTATAAGTGTAGTGATTTTCTAGCGATTTTTGGGTCTGATCTAGCCATATATTTTGAAAATTTGTTGGCAACACTGGTTATCGCAATAAAAACATTTAGGGAATTCACGATGGTACATGTGCATATTTGCAATTTACTAATTTGCTATGTAAATTGTAACATATCGTGAGCATCTTTTTTAAGTCAATTGCATATTTGCTTTATGAGCTAATTTATTCATTGTTGTCAACTTTTTTCCTAAAAATGCCGCTAAATCAAACTAAAAAATCACTATAAAAGAGCTAAATAAAGTTGAAATATCGCTAGATTTGACAACAAAATAGCTAAATTGGCAACAGTGATTTTGTTGACGTCAAAAGTAAAAAGAAATTGTATTGTTTAAGAAAATTTGTGAATCATAAAAATAATAATAAAATAATTTTAAAAAAATAAAAGATTTTATGCTAATAAAAATCACAAGTAAATTTTTTAATTACTTTTTCTTATTTTATAAATAATATGTGCGTTCCCGTACGTTACCGCGAGTACCCGCGGGAACCCAAAACAGACCAAACAACAATTTACACGCAATTTTGAGTACGGGAACGCCTTTGGGCTAGTTTGTGTAACTTCGGTAAAGTACGGGAACAGACATAATAATATGGCGGCTGATATGCCAAAAACAGGTGTTTTGTTTTATTTGCAACTTAGCTTATATGCAAAGTGATTTTTGCTAGAGTTTTTTTTTATTGCAAATGAAGAAAAATAAAGCAAATTGCAAATACATACATTTTGTTGTTGTGTTGATGCAATCGATGTTTTTTTGCAATCATTTGCAACGTTTGCATCGTTTGCAATACCCATCGTGGATACCCTTATTTTTTACTTAGGTTAGTATCGTACTAAAGACATTTTAAATTTTTATGTGTAGTGTACAAGGTTTAGGATAAAAATAAATTAAAAAGTAGAATTTTTATACAGAATTATATTTTTAACGAGTAAAAAGGTTAAAGTCGGGCATGCCGACTATACAATACCCTACACCAGTCTGGTGTATTGTATGGATCCGAAATTCGAATGGGTTAAAATGGGGCTTATGTCAAAATTTTCTATAATGTGAGTCAGCGCACCAAATTTCATTAAAATATCTTTATATTTGCGACCTGCAGTTTGTAACCAAGCCATTTTTGGGGGGACCCTTATATGGGCACTAGTTCTAAACATGGACCGATGTTCACCAAAATCAATAGGCTTCGTCCTTGGGCCAACATAGGTCTATGTACCAAATTTCATCAAAATATCTTAATATTTGCGACCTGCAGCGTATAAACAGTATAATTTTGGTAGGACCCTTATATGGGCACTAGGTCTAAACATAGACCGATGTTCACCAAAATCAATAGGCTGCGTTATTGGGTGAATATAGGTCTGTGTACCAAATTTCATCAAAATATCTTAATATTTGCGACCTGCAGCGTATAAACATTATAATTTTGGTAGGACCCTTATATGGGCACTAGGTCTAAACATGGACCGATGTTCACCAAAATCAATAGGCTGCGTTATTGGGCCAATGTAGGTCTGTGTACCAAATTTCATCAAAATATCTTAATATTTACAACCTGCAGCGTATAAACAGTATAATTTTGGTAGGACCCTTATATGGGCACTAGGTCTAAACATGGACCGATGTTCATCAAAATCAATAGGCTGCGTTATTGGGCCAATATAGGTCTGTGTACCAAATTTCATCAAA
This sequence comes from Leucophora obtusa, assembly GCA_949987735.1. NCBI lineage: Eukaryota > Metazoa > Arthropoda > Insecta > Diptera > Anthomyiidae > Leucophora > Leucophora obtusa. The sequence goes on along the minus strand of OX465297.1, from coordinate 107,162,526 downwards.
ATATCTTAATATTTACGACCTGCAGCGTATAAACAGTATAATTTTGGTAGGACCCTTATATGGGCACTAGGTCTAAACATGGACCGATGTTCACCAAAATCAATAGGCTGCGTTATTGGGCCAATGTAGGGCTGTGTACCAAATTTCATCAAAATATCTTAATATTTACGACCTGCAGCGTATAAACAGTATAATTTTGGTAGGACCCTTATATGGGCACTAGGTCTAAACATGGACCGATGTTCAAAAAAATCAAACTTGTTCGTCCTTGGGCCAACATAGGTCTGCGTACCAAATTTCATCAAAATATCTTAATAGTTGCGACCTGTAGAGTGCGCACAAGATTGCATGGACAGACAGACAGACGGACGGACAGACGGACATCGTTAAATCGAAATAAAAAAAAATTCTGAACCGATCGGTATACTATAAGGTGGGTCTACGACCAATATTTTTTGGTGTTACAAACATCAGCACAAACTTATAATACCCTGACCACATAGTGGTGTAGGGTATAAAAACTTTCTAAAAATACAGATTTCGATAAAATATGGGTATGCAGTTTTCACCATACGACGCCCTCTATTGAGTATTTTCAATACTAATATTAATTCAATGAAAATCGAGATTCATTATTTGAAGCTTAATCGTAACATTTTTCATTATTTAAAAGTCTATAACACTTCTTATAAACATATTAAAGAAATTTTAGAGTAAAAACGTCCTTTAAGTACCATTTTTCAACAATCTAGCGATAAAATCGCTAAATTTTTGCACTGTTTATAAGTGTAGTGATTTTCTAGCGATTTTTGGGTCTGATCTAGCCATATATTTTGAAAATTTGTTGGCAACACTGGTTATCGCAATAAAAACATTTAGGGAATTCACGATGGTACATGTGCATATTTGCAATTTACTAATTTGCTATGTAAATTGTAACATATCGTGAGCATCTTTTTTAAGTCAATTGCATATTTGCTTTATGAGCTAATTTGTTCATTGTTGTCAACTTTTTTCCTAAAAATGCCGCTAAATCAAACTAAAAAATCACTATAAAAGAGCTAAATAAAGTTGAAATATCGCTAGATTTGACAACAAAATAGCTAAATTGGCAACAGTGATTTTGTTGACGTCAAAAGTAAAAAGAAATTGTATTGTTTAAGAAAATTTGTGAATCATAAAAATAATAATAAAATAATTTTAAAAAAATAAAAGATTTTATGCTAATAAAAATCACAAGTAAATTTTTTAATTACTTTTTCTTATTTTATAAATAATATGTGCGTTCCCGTACGTTACCGCGAGTACCCGCGGGAACCCAAAACAGACCAAACAACAATTTACACGCAATTTTGAGTACGGGAACGCCTTTGGGCTAGTTTGTGTAACTTCGGTAAAGTACGGGAACAGACATAATAATATGGCGGCTGATATGCCAAAAACAGGTGTTTTGTTTTATTTGCAACTTAGCTTATATGCAAAGTGATTTTTGCTAGAGTTTTTTTTTATTGCAAATGAAGAAAAATAAAGCAAATTGCAAATACATACATTTTGTTGTTGTGTTGATGCAATCGATGTTTTTTTGCAATCATTTGCAACGTTTGCATCGTTTGCAATACCCATCGTGGATACCCTTATTTTTTACTTAGGTTAGTATCGTACTAAAGACATTTTAAATTTTTATGTGTAGTGTACAAGGTTTAGGATAAAAATAAATTAAAAAGTAGAATTTTTATACAGAATTATATTTTTAACGAGTAAAAAGGTTAAAGTCGGGCATGCCGACTATACAATACCCTACACCAGTCTGGTGTATTGTATGGATCCGAAATTCGAATGGGTTAAAATGGGGCTTATGTCAAAATTTTCTATAATGTGAGTCAGCGCACCAAATTTCATTAAAATATCTTTATATTTGCGACCTGCAGTTTGTAACCAAGCCATTTTTGGGGGGACCCTTATATGGGCACTAGTTCTAAACATGGACCGATGTTCACCAAAATCAATAGGCTTCGTCCTTGGGCCAACATAGGTCTATGTACCAAATTTCATCAAAATATCTTAATATTTGCGACCTGCAGCGTATAAACAGTATAATTTTGGTAGGACCCTTATATGGGCACTAGGTCTAAACATAGACCGATGTTCACCAAAATCAATAGGCTGCGTTATTGGGTGAATATAGGTCTGTGTACCAAATTTCATCAAAATATCTTAATATTTGCGACCTGCAGCGTATAAACATTATAATTTTGGTAGGACCCTTATATGGGCACTAGGTCTAAACATGGACCGATGTTCACCAAAATCAATAGGCTGCGTTATTGGGCCAATGTAGGTCTGTGTACCAAATTTCATCAAAATATCTTAATATTTACAACCTGCAGCGTATAAACAGTATAATTTTGGTAGGACCCTTATATGGGCACTAGGTCTAAACATGGACCGATGTTCATCAAAATCAATAGGCTGCGTTATTGGGCCAATATAGGTCTGTGTACCAAATTTCATCAAAATATCTTAATATTTACGACCTGCAGCGTATAAACAGTATAATTTTGGTAGGACCCTTATATGGGCACTAGGTCTAAACATGGACCGATGTTCACCAAAATCAATAGGCTGCGTTATTGGGCCAATGTAGGGCTGTGTACCAAATTTCATCAAAATATCTTAATATTTACGACCTGCAGCGTATAAACAGTATAATTTTGGTAGGACCCTTATATGGGCACTAGGTCTAAACATGGACCGATGTTCAAAAAAATCAAACTTGTTCGTCCTTGGGCCAACATAGGTCTGCGTACCAAATTTCATCAAAATATCTTAATAGTTGCGACCTGTAGAGTGCGCACAAGATTGCATGGACAGACAGACAGACGGACGGACAGACGGACATCGTTAAATCGAAATAAAAAAAAATTCTGAACCGATCGGTATACTATAAGGTGGGTCTACGACCAATATTTTTTGGTGTTACAAACATCAGCACAAACTTATAATACCCTGACCACATAGTGGTGTAGGGTATAAAAACTTTCTAAAAATACAGATTTCGATAAAATATGGGTATGCAGTTTTCACCATACGACGCCCTCTATTGAGTATTTTCAATACTAATATTAATTCAATGAAAATCGAGATTCATTATTTGAAGCTTAATCGTAACATTTTTCATTATTTAAAAGTCTATAACACTTCTTATAAACATATTAAAGAAATTTTAGAGTAAAAACGTCCTTTAAGTACCATTTTTCAACAATCTAGCGATAAAATCGCTAAATTTTTGCACTGTTTATAAGTGTAGTGATTTTCTAGCGATTTTTGGGTCTGATCTAGCCATATATTTTGAAAATTTGTTGGCAACACTGGTTATCGCAATAAAAACATTTAGGGAATTCACGATGGTACATGTGCATATTTGCAATTTACTAATTTGCTATGTAAATTGTAACATATCGTGAGCATCTTTTTTAAGTCAATTGCATATTTGCTTTATGAGCTAATTTGTTCATTGTTGTCAACTTTTTTCCTAAAAATGCCGCTAAATCAAACTAAAAAATCACTATAAAAGAGCTAAATAAAGTTGAAATATCGCTAGATTTGACAACAAAATAGCTAAATTGGCAACAGTGATTTTGTTGACGTCAAAAGTAAAAAGAAATTGTATTGTTTAAGAAAATTTGTGAATCATAAAAATAATAATAAAATAATTTTAAAAAAATAAAAGATTTTATGCTAATAAAAATCACAAGTAAATTTTTTAATTACTTTTTCTTATTTTATAAATAATATGTGCGTTCCCGTACGTTACCGCGAGTACCCGCGGGAACCCAAAACAGACCAAACAACAATTTACACGCAATTTTGAGTACGGGAACGCCTTTGGGCTAGTTTGTGTAACTTCGGTAAAGTACGGGAACAGACATAATAATATGGCGGCTGATATGCCAAAAACAGGTGTTTTGTTTTATTTGCAACTTAGCTTATATGCAAAGTGATTTTTGCTAGAGTTTTTTTTTATTGCAAATGAAGAAAAATAAAGCAAATTGCAAATACATACATTTTGTTGTTGTGTTGATGCAATCGATGTTTTTTTGCAATCATTTGCAACGTTTGCATCGTTTGCAATACCCATCGTGGATACCCTTATTTTTTACTTAGGTTAGTATCGTACTAAAGACATTTTAAATTTTTATGTGTAGTGTACAAGGTTTAGGATAAAAATAAATTAAAAAGTAGAATTTTTATACAGAATTATATTTTTAACGAGTAAAAAGGTTAAAGTCGGGCATGCCGACTATACAATACCCTACACCAGTCTGGTGTATTGTATGGATCCGAAATTCGAATGGGTTAAAATGGGGCTTATGTCAAAATTTTCTATAATGTGAGTCAGCGCACCAAATTTCATTAAAATATCTTTATATTTGCGACCTGCAGTTTGTAACCAAGCCATTTTTGGGGGGACCCTTATATGGGCACTAGTTCTAAACATGGACCGATGTTCACCAAAATCAATAGGCTTCGTCCTTGGGCCAACATAGGTCTATGTACCAAATTTCATCAAAATATCTTAATATTTGCGACCTGCAGCGTATAAACAGTATAATTTTGGTAGGACCCTTATATGGGCACTAGGTCTAAACATAGACCGATGTTCACCAAAATCAATAGGCTGCGTTATTGGGTGAATATAGGTCTGTGTACCAAATTTCATCAAAATATCTTAATATTTGCGACCTGCAGCGTATAAACATTATAATTTTGGTAGGACCCTTATATGGGCACTAGGTCTAAACATGGACCGATGTTCACCAAAATCAATAGGCTGCGTTATTGGGCCAATGTAGGTCTGTGTACCAAATTTCATCAAAATATCTTAATATTTACAACCTGCAGCGTATAAACAGTATAATTTTGGTAGGACCCTTATATGGGCACTAGGTCTAAACATGGACCGATGTTCATCAAAATCAATAGGCTGCGTTATTGGGCCAATATAGGTCTGTGTACCAAATTTCATCAAAATATCTTAATATTTACGACCTGCAGCGTATAAACAGTATAATTTTGGTAGGACCCTTATATGGGCACTAGGTCTAAACATGGACCGATGTTCACCAAAATCAATAGGCTGCGTTATTGGGCCAATGTAGGGCTGTGTACCAAATTTCATCAAAATATCTTAATATTTACGACCTGCAGCGTATAAACAGTATAATTTTGGTAGGACCCTTATATGGGCACTAGGTCTAAACATGGACCGATGTTCAAAAAAATCAAACTTGTTCGTCCTTGGGCCAACATAGGTCTGCGTACCAAATTTCATCAAAATATCTTAATAGTTGCGACCTGTAGAGTGCGCACAAGATTGCATGGACAGACAGACAGACGGACGGACAGACGGACATCGTTAAATCGAAATAAAAAAAAATTCTGAACCGATCGGTATACTATAAGGTGGGTCTACGACCAATATTTTTTGGTGTTACAAACATCAGCACAAACTTATAATACCCTGACCACATAGTGGTGTAGGGTATAAAAACTTTCTAAAAATACAGATTTCGATAAAATATGGGTATGCAGTTTTCACCATACGACGCCCTCTATTGAGTATTTTCAATACTAATATTAATTCAATGAAAATCGAGATTCATTATTTGAAGCTTAATCGTAACATTTTTCATTATTTAAAAGTCTATAACACTTCTTATAAACATATTAAAGAAATTTTAGAGTAAAAACGTCCTTTAAGTACCATTTTTCAACAATCTAGCGATAAAATCGCTAAATTTTTGCACTGTTTATAAGTGTAGTGATTTTCTAGCGATTTTTGGGTCTGATCTAGCCATATATTTTGAAAATTTGTTGGCAACACTGGTTATCGCAATAAAAACATTTAGGGAATTCACGATGGTACATGTGCATATTTGCAATTTACTAATTTGCTATGTAAATTGTAACATATCGTGAGCATCTTTTTTAAGTCAATTGCATATTTGCTTTATGAGCTAATTTGTTCATTGTTGTCAACTTTTTTCCTAAAAATGCCGCTAAATCAAACTAAAAAATCACTATAAAAGAGCTAAATAAAGTTGAAATATCGCTAGATTTGACAACAAAATAGCTAAATTGGCAACAGTGATTTTGTTGACGTCAAAAGTAAAAAGAAATTGTATTGTTTAAGAAAATTTGTGAATCATAAAAATAATAATAAAATAATTTTAAAAAAATAAAAGATTTTATGCTAATAAAAATCACAAGTAAATTTTTTAATTACTTTTTCTTATTTTATAAATAATATGTGCGTTCCCGTACGTTACCGCGAGTACCCGCGGGAACCCAAAACAGACCAAACAACAATTTACACGCAATTTTGAGTACGGGAACGCCTTTGGGCTAGTTTGTGTAACTTCGGTAAAGTACGGGAACAGACATAATAATATGGCGGCTGATATGCCAAAAACAGGTGTTTTGTTTTATTTGCAACTTAGCTTATATGCAAAGTGATTTTTGCTAGAGTTTTTTTTTATTGCAAATGAAGAAAAATAAAGCAAATTGCAAATACATACATTTTGTTGTTGTGTTGATGCAATCGATGTTTTTTTGCAATCATTTGCAACGTTTGCATCGTTTGCAATACCCATCGTGGATACCCTTATTTTTTACTTAGGTTAGTATCGTACTAAAGACATTTTAAGATACCAAAGTGTCGTTTTACGACATTGGTAGTTATTTTTAATGCATTTATTAGTTATTTTTAAACAGTTAAAAATAACAAAAGTTTTACAATTTCGTATTAATATTAAGTTTCACGGGTCTTTTCTGACCCCAGGCAACTAAGGTTAAAGATTTTTTAAACAAATGTAAAGATACCCTACGGGAAATTTTAACAAACTGTCACCGAACTGGCCCCTTTATATGAAATAGACTGGTCACTTTTACATGGCGTTGTCATAGGAGGGGGAAATTGACCTCTTGTGACATGTCACAAGACAAATCCTAGAACAGGTCCCTGAACTTTGTTTTTTATGAGAGTTCAGTAACCTGTCCTAGAATTTGTCTTGTGACATGTCACAAGGGGTCAATTTCCCCCTCCTATGACAACGCCATGTAAAAGTGACCAGTCTATTTCATATAAAGGGGCCAGTTCGGTGACAGTTTGTTAAAATTTCCCGTAGGGTAATTATATTCTAACCAAATTTAAGTGTTGTTTTCCGAAAACTGTGTAAAATTTGATGAAAACATTCAAATTTTTTTTTTTTAATTTTTGACAAAATGAGCAATTTTTGTAAAATATCCTGGAAAGCAGTCGCTCCGAACCAGAGAACGGTTTGAGTACATTCGTTTTTATTGTGCAGTCATACCATTCACTGCTTTTGCCATGTATTCATGCAACAGCAATAACTAATGCTATTGCTATTATATACATTCATTGTTTTTGATGAGTGGTTTTTACGCATTATTTTTATAATGCCACTACATGTCAAGCAACGAAATGAAGAGATGACGCATTAAAAAAATAAAATCAATCACAACATTCATTTAGTATTCGTTGACCTGTTGCATTATTTTGAAAAATGCAGGGTGAAGAAATTTCCATTTTTTTTATTTAAATATGAAATATGTATATATTTTCTCATTTTGTTAATGTTTAAGTGAAAAAAATAAACATCAAAAATATACTAAAATATTTGACAGAAACAAATTTTCAATTTTCATTAGTGTTTCCAATTCGGTTAATCGATTAACCGATTCCTCGATTAATCGCCTCTATTTCGGTTAATGTCGAAACAAATAATTTAGAACTCAAATAATTATTCGACCCGAATAATCGGTTAAAATAGGTCGATTAACTGGTTAAATTTTTAATACTTAATTTTTAGCTTTATTTTTGCCCAAAACTTCATAATTGTCTTAACTTTGGCTAAAAAATTATAAGAAACGCTTAAAAAAAACAAATACTAACGATCAATTTTTTGAGCAACTCTAAGCAAGTCGACATTGAACCAGCGAGACACGTCATGCGTTTAAAGATACTCTTAAAACGGATTTGTTTTACATTATCGCAATTAATTTTTAATAAAATTTTTTTGAATTTTTTAAACAAAATAATAAAGTTTCTATTTGTAAAAAATGCTTTAACGTTGTGCTGGCTGGAGCAGGCTTTAGGAAATGCAATAGACAATTTTTCAATTCTTTTAAGATGTAAAATTAATTTTCTAAAGTGAGAGCAGTTTTTCAGCCTCTAGTCGATGAATTTATTTATATTTATTTTAACAAAAACAGCGCGTATTCATTTTTAAAATTTTATTATTGCAAACATATAATTTTGAAAAGCTGAAAAACTGCTCCCACTTCCGAAAATCTGTAATAAAGTTCGAACAAACAAATCTGCTTAAGATTTGACATCTGCACACTGAGGGAATTGTCTACATGCTTTTTATGAATTTTTATATTGATTCAATGAAATTTAGCTCAAACTCGTCCATTGAAACACGGAGGAGATTGGAAGATAAACAAAAATTTAAAAACAGAATGTATGTGTTTGTATTGATCACTTCTGAGTAAAAACAATAACCGAAAGCTGAATAGGAAAGAAAACATAGAATTAGTTACATTGCATTCAAGGCCTTACTTGGGTGACGGGTTGTTGAAAAAAATTATCATATAGAGACAATCTGAGAATAAAAACATATAAATAATTAATAAAATTTAATGGAAAACCACTGACGACGCCTGTCCATACAAAAAAAAAAATGCAGAAACTAGATCTAGTCTGATCTGAAAATTATAATGTGTTCATAATTTTTAGAGAAAAAGGTTTATTCTTTTTCTTAACCTCAAATCTATTAATTAAAATTGATAAAATTGCATTTTAATTTAGGGTGACCATTCGTACTGATTTGATCAGTACATGTACTGATTTTTGGTCACGTGTACTGATGACAAAGTCGTGTACTGTTTTTTTAAAATTTGTACTGATTTTACTGATTTTTGGCATCTAAAAAAATATTAAATTTTTTTAGTAAAAAAAAGCCAAAATACAAGTACAATGCAGTTTTTTTTATAGGATACATTTTTATGAATGTGAGCGGTTTTCTCTACCAGAAAGCATTCAAAATGATTTTTCTATATGTAAATTTCTTAATCTAATATGTAGTTTCATACATAGAGAAGATTCGTGGTGACAACCGAATCCATCAATTGGTTACATTGCGATAATAGAAAATCAGTTGATACAACAGTTATTTGACTGTGATAAAAATATTTTAATTATCCGGTTGTTAGCTACTGTCAGAATGATTCTGTTTACTGAGTGTGGGAAACGACCTCAAAAGCTGAAGATTTTTTCGTACAAAAATCCTTAAAATCTGAAGATATATATCGTATGTGGGTATTTCTATGGAAAAATTTTCGAATCATTTTTAAAAATTTTACGTGTTTTTGTAGAAAAACGAAGCCAAAACGTGAAGGTTTTCTATTTCAGAAATCATGCAGAAATTAGCAGAGAGAAAAAAGATTTGTTCTGACAACTAAATTTTCATCCTATCCTGGTGTCATATTTGACTCCATTCGTAGCATAGCTATATATCATCGATCTGTTACAAAAAAAAAAAAAAACTAGAAAAGGAATGGTAACAGATCATTGACATTTCTAAATAATGGGTCCGTTTCTGTACTTAAAAAACTGGATTTTTTCGTGCAAAAAAAATTGTTTTGTGTAATTGAAATGTGTACGGTTTTTTAGGATGGTATGATGGTTAACCGAAAAATTTTGTTTTAACCAAACCATTCGGTTGACAACAAATTAGGTTGGCTGCATAATAATTTTTTGATGATGATAATATTTTTTTAAAATTTGTACTGATTTGAAGTCAGAAAAAATGGTCACCCTATATTAATTACATTAAAAAAATTTTTTGCTGATTTTTACAGAGCAAATTGGTATTTTCAAATAAATCTTAACATTTTTTATATTGATGCTGTAGTATAAGCTATTCGGTAAATGTAAAACAAACTATGTGAACTGCCCTAATGTAAATTAACCTTAAGAAACAGCTGTGAAAGCTAGTTGCATTTTTGCTGTAACCGACTTAATGTCAAACTCTATACCTTTATTCTCCTTCTTCTTATCTTGGCACTGAACACGTGAGGTTGTAATAAAATAAACTTGCATCTTGGCCAATACTACATGGTGGCAGCGGTAAACCAAAATCTACAGAACTTTTGAAAGTTTATGAAAAAAAATAATAAAGTTCTGGGGATTTTTTTTTAAAAACGTTTTCTCCAAGCAGAAAAGTGAGGTTAAGTTCTACGTTAAAGACAAAATAGTTTAAATGCCTCCAAAAGAAGAAAAAATGGACAACAATTTTGTGGCAAACATTGCTCCTCCCGAACCTTTCAATTTCTCACTCCCAGACAAGTGGCCAAAATGGCGAAAAAGGTTCGAGCGATACATAAACGTTTCTGGGCAATCAACAAAGACTCCACTGGAGCAAATTGATCTATTGTTCTATATCATGGGTGACGAAAGCGAAGAAGTTTTGTTACAATTAAAACCTGCACCAACAACTTTGGCAGACGCTTTAAATAAATTTGACAAATACTTCAATCCACGGAAAAATTTAATATTTGAACGATTCAAGTTTAATTCACGTGTTCAAAGACAAGGTGAATCCGTTGACAGTTTCATAACGGAGTTACACGCTTTTGCTGAAAATTGCGACTATGGGAGTCTAAAAGAAGATTTAATTCGAGATCGAATTGTAGTTGGGATGCTGAATACACAAGTAAGCGAGCAGATGCAGTTAAAGCCAGACCTAACACTCAAAGTTGCAGTTGATACAGCACGTCAAGCAGAGATTCAAATAAAGCAAACAAAAATCATCAAGGATGAAAAGAACCCAGTGTAGAAAATCATTACCAGATATGTTGTTATGTACATTCTACATACTTGGTAATGGTAACTAGTTACTTTTGTTATTACATTTCTTATTACCTTTATATGGCGATGTCGCCAAAAATAATGAGTTATGCTTACACACCAGCATACAAAAAATCCAAAAATATGTCATTACCTATATGCTTACCAGTACTGACAAAAATAATGAGTCTTAAAAAAGAAATTATATAAAGAAAATATTTTTTATTGTATTTTTTTTTAAATACAATTTGCTGGTGCGGGAATCTAACCTGAGTCTACAGATTGCCAGTCAATAGCTCTACCATCTGAGCTATATCGACATGTAATATTTAATAGATAAAAACATAATTGACCTGATGCACACAAGTAAACTTACTCGGCAAAATACAAAAAATCAAAAAATATGTGGTCTAAAAATAGATTTAAAAAAATTTAGAAAATTATTTTGTATTTGAAATAATGATAAAAATAAGTCATTATTAGTAACTCATTATTATATGTTTTAAAATAATGCAGAAGGTAAGTGGGTGTCATTACTGGTAGTCCAAAAAATAATGATATGTCATTACCGTTTCTACACTGGGAATGTTTTCAATGTTGAAAAAGTAGTGCCGTCTAATGACAGTATTCAACAACGAAATCGTGGTGGTCAGCAACGATATTCTCACAGTTCAGGATCTAAGGGTAATGTTAATTATAATTACATAAGTAAATGTAATTATTCTGGATATGGGCCACACCTTGTCCTGCAAAGAATAAGAACTGTAATATTTGTAATTTACGGGGACATTTTTCTAATGTTTGTAAAAAGATAATAATTTTAAGGCGATCAAAAATAATAAGGTAAATTTAATCGAAATGGAGAATTTTGAAACGAATTCTGAGAATCAAAAAAACTCTGAGTACATGATCGGAACGATTACTAGATTATTCTCGGGGAGCATTCGAAAACCAGGTATAGAATCGTGGTATGTGCAGTGCACGATAACTGAATTGGGGAAGAAAATTAATTTTCTCATTGATACGGGGGCAGACAGTGTTTGCATTCCGGAAAATTTTGTTCCGGAAAATCATAAGTTAATTATCCAGCGAACGAATACGGGTTTGAGTGGGCCGGATGACACTTCGCTTCGAGTTGTGGGCATTGCTAGGGCAACTGTAAATTATAATGACAGGGAATTTCAGGATGACATTTATATTGTTGAGGGACTTAGAACTCCTATTTTGGGACGGGAAGCTGTTGTTATATTAGGTATTCTGAAGCCTCCGGTATTAAACAATTTTTCCATTTCCAGAAATGCCTGCGGGGATAAGTCCTCGGAAATAATTGAGAAATTTCTCAGATTTTTTCGTGAAATTGGGGAATTTAAGGGCGAAATCAAACTAAGGTTGAAAAGCGACGTGAATCCTTTTGTGCAAACAATACCAAGGAAAGTGCCGATTCCTTTATTGCCTAAATTAAAGACCGAAATTAAGAGGTTGATGGATCTGGGTATAATTGAACGGGTGGACGACGTTACGGAATGGGTCAGTCCCATAGTTGTTGTACCAAAACCGGACAATGAAATAAGATTGTTCGTCGATTACACGCAACTAAACAAGGCGGTAATCAGACCGTATTTCCCAATGCCGAAAATTGAACTTTCCTTGGCTAAAATTAAGGATGCCCGAATTTTCTCGAAAATTGACGCGAATAAGGGATTTTATCAAATAAAGTTAAGCCGTGAGAGTCAATTACTCACTTGTTTTATATGTCCATTCGGTCGCTTTATTTTTAAAAGATTACCCTTCGGCATTTCTTGCCCGCCTGAATATTTTGTATCTAAATTTAATAAGGTCCTAGACGGAATCGACAATTGTATATCACTTGTCTGACGGCATTCCGATTTTTGGGAAGGATCCCACCGAGCATGATGACGCTCTCCAAAAGGTCTTAGGCCGACTTGATAGGGAGGGCATAACTATTAACAGGGAAAAATCATGCTTCGGCGTAAATCGGGTTACCTATTTGGGCTACGTTCTCTCGGAAAAAGGTATGTCTATTGATTCGGAGCGAATTCGAGCAATTGTTGATTATCCCAGACCCGTAAATGAAACGGAGGTCCAGCGTTTTTTTGGCATGGTGAATTTTGTGGCGAAATTTATCCCATATCGATCGAAAATATTGGAACCCATTAACGTATTATCGGGTAAGGTAGAATTTGTTTGGGGTGAGATTCAGGAAAAGGCTTTTTTGGAATTAAAGGATAATTTAACAAAGACAACTTTGGCTTTCTATGACCCTTCGAAACAGATAATTATCAGCTCGGACGCATCTTATTATGATATTGGGGCGTGCCTTTTTCAGGTAGACAGTAATGATAAAAGACAGGTGGTTTCATATATTTCTAGGACTTTGACTGATACCGAGAAACAGTATGCTCAAATTGAGCGTGAGGCCTAGGGCATAACTTGGGCAGCTGAGAAATTGGCAGAATATATAACGGAGATCCGGGTTATATTTGAAACCGATCACAAGCCGTTAGTCCAGATTTTACAATCGAAGAATTTAGATATCCTGACACCAAGGTTACAACGATTTAGAATGCGTCTTATGCGGTATGACTATGTAGTAGTATATGCACCGGGAAGGGACTTGAAGGTAGCTGACGCTTTATCTCGTAGTCCAGTTTCTTATGGGGTAAACGAACCTCAGGAGTTGGGCACGGAGACAGAGGCTTTTGTGCGTTTTGTGGTAAGGAATTTTCCAGTAAAGCATTATTACATGCGAAAGATAATAAATGTTCAAAGACAGGACCCTGTATGCAAGCTGTTGGTCCAATATATTTCGGATGGGTGGCCATCTCGTGATAAACTACCTGATTTCATGGTACCATATTACCAACATCGCCATGATATCTCGTGCTTCGAAAATTTGTTACTGAAGGATACTCGGATAATTATCCCTCCGGATTTGCAGAAGGAAGTGCTGGGTTATATTCACTCGGGGCACCAGGGCATTACAAAATGTCGTAGGTTGGCCCAGACAACGGTTTGGTGGTTAGGTCTTAGTTCCCAACTAGAGGATTTGATAAGAAACTGCCCAAAATGCATCAAGGAACGAAGTAACCACAGGGAAACGTTTAGAGATGAAAATCCACCGATTCGACCAATGGAAAGAATAGGTTTAGATCTCTTTAAGTGGAATAAGTGGTATCTTATAATAACTGACTATTACTCACGGTATTTCGAATTTTTTCCACTAACTTCTATGACAGAAGATGACATAGGAGACATGGTACTAGGGATCTTTCGGAACTTACGGGTACGGAGTATGGATAATTGATTTGAGAAAATACGGTAGAGTTTTGGAAAAATTAGATGAACCACGGTCGTATCTGATTCAGGTGGAAAGAGAAAAGTATAGGCGAAACAGATGGCACCTAATTCCGGTGTCAAATATAGGTGCTGAGAGTTTTTATGATTCTGAAGAATGTTATAATCCAAACGAAGATTATATAGTTCAAAATAGTATTGGAAATAGTACAAAACTGTAAGGATGGTCAAAATGATGTAACCAATATCTCTGAGGAATCACCTCCTGAAGAAATTCCAGAAGTTGGTTCCTCAACACGAATTGGTAGACAAAGAAATACACCTTCATGGATGAAAGATTATGTTCCCCATTAACTAAATTTATAAAATTTTTTGAAATGAAATTGCTATATTGAAAAATATTGTAGTATATTTAAGCGTAAATGAAACTTTAATATTGGGAAAGAAAAAACCCCAAATATAGAAAGAATATATTATATATACGTTTGATAATAAGATTTAAGATATATATAGTGTATTTAAAAAAAAAAAAGGAGATGTAGTATAAGCTATTCGGTAAATGTAAAACAAATTATGTGAACTGCCCTAATGTAAATTAACCTTAAAAAACAGCTGTGAAAGCTAGTTGCATTTTTGCTGTAACCGACTTAATGTCAAACTCTATACCTTTATTCTCCTTCTTCTTATATTGTCACTGAACACGTGAGGTTGTAATAAAATAAACTTGCATATTGGTAGAAATCAAACCAAGTGTTTTATTTGGATTATTACCCTACTCCTCTTGGCCAATACTACAGATGCCTCAATGCGAAAGGCTCTTCTAGTTTTTAATGTTAAAAAAAGTCAGCCCTTTGTGTTTTATTGATAAAATGTTAAGAAAATCCATTAATTTTTATTAAACGATTAATCGCCAATTTTCTCGATTAACCGACCCGAATAACCGGTTAATTAATTTTAGTGATTTTTCGAATAATGCATTAACCGGTTAACCGCCTATGTCGAATAATTGGAAACACTAATTTTCATACAACCAACATTGAGAGCATTCGTAACAATCGGTTTGTATTCATACCAATCATTTTATATTCGTTGCTTTTGTGAGTGTTAAGGCTCAATTAGACGTGCCATAACCATAACCATATAAAACAGCTGTTCAAACCAATCTTATGGGCTACAATGTATACGATTATTGGTGACATGCCATAACGCCATAACCGTAACCATAGAAACCAATTGAATTTTGGTTGTCTGCTATGGCGTTATGGTTACGGCTATGGCGTTATGGCACGTCTAATTTAACCTTTAGGTAAGATTAACAGAAGACATGCAGTGCAATGCATGGCTTTCCTCATACTCACTTTTTATACCCTACACCACTATGTGGTCAGGGTATTATAAGTTTGTGCTGATGTTTGTAACACCAAAAAATATTGGTCCTAGACCGATCGGCTCAGAATTTTTTTTTATTTCGATTTAACGATGTCCGTCTGTCCGTCCATTCGTCTGTCTGTCTGTCTGTCCATGCATTCTTGTGCGCACTCTATAGGTCGCAAATATTAAGATATTTTGATGAAACTTGGTACACCGACCTATGGCAGCCCAAGGACGAAGCCTATTGATTTTAGTTAACACCGGTCCATGTTTAGACCTAGTGCCCATATAAGGGTCCTACCAAAATTATATTGTTTATACGCTGCAAGTCGCAAATATTAAGATATTTTAATGAAATTTGGTTCGCTGACTCAGATTATAGAGAATTTTGACACAAGTCCCATTTTAACCCATTCGAATTTCGGATCCAAACATTATTTGGCTTTTAACCAGAGTGGTGTAGGGTATTGTATAGTCGGCATGCCCGACTTTAACCTTTTTACTCGTTTTCAATTATGTCTGTATTGCTTTAATGAAATGATGTGTATTGACAACAATATGCACATTTTTTGTGATTGCATTCAAAAGCATAAAATAAGGCACTCAAACCCTTCTCTGCTCCGAACACAAACTCGAAATATCATTTTTCCAATTTTTTTTTTTTTAATATCAACTATTAAGTGTGTTTGCATACCCGAAAATTTGTACAAATTCGTACAAATTTGTACAAGTTTTTACTGGAAGGTGTTTGTTTACACAATTACTCAGTAAGGAGAGAGGAAAAATAGAGGGTAAAGTGACAGTTCAATACCAGAGAACTTACAAGTTTTTACTGGATGAATTTTTGCTAGTAAGAATTTGTAAGAAAAAAAACATATGATTTAAAACATATGATTGAAGAAACAAAACATTTGTCTAAATAATTTTGAAATAATTTTTTGTAAAAATAAAAAATATTTAAATATAAGCTTATTTACGATGGAAGGAGTAAGTAAGTGATCACTTTGTTAGGTTTTATTTATTAATCCAATAATTTGAATAGGTTTATTTCGCAATCAGCTATTTTAATAACTGTTGCCAATTTAGCTATTTTCTCGGCAAATCTAGCGATACTTCAACTCGTTTAGGGGGATAAAATATAATTTAGCTTTTAGCGAGAAAACTAGCGATTTTTCTTTTTAAGACAGTCTTCACATTTTCTTAGCATTTTTTTACATTTATTTCCTTGACAGAATTTTTGAATCATTATTATTCAGCGATTTATCGGTAAATTTTTATGGAAAACAAAAAAGTTCGAAAAATTTGGCGATGTATCAATAATTTTTTAAGAAAGTTTTAAGAAGTTTGAAAAATATAGCTATTTTTGTGAAATTTTTCAACAGAACCTAAAAAGTTCGTGCAACTTAGGGATTTATCGCTATTTAATTTTTTTTATAATTTAGATATTTTCTAGTGACTTTTAGTTTGATTTAGCGATATTTTTAGGGAAGAAGTTGGCAGCAGTATTTTACTAATTCTTACAATTTTTCTGTTTGCGTACATTTTTAGATATTTTTCTTTTTGAGAGTAAATTTTGCCTTACTCTCTGTAAATTTGTTACTGAGTAATTTTTACTGGACTTTACTGGAAAAGTACCCAAACACACCTATTATGTGGTACAAATAGCAATCGACATCTCCAAATTAGGCATTTTAAAAAATCTTTAAAATTAATTTAAAAAAAAACATGTTTTTGCATTTTTATCAAATTCGTGGGTCATTTTGGATTCCAGGCTAAAGTGGGTTAATGATATCCGATGAAGTCAAAATTCCATATCTGAATCATTTTGACTATATTAAATGAATAAATGGAATAAAAAATATTTTTTTTCGAAATTTCGAATTTCGGGAATTTTTATTTGTAATACACTTTTTTCCAAAATGCGCCATTTTCGTCCAACTTTCGGCACGGGTTAACGTTTTCCAAAAAAAAAATCTATTTCTTCCATTTGGGACCATTTCCAATAAAACTGGGGGGTGTAATGAACGAAAATCGACAAATCGCTATTTTAAGGGACAGTCTAATGTACATATACATATATATGTATACGGTTGGCAATAAAACATAATAAAGGTATTCATTTAAAGTATTTACGCCTCGTATACTGTGTATATGTTGTAAGTTTACTCGATTAATGTCAAATCTAGTTTACGAGCACTGGTAAATATACGCTAACATTTTTGTGTGTAAACTTTTTCGTATTTATACATAGTACATTTGAATATTTTTTTGTGTTGTTTTTTATTTTTTGTTTTATTTGTTTTTAAATAATAAAAACTTAAAAAATTCTGTGTTTAATTTATGAAAAAATGGAAAAAGTGGCTAAATGCAAAATTAAAATGTAAATAGGTTTAAAATGTGCGTTCATTCAAATAAACAGGTAAAGTTACAAATATACGCGATTACCAAAATACACGGTTTACGAGGCCATAAATCCAGTTAGATGAATACCACTAATTATTTTTTATTCATTATTCATTTGTTCCCAATAGGAGCCACACATATTTAACAGATAATTCCTTTAATGCAGATATTGTTCGAAAGTTTGTCGGTAGAATCTACTGAAAATGACAGATGAAACAAAGGTATATGCAGTTAAAAAGGCGACAAATTTTAAAATAACTAAAAATTTTGTTATTTTTAACTGTTGAAAAATAACTAACAAATGCATTAAAGATAACTAATAATGTCGTAAAATTAACTGACAAATTTTTACCACAAAAATTTTTAAACAACTGACAAAATAAGTAAAAACTACTGTTTTCTTACAATTATTATTTTCGATATTATAAGTGTATTTTAATAAAAAAAATTTGTTTTCTTTTGGTTACAAAAATATATGTAATTATTTCAGCTTATTTAAAATTTGAAGTAAAAATTCCACAATGTTCTCCAGTTATTATACTTTTATGCATTGGAGATACAATACAAGTTTTTGATTTATATTTGCAAACTAGGAATATATCAATAATTACAAATATAAACTAATCAAGCATTTTAAAAAATCAACGAAACTTTTTATTTTTTAAATAATTAACAAAAACAACTGTTTACTGTAAGAATACTATTTTGGTAATTGTTTGTTATGTTATTAAAAATAACTGCTTTAAACAACTGTTACAAAATTACAGTAGTTTTCGTTAGTAGTTTTCTTAAATAACCGTCATAACAGTTGTCTTGCATTTTCTATAAAAAAAAAAACAACTGCAGTTACTGTTAAAAACAACAACTACTGACTACTACACAAACAACAGTCATATAGTAACTGTTAAACTTTTTTGAGAGCACGAAACTGCTTATCACATAGGAGAAAACTAGTGTCCGACCGAACTCACTTTTTTAAGGCCGAACCGAAGCCGAAGCCGAACTTCGGCCAA
This sequence comes from Leucophora obtusa, assembly GCA_949987735.1. NCBI lineage: Eukaryota > Metazoa > Arthropoda > Insecta > Diptera > Anthomyiidae > Leucophora > Leucophora obtusa. The sequence goes on along the minus strand of OX465297.1, from coordinate 107,143,491 downwards.
AATTACTAAGTTCGGCCGAAACCGAAGCCGAAGCCGAATACTTTTGTGTTTCAATAAAAATAAAATTTCATGCAACTTTTTCAAATTCAAAAATGCGGAAACCAATTTCTAAATATTTATAAATTCTAAAAACATAAAAAAGTTGTATTTTTCGCTCTTTAAGTAAAAATTAAGATAAATATGTGCATATTTATAAGTTACTATACACAATTAAATAGCTAAATGTTGTAAAATATTGATTTATAGAAAAGTTCGGTATTCGGCCAAAATTTAGCCGAACACCGAACTTGGCCGAACATCACTTTTTGGCCGATCTCCGAAGCCGAAGCCGAATACTCGGTCGGACACTAGAGAAAACCCATCAGTCCGGCCGAAGGCCAGGAACATAGAAACGCTTTACTCAGCGAAGCCACTACACTGCCTATCACACAGGAGAAAACCCCTAAGCCCGGCCGAAGGTCGGTTATATAGAAAAACTGGAACAAATCTACTTTACGGGCATAGCTAAAAAAAACCGAAATTAGGGGTAAAATAGGTCTGAACTCACCTATTTTACCCCTAATTTCAGTCTCTTAAGTTTGGATATATCATTTAATTTATATATTTTTAACTTCGGAATGCGTTATCTGAACGGAACGAAATGGATGTCATTAAATATCTTATTCAACAAGCACCTTTAATCCGGCATAAAAAATTTTCGAAACTATTAACCCATTGCGGTCCAGCACATGATTTTCTGTTTTTGAAATGGAATTTTCGCAAGAAAAATGCTGTTTTCTCAATATTTTGCCTATTTAATATACAAAATAACTTTTATTTATTTGTAGATAAGGCTTTAACCTTTAATATAAGGTATAATTTAAGCCTTTAACCCTTCTAACAGCGCAGATATTAAGAGTTAAATTTGATATTTAATTTTTCTATTTTTGAACTTTGCACAATTTTGAACTTTTTGAGTTGATTTGAGTAATTTTTTCTTTGTATTCGGCTTTCGGCCGGGCTTAGGGGTTTTTCCTATGTGATAGGCAGTTTAGTGGCTTCGATGAGTAAAGTGTTTCCGTGTAACCGGCCTTCGGCCGGGTTTGGGGCTTTTTACTATGTGATAGGCAGTTTAGTGGCTTCGTTGAGTAAAGTTTTTTCGTGTAACCGGCCTTCGGCCGGGCTTAGGGGTTTTTTCCTATGTAGTAGGCAGTTTAGTGGCTTCGCTGAGCAAAGCTTTTTTGTGTAACAGGCCTCCGGCCGTGCTTAGGGGTTTTTTCCTATGTGGTAGGCAGTTTAGTGGCTTCGCTGAGTAAAGCTTTTCTGTGTAATAGGCTTTGACAGGGCTTAGGGGGTACTCCTATGTAGCTTTCGGCCGGGCTTAGGGGTTTTTCCTATGTGATAGGCAGTTTAGTGGCTTCGATTAGTAAAGTTTTTCCGTGTAACCGGCCTACGGCCGGGTTTGGGGCTTTTTACTATGTGATAGACAGTTTAGTGGCTTCGTTGAGTAAAGTTTTTTCGTGTAACCGGCCTTTGGCCGGGCTTAGGGGTTTTTTCCTATGTAGTAGGCAGTTTAGTGGCTTCGCTGAGCAAAGCTTTTTTGTGTAACAGGCCTCCGGCCGTGCTTAGGGGTTTTTTCATATGTGGTAGGCAGTTTAGTGGCTTCGCTGAGTAAAGCTTTTCTGTGCAATAGGCTTTGACAGGGCTTAGGGGGTACTCCTATGTAGCGTTCGCTTTTTTTTAATTTAGTAAATATTTGAATCAACAATCTCGCGAGCTAATCAATTTTTTCTTTACAGATATTCCCGATTTTCAGCGCACTCGCAGTTGTGGTTTGCAGTGGGTTAATTAATATATTTATTTTAAGAATTTGACGTTTATTTATTATGTATATAATCACAAAAATAAAAAAATTAATATGATATTTAACTGTTAATATCTGCGGTGTTATAAGGGTTATAGGTATAAATTATATCTTAAATTAAAGCAAAGAGCCTTAACTACAATTAAATAATAATTATTTTGTATTTTATATATATATATTTTTTTTTTGTTGGACCAACACTCAGGGGATGCCCCCTATTAACGCAGTGCATTGTGTTGGTATTAGGAAAATAGGTTATGGGGAGGAGGAAAGAGGGAGTAGTGTTTGTGAATATTTGATTTGAATTTCTCTACATTGTAAGTAACAGGGAAGACTTCTGCGGGGAGTTTATTCCACATACGGCTGGTGCGACTGATAAACGAATTCTCTCTGTAATGCGTTGTGCGATCCACTGGACAATCGACTACAAACGGATGTGCTCTACTTGATAGGCGAGTATTACGAATAAAAACTCGGGCTCTGGGGATTAGTTCACTTATCTCAGCAGAACACTTCCCATGGTAATATCGATAGAACAGAGTCACACAACCCACATTCCGACGATGCTCCAATGAGTCAATAGAGCTGGATACTCTACTGTCATTGATAAGCGCCGACGCCCTCCCTTGCACACGGTCCAGAAGCTCCAAAATAGACTTCGAAGCTCCTGCCCATATATGGCAGTTGTATTCCATTTTCGGTCGGATATAGGTGGTATAAATATTGAGTAAATCGGATGAAGTACTTCTTGCACCGACGTAGAAACCCTAGACACTTGAAATCTTCTTTCGACACTTGGAAAACATGCTTATTCCAACGGACGTCACATTGAATCTTCATGCCCAGAACATCAAGAGTATCCGATTCCTCAATATCGATATCACCCATATTGGTGAAATATTGAGATAATGGGCGTTTTTTCTAAAAAGTATGGACAAAAAACAGACTTACGATTTCACGTTTAATGGGTTAATGGATTCGGGAGTATTATATCTCAAATTAGTATTTCAATAGCATTTTTAACGATATATATTTTGTGTTTTTTCGATAATAAATGGCGAAGATACAAAGAATTCAAATTCAAACTGTCCATAACTCGGAAACCGGGGGTCGCCGACAAAAAAATGCATCGTTGAACTCGGCATTGAAAGTTCTATCGTCCGTGAAAGTTTGAAATAAATCCGAGTTTTGTCCGTAAACTAGAGTTTAGCAGAAAAACTTTACTCAGCGAGTTTACTAAAATGCTTATCACATACAAGAAAACCCCTAAGTCTGGCCGGAGACCGGCTACCCAGAAAAACTACTCAGCGAAGCCACTTAACTGTCTATCACTTACGAGGAAACCTCCAGTTACTCAGCAAATCGAATACACCCACAAAACTAAAAAAGGCCGAAGTTTGACCCTAAAAAACTTTATTTAACTCGCAGTCAATCCATCATTGTGAAAGCACCTTTTATAATGATAGAGTCACTACTCTGCAGCACAGATTGAAATGTTAACAGTTCAAAATACAGAGTAGAGTTACTTCAAAAAATATTTTACACTTTAATACTTACGTTTTTCGAGGATTCCTATGCTTTATTATCACTGCCTTAATTTTTGATTAATTTTTTATCTTATTATAAAATAATAAACACAAATATTTGGTGTTGGTTTTGTTTTCCAATTTTCTTTTATAAATTTGTTGACAATTAGAGATGTGAACAAATTAGTGATGTGTTTTTCAGGGTATATTTGTCACGTTAAAGTTTGACTCTAGACAACGACCATATAGACTAAAGACAAACCACCCGCCTGTTGCTGTTAAAAAGTCTCTTTAATTTTATATGCAAACTGGTTTTAAGAGAAACAGTTTTTAGTGTTTTTTAACGAGTATTTTTTAATATTAATAATCAAATTTTGTGCTAATTATACAAAACTAATGCAGAGAACATATCACACAACACAAGTGCACTTTACAATTTAATTAAAATTGCTTAAAAACAATAAAAATAATTAAAAATACCACTTTTTCACGTTTTTTGTTATTTTACACTGAAACCAACGAATATATAGACTAAAGACAAACCACCAGCCTCAACTGTTGTTAAAAAGTCTCTTTAATTTTATATGCAAACTGGTTTTAAGAGAAACAGTTTTTAGTGTTTTTTTTTAACGCGTATTTTTTAATATTAATAAGCAAAATTTTGTGCTAATTATACAAAACTAATGCAGAGAACATATAAACAACACAAGTGCACTTTACAATTTAATTAAAATTGCTTAAAAATAATTAAAAATACCACTTTTTCACATTTTTTGTTATTTTACACTGAAACTCTCTTAAGGCACATCTACACGAGAGATAAAATAGCTAGAGATAGAGCAAAAAACACCTCTAATTAGCTCTATTGTGAATGATTTCAGCTATTTAGAGGTGTTTTTTGCTCTATCTCTAGCTATTTTATCTCTCGTGTAGATGTGCCTTTAAAACCAGTTCAGTGTTGCACTCTAGAGTTAACAGTACTTCGTTTAACTGTTTAACATGACAAATATAACTAAAAAACCACATCACTAATTTGTTCACATCTCTAATTGTCAACAAATTATAAAAAAATATTGAAAAATAAAAGGAAATAGTTTCAATTTGTAATAATATATAGAATATAAAATTATTTTATAATAATAGCATGCCACGATATTCGCAAAAACTGCGTAAGTACTGAAACGTCACATATTTTTTTGAAGTAACTCTACTCTGCATTGTGAACAGTTAACATTTGAATCTGTGTTGCAGAGTAGAGCCACTCCACCATTGTGAAAGCACCTTAACTGTTCAGGTGCTTTCACAATGGTAGAGTGACTCTACTCTGCAGCACAGATTAAAATGTTAACTGTTCGAAATGCAGAGTAGAGTTACTTCAAAACTTATTTGACATTTTAGTACTTACTTCATATTTTCGCCACTTTTTTGCCAGAATTTTTACCGTTTTCAATTTAAATATTTTTTTTATTTTAAATCATACCGAAAACTCCACAAATTTTATATTTATTTTATATATTTTGTTATTATTTGTTTTAATTTGTTGACACTTAGATATGTGAACATATTAGAGATGTGCTTTTTTGGGTATATTTGTCATGTTAAACAGTTAACAGATTAATGTTAACTCCAGAGTGTAGCAAATCTGTACTCCAGAGCAGTGATGGTATTTGAGAATTTTCGTTTGGTGCCTCAATGATGCCAAAAAAGTGCCAAAAAAGCTTTTAAAGTGCCAAAAAAAAAAAATTAAGCAACATTTAATGTTTCAAAAAAAAATATGTTCAGCTTTTATTTCAAATATTTATACATTTAGTTACTTTAACCCTTAAATGCATGGTTTAGCCATTTGGCAACATACCAGTTTCTTAATAAAAAACGCCACTTGATGCATAAAACTCAATTTTTGGGCTTTGGGGCCCTTTCTGCACAAAGTGCTCTTATAAACTATAACTCAGATTTTTTAAACAGTTATAGGAAAAATCTTGGTTTTGCTTCGTTTGTTTGTGAAAAATTTAAAACACGCGTTTTTTTTCAAAAAGTGCAATATTCAAAAATGTTTGTTTAAATATTTAAAGTGGTATTCTCGCAATAAAATTAATTTTGGCAACAATAAATGTATAATTAATATTTCATATATATTTTTTTTTTCTTTTTTTCATACACGTTAAAATAATCACGATTTAGCTATTTGGCAATTTTTTTTGAATTTTTCTTGAAATGTACACGCCTTTAGAAATCATATATAAAAAAATGGTTAAAATTGCAGAGATCATGCATTTAAGGGTTAAGTAAAAAGACAAAAAAAAAGGCGGGCAACTTATCTAAAAAGTAATCCATAAGAATGCTATTACGGAATGAAATTTAACCCAAATTTCATTAATTTTTATAAAGTGAATTAAAGAATTAAGCCTTTTAAACCTTTGTAGCAGGTATACTTCGGTACTTTTGAAAGTAAAAAAGTACTACAAAAATTAGTAGAGTTGGGCTTAATCGTTCTTTTTGGTGACTCGGTCATATCGTTCAATAAAATTCATTGAACTAGTTCGTTCAAATCGTTCAATCGTTCTTTTTTGTTATCGTTCTTTTTTGTCATGAGCTGTGTCTGAACAGTGATTCGTGAACGGCGTCGTTCATTCGACAATTTATTGGCGCACTACATGTTACATATTTATATTAATTTTATTGTGCATAGACTAATAGTGTCAGAAAATTACAATTTTATTAAAAATTTGAAATTATTAAGAAAAACATTTAATTCTGTAATAAAATTAATAAGAAAGGTATACAAACTTTTTATGACTACAAAAAAGAACGAAATGAACGATGAACGAAATGAACGAAAAGAACGAATAATGGTGAACGATGTCTATCGTTCAATGAAATGAACCGTTCAAATGAACTAGTTCGTTCATGAACGACACAACTCTAAAAATTAGTAGGTATTGGATTTTTCATCCCTGATCTGGGCAAAGTTTTTGACAGAACATTTTTTGTAGAAACGTAAATATTTTGATTTTTTTTATATTTCGTCAGTTTATTCACAATTTTTGGCGTTTATATTTAAAATTAAAAGAACAGTAATTAAAATAACATTCCATTGTTAACAAAACAACAAAAATAATGTGCTAAAATCTGCACCTTATTTAAAAAAATGCATAAAATTTCCTGCAGCAATAGTAAAAATAAACTTCCACAAACCATACAAAAAACTTCATCATATTCTGCGGGTGGAAGCAATTCCTCATCAAATGATATCATTGAGTCAGCTACTGAATTAAGTACATTAAAATGTAAACATTTATTAATACAACAACAGCAACAACAATTGCAACACCATAACCATCAACATCCTCATTTAGATCTTGGAACGACGACAATACAACCACACCATAATCGACAATGGATGGAAGTTGATACTGTTAGACGCGAAGGCGGTACCATCAGTTATTCAGAAATATGTTCCACAGCTATCTCAATTATAATGCGTGCAATTACTGTATATATTAATGTTAAATTAGCTACAGACTATTATCGTCAAGGACATCAAGATTACTTTATATGGACCGTTACATGCATAGTGACTCCGATGTGCGTAACAATACTAATACATGCCAATATGTAAGTTTGAAGTGAAGGTTGTTTAGTTTTTTGTAATTTGTTGATATGCTTCTTTTTTTATTGGGTATTTTTGCTGTAGGTGCTACCAGGATGGTAAATTTAATCAAGGATTTTGTCAAATTTTACAAACCCTATGGTTAGTTTTAATTTCATCATTTTTCTTTCGCTATTGGAAATCACTAACATATGCAATTAAATGTAAAAGGGCTGAAATTGGTGGCGATAAGGAGGGACAGTTAAAGTAAGTGCACATTTTTATCAAAATACATCCCCATAAAAGTTAAATTTTTGGCCAAAAAAATTGATAATTATAAACGAAAGTCCTTCCTTAAATGTGATAACAAAAAAGGGTTTCATTATGTCTGTTCTGGGATCCCAAACTTACTCAAAAGCGTTCTCGTACTCAAAATTTTGTTCGAGTTCTTAAAAAATTAACATGTCAGTTGTGTGACACATTTTTTTAGCAAATGCAACCTTGTTTTAAAGGACATGGAAATATAATTTACATTAGTTTTAATTTTTAAAGAATTAAAACAGAAAAGAAAAATTGTCTGTTGTATTTTCTAAACTTTATTTTGGCCTTTCGCGATGTATTTGAAAGCTTTTTTTAAGCTTCTTTTTTAACACTTTGATATTTTGTTAAAAAATTTGGAAAAAATTTTATTAAAAATTGGGAGTCTCTTAAAACATAAGACGTGTTCCGTTGGTGCAATGTCGACTTGCTTGGAGTTGCTCCAAAGAAAGTATCTAAAGGCTTAAGGACATCTTTCACTCGATTTTTAAAGAATTTAATAGTATTTTAGTTAGTATTTGTTATCCTAAGCTTTTCTTGCAATTTAATTTACCAAATGTTAAGAAAATAATGAAGTTTTGGGAAAAAATAAAGGAAAATTCCATATAAAAAATGTAACCGGTTAATCGACCTATTTTAACCGATTACTCGGGTCGAATAATTATTTGAGTTCTGAATTATTTGTTTCGACATTAACCGAAATAGAGGCGATTAATCGAGGAATCGGTTAATCGATTAACCGAATTGGAAACACTAATTTTTTCATTTTAAATTCTAACAACTCTGGTTTTTGTTAGGCCGATACAACGATACAACAAATAGCACACCTCTTGTGAACAACCTTAATATAAAAATTCATAAAAAGCATGTAGACAATTTCCTCAGTGTGCAGTAACAGATGTCAAATCCCAAACAGATTTGTTTGTTCGAACTTTATTACAGATTTTCGAAAGTGAGAGCAGTTTTCCAGCCTTTCAAAATTCTATGTTTGCAATATTTAAAAAAATAAATTATTACGCACTATTTTTGTTAAAATAAACATAAATAAAATCATCGACTAGAGGCTGAAAAACTGCTCTCACCAGAGCTTTAAAGAATTAATTCATTTTTGGAATGAATTCCCAAAAATTTAATTCAATTCTTTAATTCAAGGAATAAATTAATCAGTAAGACATAAGCAGGAATTAATTCCTGTGAATGAATTCAAAGAATTCAAATTTATAGAATGAATTCCCTGACCAAAGCGTAAAGAATTAAAATTAAATAATTCATTCACTAAAGAATTCATTCAACACTATTTATTTCAATTTGAAGTCAAGGAATTCATTCAATTCTAGTTAATTCAACTTTTGGCTAAGGAATTCATTCAACTGTGCACTTAATTCAACTTTTGATCAAGGAATTCATTCAATTCTAGTTAATTCAACTTTTGGTCAAGGAATTCATTCAATTCTAGTTAAATCAACTTTTTGTCAAGGAATTCATTCAAGTTAAACTTTTGGTCAAGGAATTCATTCAATTCTAGTTAATTCAACTTTTAGTCAAGGAATTCATTCAATTCTAGTTAATTCAACTTTTAGTCAAGGAATTAAATTTATTTCGTTTAATTCCCTAAGGAATTAATTTTTTTTCTAGGAATTCCCTAGGAATTAAATTTTTTTTCGTTTAATTCCCTGAATTAAGTTTCAATTCCTAGGGAATTAAACGAAATAAATTTAATTCCTTGACTAAAAGTTGAATTAACTAGAATTGAATGAATTCCTTGACTAAAAGTTGAATTAACTAGAATTGAATGAATTCCTTGACCAAAAGTTGAACTTGAATGTATTCCTTGACCAAAAGTTGATTTAACTAGAATTGAATGAATTCCTTGACCAAAAGTTGAATTAAGTGCATAGTTGAATGAATTCCTTAGCCAAAAGTTGAATTAACTAGAATTGAATGAATTCCTTTACCAAAAGTTGAATTAACTAGAATTGAATGAATTCCTTGTTGAATGAATTCATAAAATTTTATGAAGGCATTAGAAAAAAATGAATGAATTCCTTTAATATAAATCGAATGAAAAAAAAGGAATTCATTCAATTCCTTAAGTTTGGTCAGGGAATTCATTCCCAAAATATAAATTCAGTTCAAAAAAAGGGAATTAGAGAATTAATTCTTCGAAGCTCTGGCTCTCACTTTTGAAAATTAATTAATAAAAAAATTAGGCCATTTGCCAATTCCGCCAATGCCAAAAAGTAAAGGAACGCACTTATTGTCAGTAGTTTAACTTGAGCATTTCGTTAGTAAAATTTAAAAGTGATGTACATAATAGGTCCATTCGATTACTTTTCTCAGTCAAGTCCAGTAATTTAGTTGCACCATTTATATATAGTTCAATTATTGATGTTTCTGAATAATTTTTTTCTTCTTTTCGTTTTTGACTCAATAATAAAAATTACAAAAATGATTAACAAAAACCTAAAAGTAAATTCAGTGAACAAACAATTTTAAAATTTAAAACAAATATTTTAACACAAAGTTATTTTGTAAATAGGACGTCACGACATTACCCCAGTAAATTCAATGAACAAACAATTTTAAAATTTAAAACAAGTATTTTAACACAAAGTTATTTTGCACAGAAAATTTGCAACAATTTGCAAGTTTGTAGACACAGCTGATTACAACACCAAATATACAAATAAATTTGAACTGGTCGCTATGGAAGAAGATAATTTTTGATATTAAATCTTAAGCAGACAATTTTTAGAACTTGTTCTTATCTTTTCCATAATTTATTTTGAAAGTTTTACTGCTTTGCATTTCCATAAAATAACATACATAATTGGAAAATATTTTTTTTTTATTTATAATAAACAAACATGTGTTTTCGAAATATCTTTTTTCTGCTTGCAAATTCTTACTGGCAAAAATTTATTCAGTACAAATTTGCAAGAAAAAGAAGAAGACTTAGAAACTCTCATCACAGAACTGTCACTTTATTCTCTCTTTTTTTCATCAGGGGTCAAAACCCGCCCATTATACCCCGATACCGAAACTAAATTTCGGCTTACATTGCTAGATTTTAAGATCGCATTTTTCTCGAAATCTAAGCCTCCTAGAGAGAAAAGGAAATATCGCACGTATCTTGAAAAGTAAATGAGATAGATGAAAACGGACAGCAGCTTTGGAACAAGGAAGTCATAATGAGTTATATGTGGAAAAATAAATGCGAAAATCGCTTAACTAAAATTTGATCGTCCATATCTCGAAAACTTAAAGAGCTACAGCAAAAATGTTTGCACCAGAGGTCAAAAGCCGCGGCCAATACCCCGATACCGTAATCAAATTTGGACTTTGCTAGATTTTAAGATCGAGTTTTTCTGGAAAAGTAAGCCTCCTAGAGAGAAAAGGGCTTTTATTTGGATTATCGCTCGTATCTTGAAAACTAAATGAGATAAATGAAAAGGGACAACAGTTTTGGAACAAGGATGTCGTAATGAGTTATACATGGAAAAATAAATACGAATTTTGTTTTAATAAAATTTTGATGGTCCATATCTTGAAAACTAAGAGAGCTAGAGGAAAAATGTTTACACCAGAGGTGAAAACCCGCCCATAATACCCCGAAACCGAAACTAATTTCGACTTACGTTGCTAGATTTTAAGATCGCATTTTTCTCGAAAACTAAGCCTAGAGAGAAAAGGGCTTTTATTTGGATTTTCGCCCGTATCTTTAAAACTAAATGAGATAAATGAAAACGGAAAACAGTTTTGGAATAAGGGGGTCATAATGACTTATACATGGAAAAAAAGGCGAAATTTGCTTTAATAAATTTTTGATTGTCCATATCTCGAAAACTGGGAGAGCTAGAGGAAAAATGTTTACACCAGACGACAAAACCCGCCTATAATACCCCGATACCGAAACTAAATTTCGTATTACGTTGCTAGATTTTAAGATCGCGGTTTTCTCGAAAAATAATCCTCCTAGAGAGAAAAGGGCTTATTTGGATTATCGCCAGTATCTTGACAACTAAATCAGATAAATGAAAATAGACAACAGTTTTGGAACAAGGAGGTCATAATGAGTTTTACATGGAAAAGTAAATGCGAATTTTGCTTTAATAAAATTTTGATGGTCCATGACTCGAAAACTAAGAGAGCTAGAGGGAAAATGTTTGCACCAGAGGTCAAAACCCGCGGCCAATACCCCGAAAACTAAGCCTCCTAGAGAGAAAAGGGCTTTTATTTGGATAATCGATAAATGAAAACGGACAACAGTTTTGGAACAACGAAGTCAGAATTACGTCTAGATTATTTTTGCAAAATTTCAACCCATAACGACCTACGACAAAAAACGCCGTACATGGCACCGAAAAAGACCGTTGCATTTTCATATAAATGTATGAAAAATGCAGGACTTTCTGAATTGAAGAGCCTGTTTCTGAATATTTTTCTTCCACACGTTGAAAAAGGTTTACGGTTCTAAGTCAGAATTACGTCTAGATTATTTCTGAAAAATTTTAACCCATTACGAACCAGAAGAAAAAAACGCCGTACATGGGACCGAAAAAGACCGTGGCATTTTCATATAAATGTATGAAAAGTGCAGGACTTTCTGAATTCAAGAGCCAGTGTCGGAATATTTTTGCTCCACATATTGAAAAAAAGTTTACAGCTGTAAGTCAGAATTACGTGTATATTATTTTCCCAAAATTTTAGCCTATAGAGACCCAGGAGAAAAAAAAACGCCGTGCATGGGACCGAAAAAGACCGTGGGTCTCTCATATAAATATAATACGAAATACGCAGTATTTTGTTAAACATACATAATATAATATGTGCGTTCCCGTACGTTACCGCGGATACCCGCGGGAACCCAAAACAACCCAAACAACAACAATTTACACGCAATTTTGAGTACGGGAACGCCTTTGGGCTAGTTTGTGTAACTTCGGTAAAGTACGGGAACAGACAAATTATTATAAATATCCATCGATTTTTACAAATTTATCAGTTTTTATAAAATTTATTGATTTTTGTGAAAAAATTTTCAATTTTTTAAAATTGTTAAATTTTTCAAAAATTTATCAGTTTTTCAATAATTTGTCGATTTTTTAAAAATTTATCAATTTTTGAAATATTTATTGATTTTTATAAATTTTTTTTCAATTTTTATAAACATCGATTTTTCATAAAATTTTAAAAAAAATTAAAGTTTTTAAAAAAAATTTAAATTTTAAAAAATTTCCGATTTTTCCGACCGGTTCTGACCGTAGCTTCTAGAAATTTTAGATGTGCTTTTTACATTTTCATTCATAACTTTTAAACGTCTGGACCAAATATGCCCATTTCCAATACCAAACTGCTTAAGAAATTGGACAAAAATTTTGACTAAAAATTAACATCCTAGCACAACTATTTTGAGCGTGATCGTGATTTCAACAGACAGACAGACAGGCGGACATTGAGAAATCGGTTTCGCTATTGATAACGATCAAGAATATATATTTTTTTTATGTCGTAGTTTTTTTTCGATGAGTTACAAATGGAATGACAAACTGATATAAACCCTCCTGCACAGTGGGATGGAGGGTATAATAAAAATTAAAAAAAATGTATTCTAATAAAAATCATAAGTAATTTTTTTATTACTTTTTCTTATTTTGTTAATAATAATATGGCGGTTGATATGTTTTGTTTTATTTGCAACTTCCCAGCAAAATCTTTCATTACCAAATAAGTGGTTATATAATAGAAATTCATAGCCCCGCACAACTTATTTTTTGGCGTCTAAACTCATTATATTTGTTTGGCGTGGTCGTTTTTATAAGTAGTCACGCTTACCCGCTCGCTTACGAAAAAATGAGAAATAAGTAGTTATGAGATTTTGAATAATAAGCGGTTACACACAAGCTTACAAAAAGTTGAATTATAAGTGGTTATCCGATGGCTTACTTGATTCTTAAAAGTAAGGAGTTAAACAAATACTATTAGCTTAAGGAAGTAAATTCAGAAAAATTTAAGTTTTCTCTAGTGTAATTTTAGGACTCGTCATAAAAATTTAAACATAAAACATATTTACATATAATAAATAAAAATGTATAAAATTTAACTGTGTAAAAAGTACTTATTTAAAATATTACGAGTAAGTCATTATTTTATATTTAGAAACAATGAATACAATAGGCAGTTATTAGGAATTCATTATTTTATATTATAAAATAATGCAAAAGGTAATGATGTATCATTTTTGGTAATGCATATGCACTCAGGGAATTATGTAGGTAAAATCAACTGCAAATGACAGTTAAAATAACTGCATTTGCACTTAAAAAGGTGTAGACTACATTTGCAGTTAAATTAACTGCAATATGAAGTAATTTTTAACTGTTAAAAATCAACTGACAAATGTAGTAAAAACAACTACAAATGCAATTGAAACAACATACATGCAAATTATTGTAAAACTGTACAAACAACTTGCAAATGTAGTTAAAAAAACATAAATACAATTTTTTTATTTTAATTATAAATTTAATAAAAAAAACAAATTTATGTAAACACTATTAACTTAATTTTATTCTATAATAAATTTAAAATTGAGAAATCAAAATTTACACTTAAAATCACTTTTTTCACTATTAAGATCAGTGTTGCCAACTCTTGAAGGCAGGAAAGCACCGTGAGCATTATGAAAAAGGGTAAAAATTTACCGAAAATGGGGTAAAAAAGCACGATATAAATTTTTTGAAAAATGTAAATCAAGAATTTAAAAACTAATTTTAACTTTGAAAAATCGTGTAAAAAAGGTTCAAAAAATAACCAAAAAAGGGGTAAAAAAGCACTAAACTAATATTTCAAAATTTTGAAGTTTATATGTAACGAAGTTACTATTTAAAATTGTACTACAAACATTGTGCAATAATGTATTTCTTGTATAGTTCGTTTTATTTTTTAAATTTTGACAGAAAATTCAAGAAAAATTTTAAAAAACGAGAACAAATACCAAAAATATAAACTGTACAAAAAGCACTAAAAGCACTGCTTGAAATATGAAAAAGCACCGTAAATACCCGCTTTTTTTAAACGGGTATTTGTAAAAAATCACAGGGTACGGGACGGAAAAAAGCACCAAAAAATACCCCAAAAGCACTGAAATGGCAACACTGATTAAGATATTGTTGTACATGTCCGTCTGTGAGGGATGAAATCACAGATTAATACCAGATGTGAAACCAATGACAGGTGTCAAAAAAGTATTCTCGAACCGTATGGTTTTGTTTACATGGAAGTCAAGTCAAGAGGGAGATAACCATATGAAATCTCCATACATTTTGTATTGCGCATTTTTTGTATATATCTGTCTCTTTTTAGATTATTGTGCTTTATCTTTTGTGTTTTTCTTAAATTTTTGCGTTTTGCTTTGCTCATTTTCTGTCGGCCATATTGCCCAAATCAGCTGATTCATATCTGGTATAATTTGTGGATGAAATATGCTGTTGTTTGGCTTCCTTTTTTCTCTCCAGGTAGAAAGGGATGAGAATATAAAAGAACTGAAAGAAAATAAATACAATATTTTTTTAACATTCCCCGTAAAAAAATTTATATTATAAAACTTACCTTATTATTTTAGTAATTTAATAAAAAATATATAACCTTTTCCGTATTACGCGTGCTCACTCTTTGGCGTTGTTTTATGACTAAGACAAGAGAAAACATGTTATACTCATATTCTTTCACTAGAAATTTCTAAACAAGTGATTCATACACATACTTCTGTTTGCTTCGTGTGTGTGCATTAGGGTTATGACTCATTTTTAACAAAAATTTTACCTATCATCACGTGATAGGCAATACCAAATTAATAATAAAAATCGTGTTTGCGGATCATTTCGGCAAAAAAACCTTCCGCACCAAGTGAAATTTCCAAAAATAATTTTTGCTCGGGGATTTTGTTTAATTTGCATAACGAATTATTACAAAAATTATTGTAAATGACAAAAAATGCATCCAAAAGTCCTTCCAAAAAGGTTTCCTATTTTTTGCCGTAAATAGCTTCGTTTGAGTCTCATTTGTTTAAAACTTCGGAGAAATATTTTAATTAAACTACAACCATATAGACCAAATTTCAACCCTTTTGGTGCGGGATTTTTTTTGACAGCAGCGAAAAAGTAAGATTGAGTTTCTTAATATTTTTTTAAGGCCTTATTGGATAGGTCATGTAAAATTTGATATTTGCAAAAAAAGCCAAAAAATCATAACCCTAGTGTGCATACACACTTGAAAATTTAAGTATTTGTAAATAAAATTCAAAATAACTGCATAAAATAAATGTTACTACAATGTAGTAATTTTTGTAGTTTGTTTAAAAAAATAACTGTCAAAAACATTTAAAAATTTTGTTCTAAGTAAATTAACTACAATTGTAGTTAAAATAACTACAACCGCATTACTACATAAATAACTGTCATGTAGTAACGGCAGAACTTTTCTGAGTGTAGTAATGAGGTGTCATTACCAATATTTTGCTGGGTTAGCTTATATGCAGTGATTTTTGCTAAAGGGTTTTTTATTGCAAATGAAGAAAAATAAAGCAAATTGCAAATAAATACATTTTGTTGTTGTGTTGATGCAATCGATGTTTTTTGCAATCATTTGCAACGTTTGCAATACCCATTGTGAGTACCCTTAAAGTTTGGTGGTTAGTTGGAAAAAGAAAATTGCAAAAAAAAGAAAATTTTGGCATCGATATACTCGTTTGCAGAATTTATTAAGACTTAATTAATTTTTTTAACCCCAAAGCCTTTTTTTCATATTCCGCCATTATTTTGCAATTTTTTACGTACACGCAAAAAATTAGCGTATGTTATATTATACAAACATGCTTGGTAAAAACGATTTCCTATAGAAAAAAAAAAATAGTTTTCATTAGCTTAGTTTAAATCAAACCCTTAAATTTTTATATAAATTACCTAAAAATATAATTTTTTATTGGTACATTATAAATTCTTTTCTACATTATGTTAAATCACTTTCTTTTCTTATCTATTTAAAAAATTGTCAATATTTAGTCATATTATGGGAAAATGATAAAAAAAACTTTATATATGAGACCCAAAATAAACTCAGGAAGTTTTACAATTCATTTATTTGTTGCCAGATGTTTGTAAAATGTGTATAATTCCTAAAAATAGCATTAAAATTGCCAAAGTTGAAAATTGTTAAAAAAAAATAAAGAAGATAAAACAATATGGCGAGAAGTAGATGCCAAAAGTGAAAAAAGTTAGAAAAAATTATAAAATAATATAAATAATATAAAATTTTCTGCTAAATGTCATATGGAATTGGCGGTGGGTAAGGCTAAAGGACAATCTCAAACGGATATGGCTTTATATTCACATAAGACACAACTATCGGTACGTTTACAAATTTATCATCCATATTTTCATCAATGGGTTCACCTAAAACTTTGCGGTTAGTAAAACTATTATATAATCAAAATAAAATAGTTAATAACTTTCATTTTTATTTGCATTGCAGTTTAAGTTTTCAAGAAGTTGATGCCATCTGGAAATGGTTGGCTGATTATCCAGAATATGCTGATTGTCATTTTTCATGGTTGCAGTCACAAGCTAGGGGTGATCAACATGTGTTAGACTTGAAGCACGTTATTTATATGGCCCAACGATTGAGACTGGAAAAGGAATTAGTATTACAATAGGACAGGCTGGCAATGCTTTGTTTGGAATGGTAACAAATTAAAAAATTAGTTTTTATATTGTAATTAAATAGTTTTCCAAATTTGTTATTTTAAACAAAAATGAAGATTATAATGCTTTAATTTGTATCCAACTATTAATACCAGTAATAATTATAAAATAAATAATTAAATTAATCAAATTGTTTTAATAAGGGAGAAGGAAAGAGCTAAATAATTTAACGTAAATTAATAAATAAAATATGGCTTAAGTTTAATAAATTAGTGCTAACAATTCCAAAAACAGAATAAGAAATAATTACCAAGTTTTTTTGTATAGTTATTGTTAGTTTTTGTTTTCTTATTTTATACCAAGCATATTATATAAGTTATACCCAAAACTTGGGTAGAGCTATAATACATACTAAAACTAGGTAACTTATACCCTTATTTTATGTAATTTCCCCCTTTTTATTTTTTGCGTGTATGGTTTTTTAAAATTCTTAATCTAGGGCTATGATACTGTTGGAATAGTATAATTAAGGTTCCATTCTTGATTTTTATAATAACTAAATTATTTTTGATATCTCATTCGAGCTGCGTAATGAGCCTGCAAACATTTGGAATTTATCTTGCAAAAAGATATTAAAGCGATTTTTATTTTTCATTTGAATGAAAATAATCAAGAATATAATTGGGCGATATTTGGAAAAAAGATAATTCAAAAATTTTATCTTATGTCATAATTTTTTATGATAATATTGTGGCAATATCACCTTTCTAGCATCTGGAAGATAAAAATTCGTTTGAAATCTTTTGTGATTTTGGAAAAAATTAAAACTAAATTTGTACAAAGACAATCGAAAGATATATAGGAAATAAACTCGTGAAAATTTAAGATTAATTGGGCGGGAAAAATCGCCTAAGATGAAATCAAGATAATTTATAATTTGGTCAACAATGAATTATGTATGCAGATATTCTTTTTCAGGCTTAAATTTAATAATGAAAAAAGTAAATCGATTATTTTGTATCCGGGAGTTTATTTAGCGATATCACGTTTTTATCTTCCATATGGGTTATTGCTTTCGTATTGCCTGGAAGTATTGTTTTCGGGTAACAGTTGTTTCCGACGGAGGAAACTTCCAGAATATGAAATTGATATTGCCGGCAATAAATGTTTTCTTCCTGGCGATATGATCAGAGAATCTTCTTCGTATTGCCATGTTTGCTGGGTGGTGTTTGATATAATACATTTAGTATTGGTTTGAGTATGTTGGTGTTCCAAGGCACATAAAAGAACAAATGCTTTCTCAGTGATAGAGAGTCCCCCAATCTCTTTATTCTGTATACTCTTTGATACTGTTAAACATAATAATATTATTTTCATATTTTATAATAGAAAAATCTTATCTAATACTTTATGAGTCCACCTCCAAGTTCTACAATTGCTGCCAATCTGTTTTTCGTAGAAAAACCTAATTTTTCAGTAACATCCTTTGAAATACCGTTCCATTCCTTCAAAAGAGCATTTTTGAGATCCGTCCTACATTTTATATATCTTTTTCGGATATGGCGATCCAATACATCCAACAGATGCTCTATGGGATTTAAGTCTGGCGATTGGGGTGGTTGTTGTTTTTGTTGTAACAACGACTCCTACAATAAAATATATATGCATTAATCTTCTTGTTCTGCTACCTCAGCTATATCCAGACCCAGGAACCGGGCCGCCTCAACCGGGTGGGTCCATAGTGACGTGGGATCTAGATGAGTCGGGTTTGCCGTGCAGCCAAAGAGGTGGTTTACGTCGTGAGGACCTCTTTGGCATGCGGGACATGTGTTCGGGATAGTGGGCTCGATCCGAGACCAATATCACCTCCGTAAGATGCTGATTCGGGTGGCCCCTCCGATGGCATCCCAGTAGGAATTGCTTCAACAGCATTTGGCAGTGTTCCTTTACTGTTAGGAACTTCGTTTCCTCGTGAAGATGTTGAACTGAGGAAATTTGTAGGCATCCAGTAATTGTCCTGAGGTCAGAATTTTGGCAGGTTTGCCCTCAAAGATACGAAGGCCCCTTCTGACATGCCTCGGGGGGGGGGGATCCACCTCCGTAAGATGGCGATTCGGATGACCCCTCCGATGACATCCCAGCAGGAATTGCTTCGACAGCATTTGGCAGTATTCCTTTACTGTTAGGACCTTCGTTTCCTCGTGAAGATGTTGAACTGAGGACATTTGTAGGCATCCATTAATTGTCCTGAGGGCAGAATTTTGGCAGGTTTGGAGCTTTCTCCACTGGGTATCACTGGCTCTAGGCGACCATTCTGGCGCAGCATATTTAACCACTGACCGACCAATTGTTTTGTAGGTTGCCAACAAGGTTTCTTTGTCCGTACGCCAAGAGCTGCCGGCTAGCGACTTGAGGACCTTGTTTGGGGTGGTTAAGTGTCGGAATTCGCCAGCCATCGATTACTTCATTCAGTTCCAGCCTTACTTCTTTCGCCCAAGTGGTAAAAAGAGTCGCCGAGGATTTTGCAGGGGAGAGCTGCATATTCCTTCCAGTGACGAAATTCGTAATATCATGAAGATAATTGTTCAGCCTACCGCACAAGCCATCAATGTCGTGACCCGTCGCCAGTATGGTCCAGTCGTCGGCATATGAAATCAATTCCACTCCTTCTGATCGAGCCGGGAGTTTCGAAACGTAGAAATTAAACAATATCGGGGAGAGAACTCCACCCTGAAGGACTCCTTGTTTAATTCTACGAGGTTTGGACTTTCTGTTTCGAAACTCCACAAACGACTGGCGACCACACAGATAATTCGCTATCCACCTCAAGTGTCTTAGCGACCGGTGACAGTAGGGAGATAGGTCTGTATGATGCTCCCTGGTTCGCATCCTTTCCTGGCTTCAAAAGTGGCACCACCCTGCCCATTTTCCAGATCTCGGACACAATTAGGGTGGATAAGGAAAGGTTAAAGACCTTTGTCAGGTACTCTACTCCTGGCATCTCCAGTTGCTTGATCACGGAATTTCAGCAAAAAAAATTGCTAAAAACTAGTACACTTGATATACAAGACGTTTTACTAATTTTTCTACTAACTTATTTTTTTGAGTGTAGATCTGTAAAACATTTTTATTTGCTGATGATGTGTTCTTACACCCAGAAAACAGATTCGGTGCTGACAACCCCATTTGTTGCCAATCGAATGGTTCAGTTGCATCAAATGAATTTTTCGGTTGCGGCTACCGAATTATTTTCGATACAACTGAAATTCCGTTGCCACAGTCAAATTAGTACAGTCTCAATTGGTTTTCTGTTGCCACAACTGAAAAATTCGGCTACCACAACCGAACCATGCGATTGGCTACAAATGCGGTTATCAGAACTGAACCTGTTTTCTGGGTGTATTGTTTCAAGGTAACCGTAGGTATTCTGAAGTTCTTGAAAGTAATATAAATTCCTGCCATGATCGCGTTTTGCAATGGTCTACTGATAACTCCTTAACTATCAATTCATCAAAATCTAGGCCAATGCAAGGACATTTTTTTGGGAGATGATGGAATACAATTTGTTAGTCATCAAAGGTGTTTGGGTATTGTGCTTGACAGTATACTGTCGTTTACACACCACATTGATGAATTATCAGGCAGAGTATGGGGATCCCTTCGTAGAATTTATCATACTAATATTTTTCTACCTCATTGTATAAAACTTAGATTAGAGAATGCGCTGTTAATGTCACTTGTGTTGTATGGCCTTGAGATATTTTCTGGTACCATTGGAATCAATATTACTCGATTGAAACGCATTGTCAATGCTATTTCCCGATTTGTATATAATGTGCCACGTCGTGATCACATTTCTGAATATGTGACACGTTTCCTTGGATGTTCTTTTGTTCTTTTTCATTGTTTCCTTATAATACAGGTCAGGTTGTAATCCCACGGATTGTGAGATCTGCTTTTAATCGATCGTTTTTAATTAGAATTGCTCACAGTTGGAATGCATTGCCAAATTACTTACGTATTTTCTCACAATCTAATAATATATTTCGCTAAAAACTAATGGAATATTAGGTCTGTTCCACGTACGTTACCGCGGGTGCCCGTGGGAACCCAATCTTACCAAAAAGCGTTTCTATTGTTAAAAATTGGGTAAATGAGAGCGTTGATGAGAGAATAATTTGTTTCTCATTTTTACATGTTTATAAATCAGCTGTTTTAAATTTGTAAAAATAATTAAAATATTAACAAAACTTGTAAACATTAATTAATATCGTTAAAAAATACCGCGTTCTAACACTTTTTCTTTATTCCCTTCCATATTTTACTGTTAAAAATAGCTTTTGTTTATATGAATAACTTTGACGTTTATTTTTGGGCTTGAATTGTTTTTTTGTGCGTTCCGGTATTGTGAGCAATTTTACCATTTTTGAGATAATTATTTGTTTACTCTCATTTTACCAGACTTTACCCAGAATTACGTGGAACAAACCTATTATTTTGTCCTAGAATAACAGTCATTGAGACTTGACTTTCTTTTTCCTTGGCATTGATTATGTTACCACTAATTTAGACTGTTTTATTGTCACTTTTTTAACTTTTTTTCTTGCTTTAAAATGCATTGTGGCTGGGGAGCCAATTAGATTTATACCAATTAGATTTATCTATTCAGTATGTAAATATATTTTGTTAATGTAAATAACTCAGGTTTATTGTTACTATGTAATATATTTTTTGGCGTTATAGGCTTTATATAACGGAAATGAATTAATAAAATAAATAAATAAATCGAGTTATCTCCGTGATCTTACCTTGGAGGCCGTTGCAGTTAAACTGCATAAGGGTTATCACCTCAGGTCAGGGACAGCCACATGTGGTGTTAGTTGTGGTGGTAGCTGTTGTTGTTGCTGTTGGGACGGGATCCGGGTCATCGTGACCGATGATGTCATAGCCGACGATGTCGCCGACGTTGACAACTCCGATGACGATGAGCTGCTACGCTGGTTTAGACAGCATGAGGCTACGTAATTTACGTCCCAGTCCCTATGGGTTCTTAACCCACTGCAGTTTCTACTGCTGTCCTTCCTGAGGTGAACCCACAGATTGCAGATGTTACACCTGACTGATGTTCCGCCAGAGTGTAACCGGTCCTGGAAAACTGAGCAGAACCATGGTCCCGAGTTTTGTTCGATTCCGGCACGGACCAAAAGGATCTGGAGCAAGTTCGCCGGATAAAGTTGCTCCAGGTTAGAAAAAAGAAGAGGGCATACTTACGTATTGTGGGTTTGTTGAGTTGGCATTCCTTGGTCGGGGCTTGTTGGGCTCCGAGTCGTTCCGGTACATAGAACCGAGTGCCGTGGGGTGGTGAATGTAGTTGGTGAAATAAAATACTTTAAAGATTGTTAATAAAACTCATGTAAAATTCCGTTTTTGGTCCAAAATATTTGTGATTTCGAATTGAAATATTATTTGATATACCTAGTTTAATTTATTGTATACAATGATTTTAAATTCAATTTTAGAAACTATAAACTAAATATACGTGAAGAAAGTGACGTTGCATTTATAAGACTATTTGAATGTTTTCTGGAAGCAGCACCACAAAAAATTTTACAAATATCTATAGTTTTAGGCCATATAGATAGAATGACAAGTAAGTAATCCACCAACAATACATATTTCTTAAAACTCAATAAAATAAACAATTTATTCTCTCTTCAAAGATATACAAATTATAGCAATAACTTCCTATTTTGGTAGTATGGCCTGGTGTCTATCCGTATATCACCGTTACAATCGTTATTCACAAAGTGATAAATACAATATAAGTGCAAATGGTGTAATATTACAATTATGTTGGCATTTTTGTATATCAGGTAATAGGTATATAGTGTGTACACAATTCAATTTTAAACTAATCGCATTTTTCTTATTTTAGTTTCTCGTACTCTATGTATAGCTTTTGTAGCCAGTATATTTCCTTTGTGGTCATTAATAGCTTGTTTAGTACATGCTTTAATATTTGGTTTTGTCACCTTTATAGTAGATCGGCCTAAATTTGCCCGATCATCAATTTGTAATTTCTTCTTTTGTTTAGTCCTAGGCGTAGTTTACATATTTACTTATATTTCTGTACGTGATGCTCCCACACGTTATAAATATTTTGCATATTATATATTTTGTTCATTGGAGAATATAACATGTGTTGCATTATTTATACTTTATGCTGGTAGTGATTTGCGTTCTCTAGTATTTCTATTTTATCCTTTATGTGCCATGGCTTTAGCCTTTTATTATATTGGTATTGCATTTATGATTATATATTATTTATATTTTCATCCACGGATAACAGCGCGAACATCGAATCGTATTATTAATAATTAAGTAAAATTCCAAACTTATATAGTTTAAATGTGTTAAAAATTAATATCACAAATATATTAAATAAGTCATTCACATTTACACGCGAGATAAAACTGCTAGAGATAGAGAAAAATCAATCTAGATATGCTTTTTGGTCTATTGAGAATGATTTAAGCTATTTGGGAAGTTTTTGTTTTTCTCTATCTGTAGCCGTTTTCTGTTGCGCGTAAATGTGCCTTAAATACTAGTTTTTAATTTATTAAAATTTATTTTTTATAGATATAGTAATATTCTTGTATACATACTGATTTGAATAAATGCAGTATATTTTTATAAACAAGGCTATTTATGTCATTTGAGAAAAATTATTAAAAGTTGGGTTGAGATATAAAGGGTGTTTGCGTACTCAAAAATTTGCACAAATTCGCATAAGTTTTTACTGCAAGGTGTTAGTGTACACAAAAAATACTCAGTTATGAGATAAAGAAAAGAGGAAGTGACAGTTCGATGCCAGAGAACTTACAAGTTTTTACTGCAGAAAGTTTTAAGGCACCATTAAAGCTCCATTAGTCTAGTAGTATCGTAAAGTATCGTGTCAGCTGTTTGCGGAAGTAAAGTACGACGAAATGAGGTATCATGAGGTAGAAATCTATTTTCAATAAATTTTCCTACCTCAAATGTACTTCCAAACTAAAGCTCAAATTAGTTTGGAAGTAAAGTGCGGCGAAATGAGGTATCGTGAAGTAGAAATCTATTTTCAATAGATTTTCTTACCTCAAATGTACTTCCAAACTAAGTAGTTGTGTATACTGTCATTAACTAAAAGTAAACAGCTGACACGATACTTTACGATGCTACCAGACTAATGGAGCCTTAAAGCTCAAATTAGTTTGTAAGTAAAGTACGGCTAAATGAGGTATCGTGAGGTAGAATTCTATTTTCAATAGATTTTCTTACCTCAAATGTACTTCCAAACTAAGTAGTTGTGTACAATGTCATTAAATAAAAGTAAACAGCTCACACCATACTTTACGATACTACCAGACTAATGGAGCCTTAAGTAGTTGTGTATACTGGCATTAACTAAAAGTAAACAGCTGACACTAGTTTGGAAGCACAAGAAACTTTTAGCGGTCCAATCTGATATTTGAGAGTTAAAAAGTGGGATAAAAGATTACCCAGTTTTCCGTTTCTTGGGTTTTTTCATGTTTCCAAGGAAATGTGCATAAATTAGATACCAGATGAAAGACATTTGCAAGATCTATGAAACGGTGTACTAAAACTATTAAAAAGTTTTCAAACAAAAAAGATTCGAACAACTCTGAAACTCACATTTAACCCATAAATATCCATTTGAGCCCATATGTTTAAAACCGAAAGATATTTAATTTTGTCCCCTGCACCTCGAATTATGTTGTCCCAACCGAATTTGGTAGCAACCGATAATTCGGTTGTCACAACCCTATTGCTGTTGTTCCAACTGAACCAAAATGGGGGTGTGACTACCGCAATATGGTTGAAATAACCGAATTTTCGGTTGGAATCAAATTCGTTTGGGACAACAAAATTTTTTGTAGGTTGTATGAGGCTCTATGCATGTCGTTCGCGTGCTTTAATTGGGTCTGGCAGTGCACTAAAGAATGAGAGTATGTATATATATTTAGTAAATGAGAGTATACACAACTAGTTAGTCTGAAAGTACATTTGAGGTAAGAAAATCTCCTCAAACGTACTTCCAAACTAACTAGTTGTGTTCACTGTCATTAACTAAAAATAAACAGCTGACACGATACTTTACGATACTACCAGACTAAAGCCCAAATTACTTGAACGTAAATGTAACGTGAAGAATCAGCTGATTCAACCTGCTTAATGAGAAACTCATAGTGCTGAGTACTAGACGTAAACGATTCTTAAGCCCAAATTACTTGAACGTAAATGTAACGCGACGAATCAGCTGATTCAACCTGCTTAATGAGAAACACATAGTGCTGAGTACTAGACGTAAACGAGTCGTAACGTGCGGTTCATTTCTTTTGAAAACAGAATTTTTCTCCGTTTTTACGTGAAAGAGCAAAACAGCTGTTTTTAGTTGCATACAAGTGATGGAATTTGTGGCACAATTGTACAATGTTTGACACAATCAAAGTTTGATTAGTACACTGGCACATTTTTGTTATTTCCAAATATTCTATAGAAATCCAGTTTATTTAAAAAAGAAATTATTTGGCAAAAACAATAAAATTTTTTTTTTTAATTTTCATACAAAAACTTTTGTTTAAAACGAACACTTAAAATATTATATTTGAAAAGTAAACAAATTAAGTAAATAAAAACTAATTTAATGATTGAATGAATCAAATGAGCTAAATCGACTACAAATTATTTTCGATTTAAAATGAAATTGAATCCGATTTTCAGGGATAAAATATAATCCACAATGAATTTTTTTGAAAGTTCTTGCTTGTTATTTTATAAAAAAGTGCAAGTTTTGGTACTATTTTTAAACTGGTTGGTACTATTCTGAAAATCAAATTTATCAATCCTTAATAGCACGTTACATATTTTGAGTAAAGGTATAATTAGTTTGTACGTAACGTGCCGTGACGAATCAGCTGATTTGTTTTTGTTCTACGAAAAAGCATTTGAGTCGTTAGTTTGTCTGTAATAGAGTTGTGAAATTTCGGTATTTTTTGAGTACTCAATACTACTCAATACTTTTCAATTGAGTACTCGATACTACTCAATACTTTTAACGGTTTTTTTAATTTAAAAATAAAAATGTTATGAATTCGTATTTATTAGGAAAAATTATAACAATTCACATACACGTGTTAAATAACTATTGTTATTTACATTTTAATTAATTTAAAACATTTTAAATAAATTAATTAAATATTTTTTCCCAAAAATTCGTTACAAATTTCTTTGCTTCACAAATAGAGTTGTATTTTCAGAGCTGTATTTTTAGAGTACTATTTTTAGAGTTGTATTTTTATACGAAAAATACACATTTCTACGGAAAATTGCATCTTTAAAAGTATTGAGTAGTACCGTTTTAGTATTGAGTACTCAAGAAAACAGTCAGTATTGAGTACTCAGTACCGGAATACTCAATACTTTTACAACTCTAGTCTGTAATGTAACGTGCCGTGGCGGATGAACCTGTTGAAAACAGAATTTTTGTTATCCGTTAAGTGACAGTGAGCTGACAGCTGCTGTTTTGAGATCTGCGAAGAATGGCTTAAACCGGCTAAGCCGAGCCGCCGTCCAATTTTTGTTACCGCCGCCGTTTAAATTTTTTTTTACACGATAAAAGTCTAGAAATAGTATATATTTTTTAATTTTTTTTTTACCGTTAAGCCGATGTTTTGTATGTGTCGACTTAAAGTTGGCTAGCCGATCAGTTTTGGCTCACAGCCAGCTTTAAGCCGCCGCTGCAACTTTTTTATTTCGCTACCGCAACCGATTAATCTGGTTGGCGCAGATCTCTGCTAAGAAAAACAACATTAAACAGCTGATACGTTGTTACGGAAAAGACTAACTACACAAAAGAGCCATCCGGCACGGCACATTACAGAACCGTCACGGAACGCAAAGACTAATGGAGCCTTAACTTAAGGGCGGATTATGGGACCGTAAACGTAAATGTGATGTAACTGTACCGTGCCGTAGCTATAAAGTACACTTATAGATTATCGTAAACGACATTACTATTTAGCATCTATTTCATGTGGTTTTATATTTTATTCTAAATTTTTCCATTTATTTGTTAATTTTTATTCCTTATTTGTTGTTTGAATCAATTTTCTTTATTCATTTATATTTTTTTCGACTAAAATCATTCAGCTCTTTCGATGCCGGATAGAAAATTCTGATTTCAACAGAATGATCCGGCAAGTTCGTTTACATTTACGTGTTAGTAACCATTCGTACACACTTCTTCTTGTGGTATCGGAACAGCTGATTCGTTACAGATACGTTTACGGTTGGGTAACTCAGCCTTTAGCAAAAATAAAATACCACGTTACGACTCGTTACATTTACGATCTAGTAACGAGACCTTAATGAAGCCTTTAAGCCAGTGTCGACCAAACACTTGTTAGAACGACGAAGATTAATCGGCTTTTTACACGTACACAACCCGAACGTCAACGAAACAAAAAACAGAGAATGTAAAATTAATAAAAAAAAAATCATTAGAGATTAATCAGAACTGGGTCTACAACGACAACGACATGTGCCTTTTCATATATTTTGTATGGGAAGCAAAATGTCGCCATGTCGTCCGGCGATTTGTCGTCGTAATAGAATCTATTCTATTTTCGTGACGACACACTAATACACACTCAAAATATTTGTCAAATAGTTGCCATATTTTTAACTAATTAAGGGAACAGAGTTGCAGAAATTCGTATTAGAGTTGCAAAAATTGGTACTTTGTTTACAAAAAAATTATTTTTTTGACAGAAGAAATATAATTGAAAATAAAAATACATAATTTACCGCAAAAAAGCAAAATTAAATACAAAAAAATGTAAAACAACAAGAATTAATGCAAAACCAATTGAATTGGTTAAGAATTGTGGCGAAAAAAATACAACCATATTCTTGTTTTGTTTTAATTTTTTTCTAAACGTCAACAAATGTCGACAGTCGATTGTCGCTGAATTGAAATTATTCGCGACGACTTTTGTTGTCGTCGGTCGACAATCGACACAGTTGTGATTAACCTCTTAGTTGCACGTGAGTTGCACGTCTGCTGTCAACAGAGTAGGTCTATGTCGCTTTGTTTGACAAAATAAGTACACAGATAATATTTTGCAACAACCAATGAAATTAAAGTATATGTATGGTATATAACTTTATAAAGTTTAAAAATCTCTGCGTTGTAAGTGTTTTTAATATAAATTGTATTTAATAAGAATTAATATAAATTATTTTGATTTTTTTTCTTTCTGTTTTTTTAATTTATTTAGAACATTATTTATCTATTTTTTTTACACAATAAATTATTCCCAAAGAATACGTGCACCTATTTTCTTAAAGAAAATTTTTTTTATTACCTATTAAACAATTAATCTTCGTCGTTCTAAAGGCACATCTACACGGGATAGAAATCTAGTAGAGTTTGCGCTAAATTTGTCATCTCTAATATAGTTGGCACTAATTTTTATCGTAAAAGTATCATCTCTAGTTGTCAAGTATTTGTTTTTATTAAAATTGTTGTATTTTAAAGAATATTTTTTTCTCCAAATACCAAAAGGTGCATTTAATAAACTGAAAAGTTCAATAAAGTTACAAGCCATCTTAAAAATTGTTACTAATTAAAGAAATTGTGAATGACAGCAATTGTCAATGGCCTAAAGGTTACATTCCGTAGACTTTTACAGAGCTGCATTTTCATAAAGCCTAACGAGTTTTCTATCCCGTGTAGTGTGCCGTGTAGATGCGCCTTAACAAGTGTTTGAGCGACACTGCTTTAAGCTAATGGAGCTTTTAGTCTGGTAGTGTTTGTTTTTAGTTAATGACAGTGAACAGAAGTACATTTGAGGTAAGAAAATCTATTGAAAAATCAAAAACAAATTTGTGTCTACGATTTTGACGGAAATATTTTATTTGTGTAGTTATTAAAATTACTTAATCTTGCAAATATTAACCTTTCTGGTATAACTCATTCTGTCTACACTAGAGGTCGCTTAATTTTTAACATAGAATGTAATACAAAAAAAAATTGGTAAAAAAATGTTTTTTTTATAATTTGAATATATTCGAATTAATGAAAAATAATAAAATTGTACAAAAATCTGTTATTCACTTATCAAATTAAGCTTAGAATTTTTAAATTTTTTTGCTGAAAGTCTAAAAATATCAAAAGTTTAATGGGATTTTAAAAAAATTATGTTAATTGATTTTAAAACTTAATTTTTTTTTTAATTCTCTTATAATTTTCTATAAGATAAATTAAAGAAATTAAGCACAACTACAACATAGGAAAAATAAGAGCTTTGTTAAAGACATGTGGTTTTCGTTAGTTATAATAATGAAAAATGGATAAGTAAAAATGTTTGAATTTACTTCTCAAAATGCATTTCTTTGAAATTGAACATATATATACAAAAAACTAAAATCTACATTATAAAGACAATCTGATGATAGTGATGCGGTGTCACTTGAAAATACATTAATTGTCAACCATTGGTTCTACGAAAGTTTTTTTCATAAGTTTTTCTCTATTGGTTGTAAAATAAAAATTGTAAATTCTATTTAGAATTTGTAATATTTGATCTTAAACCGAACAAAAATAACACTAATTGTAAGAAATTAACCAATTTTTTTTTTCATAGTTAAATTAAGGGGGTTATTTTGTAAATCGCAACGCTCTTATTTTTCAAAAAATAAATTTAATTTGTAATACAAGCAAATTGAGGACCAATTTTGATCGATAACATATTAAAAAAAACTGGATTTATTTTTGAATGAATGATTTAGGTGACGATACGGGTTTGTAACACTTTAAATTCCTAATTATTACAAAATTAATTCGTTTTTTGCGAAAATAATTGTTTTTATCTGTTAAACGATAGAAAATGTTTTTGGAACTCAGTGAACGCAATTTTAGATTTTAATTCAGTGTACATATTTTTTTTTTCAGTGGTTAATTAATTCTGTAAGGATTTAACTCACTTTTTATCCTTTCGATTTATAAAATTGAAAGCGTTGACCAGTGAATTTACTCATTTGTATAATATAAAGAACTTTAATTAAAATAATTCTTTTAATTTTAATTTAGTTGAACGCGTTCAATTGAAATAATTCAGTGAATTACTTTAAAAAAGGAATTTATTCAATTCAAAACAAATCTGAATTCGATTGTTAATGAATTCATTCAGAAACGAATTAATTCTTCAAAGCTCTAATTTTAGTAGTATGTAAGTGCATTTAAATTTGTACTAAAAAATCGGCCCTAAATCGTTTCATTTGCCAACCCTACCCAAGTGCTTCGCAACCACATTTTTTGTATTAGAAAATATCAAACGTATTTCTCTTTTATAAAGTAATGATTTATTTCCTTTTCACTATAATGAAAAAAAAAATGTAGTGAAATTTTATTTTCATTACATCACAAAAAAGTAATGGAAATAAAAATCAAATGTTATTGTGATTAGTTTTTGTAAAGCAGTGGTCGGCAGAAAGAGAGAAAGTGAATGTATTGCAGAGTTGCCACTTTTTGAATAATTATTCAAAAACGGGACTGTTTACACATTCGTTGGATAAATTTTGAATAATGACATTTTTGTGTAATTTCTCTTTTTACAGAAATTTCCGCAAATTTTTAAAAGTTCAGTAAATTTTTGAAAGTTAGTAAAAATTAGTCGATATAGACGAAACGAGATTGTCTGTGAACAATTTACCACAAATCTCCAGTTTCTGATGAATGATTTTATAAATTTTTTCAACGCTAAACCGAGTTTAGATGAAATCAAAAATGGTGCTATGTATTTTTTATTTGTTTTGTTTAAAGCTCCGTCTTTTGTTTATTTTTTGCGAATATAATTGTCAAGCTTCTTTTAAAAATTCTCTTGGTTTGCAAAACCATATAAAAATTCAGCGAATGAGTGGGAAAATTTAGGCTGTAGATAACATGACACTGGGCTTTGACCAGACGAAAATTTTGTGAACGCAGCAGAGCAGAATCAAAATATTTTAGAATTCGGTAAATCCAACAAGTTCCAGATTTCAACAGAATCGTATAAAATTTTTGAAAAAAATATCGGTTATTTTTTGTGAAATTGTTATATTTTTATTTATGGTTAAAATTTGAAGAGTAAGAGGAGTGAATAATTAGCAAGTAGGTTATATTTTTGCATGCAACGCATATGAATAAAGTACCCTTTCTGAAAAAACATAAATACTTTTTTCTGAAAGAAGCTTTTAATATGGATAAAATACCATTTTATTAATATTCAAATTTAAAAGCACGCCATTTTAAGCCTGAAAAAGATATTGCATTGAAATTCCTTTTAGTTAATAGAATAATTTGTTATATTTTTCAGGGAAATTGGCCTGGATTTGCTTTTGCAGAAGGCAAAAACTCAGACCAGGTTATTGCAAAAATGCAAAATTTTAGTTTTAAAATGCAATTAACTTTTGCACATTGCAGATGAAAAAATGCTAGGTCTTTAAAAATCGGTTTATAAAAAAATTTTTTTCCAAAATATTTTAAATTCTTCCCCACTGTGCTCAGGAGAGTTTATTTTGAAAAAATTTTTGTGTAATTTCATACGGTTTTGGATAATTTAGACCACAGTGTGTAATTTTTTCTTTTACTGGTGGCAACACTGATGTATTGGGTGTCTTTACACTGTGAGAAATTAGTTCATCATTTTTAAATTTATATTTGAAATTTATTGTAATTCATTTCTTAATGGAGAAATGAATTAATGAATGTATGCATAAATGAATGGATGCATGAATATAAATAATAATAAAATAATGAAATAAAAATAATTCATAATAAATTTTATTAAACATATTATTTAAAAAATATTTACTTTTTGTGTATAAAATGATTTATTCTTAAAAAAGTATTCCATTAGTTAGTAAATTTAAATGAATGAATTAAAGAAATAAAAATAATTCATAATAAATTTCCTGTTCTCGTGTTATTGAATGATTTTAAGAGTTTACTATTTTTCTAAAATTTCTTAAACAAAGCGACATCAACATGCTTTGTTGAAAGCTACCATGCTACTAAATGTAATATTTTTATTTGTTATGCTCTTAGTTGAGAGTTTTGTTGCCATTCGTGTTGTGTAGGTACGTGTGAAAAGCCGATTATGATCGGCCACTGGTGGCTATGCGTGCCGATCACTGTTGTAAAGTAATGCAGGAAAACATCCATTACCAGTATTTAACCCTCTGCGATTTTCACAATTCCACTGACGTGTTAGAACACCAAACACCATTTCAACGGCTTATATTTACCAAATTCCGTTTTGTAAACCTTTTGAAATTATTTTTGTTTTTAGTTTAAGGGTGTAGGTTGTTATTAATTAAAATATTTTTATTTAATTCAAAACAACAATTCATGTAAAACAGTATTTATTTACATGGCCCTGAAAATGTATACCTATACAAAAAAATTACATATAATAGGGGTTTTCATATAACCTCGTATTCTACTCGTAAACGATGTAAACCTGGCATGTTTAAAGCGGAAAATACACGAAGGAACATTGAGTAGGGAACAAAAAATATCAAAAAATTTTGTAAACACGAATTGCACGAATGTCAACACGAACATGTTTCTTAGTGTATTCCCCGCTTAAGAGAGGGCAATGACTACCGGTTACTTTGTGTATTTTGTAAGTGAGAACGTAATGACTACTCATTACTTTTAGGCAGGGTTCGTATTTTCACGCACATGTGCGCACATTTTCACACATCTTGCACTTGCACATGTGCATGTGCAAATTTGTGTTTATACTTCGCACATGCACATGTGCATGTGCGCATTTGACTTTATACTTTGCACTTGCACATGTGCATGTGCGAAAATATTTTGCACTTCGCACATCAAGATGTGCAAGTGCAAATACTATTCGCACATGCACATCAAAATGTGCGATGTGCGAATAAAAATGCACATGCACATGTGCAAGTGCAGACTGGTACTTGCACATTACACATCAACATGTGTATGTGCAAAATGTGCACACATGTGCACGCACATGGATGCAAAAAATCGCTGAAATTGATAAAAGTTTCAATATCAGAAAAAAACGCCGAAACAAGAAAAAAAAATGCAAAAATTTTTAAAAATCGTCAAAATTGAAAAAAAAACACCAAAAATCGCCAAAAATTTTAAAAATTGCCAAAAATGAAAAATTTTGAAAAAATCGTCAATATTTGAAAAAATTGCCCCAAATTAAAAAAAATCGTCAAAAATTTAAAAAAGTCGTCAAAAATTGGAAAAAATCGAAAAATTTGAAAAATTTAAAAAATTTAAAAATTTTGTAAAAATTGAAAAATTTTGTAAAAATTTGAAAATTTTGTAAAAATTTTGAAAAAATCGTCAATATTTGAAAGAATTCCCCAAATTAAAAAAAATCGTCAAAAATTAGACAAAAATGCGAAATATCGTAAAAATTTTGAAAAAATTGTCAATATTTGAAAAAATTACCAAAATCGACAAAATTTCAAAAAGTCTTCAAAAATTGGAAAAAATCTGAAAATTTTGAAAAATTGCCAAAATTGAAAAATTTTGAAAAAATCGTCATAACTGAAAAAATCGTCAATATTTGAAAATATTGCCCAAATAGTCAAAATTTAATAAAAAAATCTTCAAAAATTAGACAAAATCGCCAAAATTGCGAAATATCGTAAAAATTTTGAAAAAATTGTCAATATTTGAAAAAATTACCAAAATCGTCAAAATTTCAAAAAGTCGTCAAAAATTGGAAAAAGTCGGAAAATTTAAAAAAATTGCCAAAATTGAAAATTTTTTAAAAAATATCAAAATTTCAAAAAGTCGCCAAAAATTGGAAAAAATTGCAAAATGCCAGAATTGAAAAAGTCGTAAAAATTTGTAAAAATCGACAAAAATTGTTTCTCGAATATTTTTCCTTGATCCAAAACCGTTGTCCGTTTTCATCTAACTCATTTAGTTTTCGAGATACGGGAGATATTCCAAATAAAAGCCCTTTTCTCTTAGTTTTCGAGAAAAACGCGATTTTAAAATCTAGCAATACAAGTCAAAATCTAGTTCCGCTATCGGGGTATTGGTGGCGAGTTTTGAACTTTGGTGCACTCAGTTTTCCTCTAGCTCTTCTAGTTTTCGAGATATGGACGATTTAAATTTTATATAAGCGATTTTCGCACTTATTTTTTCACAGATGACTCACTATGACTTCCGTGTTCCAAAACCGTTGTCCGTTTTCATCTAACTCATTTAGTTTTCGAGATACGGGAGATATTCCAAATAAAAGCCCTTTTCTCTCTACGACGCTTAGTTTTCGAGAAAAACGCGATTTTAAAATCTAACAATGCAAGTCAAAATCTAGTTCCGCTATCGGGGTATTGGTGGCGAGTGTTGAACTTTGGTGCACTCAGTTTTCCTCTAGCTCTTCTAGTTTTCGAGATATACGATTTAAATTTTATATAAGCGATTTTCGCACTTATTTTTCCACATATGACTCACTATGACTTCCGTGTTCCAAAACCGTTGTCCGTTTTCATCTAACTCATTTAGTTTTCGAGATACGGGAGATATTCCAAATAAAAGCCCTTTTCTCTCTACAACGCTTAGTTTTCGAGAAAAACGCGATTTTAAAATCTAGCAATACAAGTCAAAATCTAGTTCCGCTATGGGGGTATTGGTGGCGAGTGTTGAACTTTGGTGCACTCAGTTTTCCTCTAGCTCTTCTAGTTTTCGAGATATGGACGATTTAAATTTTATATAAGCGATTTTCGCACTTATTTTTTCACAAATGACTCACTATGACTTCCGTGTTCCAAAACCGTTGTCCGTTTTCATCTAACTCATTTAGTTTTCGAGATACGGGAGATATTCCAAATAAAAGCCCTTTTCTCTCTACGACGCTTAGTTTTCGAGAAAAACGCGATTTTAAAATCTAGCAACGCAAGTCAAAATCTAGTTTCGCTATCGGGGTATTGGTGGTGAGTTTTGAACTTTGGTGCAGTCAGTTTTCCTCTAGCTCTTCTAGTTTTCGAGATATGGACGATTAAAATTTTATTTAAGCGATTTTCGCATCATCTGTGGAAAAATAAGTGCGAAAATCGCTTAAATAAAATTTAAATCGTCCATATCTCGAAAACTAGAAGAGGTAGAGGAAAACTGACTGCACCAAAGTTCAAAACTCACCTCCAATACCCCGATAGCGAAACTAGATTTTGACTTGCATTCCTAGATTTTAAAATCGCGTTTTTCTCGAAAACTAAGCCTCGTAGAGAGAAAAGGGCTTTTATTTGTAATATCTCCCGTGTCTCGAAAACTAAATGAGTCAGAAGAAAACGGACAACGGTTTTGGAACAGGGAAGTCATCTGTGGAAAAATAAGTGCGAAAATCGCTTAAATAAAATTTAAATCTTCCATATCCCGAAAACTAGAAGAGCTAGAGGAAAACTGACTGCACCAAAGTTCAAAACTCACCACCAATACCCCGATAGCGAAACTAGATTTTGACTTGCGTTGCTAGATTTTAAAATCGCGTTTTTCTCGAAAACTAAGCGTCGTAGAGAGAAAAGGGCTTTTATTTGGAATATCTCCCGTATCTCGAAAACTAAATGAGTTAGATGAAAACGGACAACGGTTTTGGAACACGGAAGTCATAGTGAGTCATTTGTGAAAAAATAAGTGCGAAAATCGCTTATATAAAATTTAAATCGTCCATATCTCGAAAACTAGAAGAGCTAGAGGAAAACTGAGTGCACCAAAGTTCAACACTCGCCACCAATACCCCCATAGCGGAACTAGATTTTGACTTGTATTGCTAGATTTTAAAATCGCGTTTTTCTCGAAAACTAAGCGTTGTAGAGAGAAAAGGGCTTTTATTTGGAATATCTCCCGTATCTCGAAAACTAAATGAGTTAGATGAAAACGGACAACGGTTTTGGAACACGGAAGTCATAGTGAGTCATATGTGGAAAAATAAGTGCGAAAATCGCTTATATAAAATTTAAATCGTATATCTCGAAAACTAGAAGAGCTAGAGGAAAACTGAGTGCACCAAAGTTCAACACTCGCCACCAATACCCCGATAGCGGAACTAGATTTTGACTTGCATGTTAGATTTTAAAATCGCGTTTTTCTCGAAAACTAAGCGTCGTAGAGAGAAAAGGGCTTTTATTTGGAATATCTCCCGTATCTCGAAAACTAAATGAGTTAGATGAAAACGGACAACGGTTTTGGAATACGGAAGTCATAGTGAGTCATCTGTGAAAAAATAAGTGCGAAAATGAATTTTGCGATTTTTTTTAATTTTTGAAGATTTTTTTCAAATTTTCACCATATAATTTTTCATCGTTTCTAATTCTGACGATTTTCATGATTTCGAATTTCTGACAGTTCTGCCATTTTCGATTTTTTTTTTTAATTTTGACGATATTTTTTAAATATTACTTTTTAATTTTCGCAGTTTTTTCAAATATTCGCGAATTTTTCAAATTATGCCGATTTTTTCAACACATGACTATTTTCAAATTTTGGAGATTTTTCAATTTTGGCGATTTTTCTGAATTTTTGGCGATTTTTTTAAATTTTGGGAATTTTTCCAATTTTAGAAATTTTTGACGATTTTTTAAAATTTTTGACGATTTTTCAAATTTTGACGATTTTTTCCAATTTTTGGGCTTTTTTCCAATTTTGGAAAATTTTTTCAAATTTTGACGATTTTTTTCAATTTTGGCGATTTTTTTTTAATTTTTGAAGATTTTGCCAAATTTTGACTTTTTTTAAATTTTAGTGTTTTTTTTCAATTTTTTTTTCCATTTTGGCGATTTTTTCGAATTTTTAACGATTTTTTCAATTTCGGCAATTTTTTTAAATTAAATTTTTTTTGACGATTTTTTCAAATTTTTGACGATTTTTCAAATTTTGACGATTTTTTTCCACTTTTTGGGATTTTTCCAATTTTGGAAATTTTTTAAAATTTTGGCGATTTTTTTTAATTTTTCAAGATTTGTCAAATTTTTCACAATTTTTCAAAATTTTACTTTTTTCGAATTTAGTGTTTTTTCAAATTTGGGAATTTTTTTCAAATTTTGACGATTTTTTAAAATTTTGGCGATTTTTTTTCCAATTTTTAACGATTTTTTCAATTTTTTTAAATTTTGCAGATTTTTTCAAATTTTTGACGATTTTTCAAATTTTGACGATTTTTTCTGATTTTTTCCAATATCGGCGATTTTTTTAAATTTCGGCGATTTTTTTAAAATTTGAAATTTTTTTTTTAAATTATGCAATTTTTTTAAATTTTAAAGATTTTTTTAAATTCGGCGATTTTTTCATATTTGTCAATTTTTTTTTTAGTTTTTGGCGATTTTTTGAAAATTTGGACAGTTCTTTTTTAATTTCGGCGATTTTTTTTTCAATTTTGGCGATTTTGTATCCATTTTTGCATTTTTTTTTAAATTATTATCGATTTTTTTTATATATTTGCGATTTTCGACAATATTAGCGATTTTTTTCTAATGTTAGCTGTTTTTTTAATGCACGTGCATATGCACTTGCACTCGCACATGTGCATGTGCGAATTTGTATTCGCACATCGCACATGCACATGTGCATGTGCGAAGTATAAACAAAAATTTGCACATGTGCATGTGCATCTTTTGTCTGCACATCAATTTTTGCACATGTGCATTTGCGCACATGTGCGTGCATTACGAAGCCTGCTTTTAGGACAACACGAACAAAGTAATTAAGCGAGTCAATAGGCTGGTAAGTTAACCCTGTTTTTGCAGGGTAAAAACAAAATTTATTTTATTGTTTTCACAATAATATTTTTGTTTATTTATATATTTTTTGTTTTATTTCTTCAATAAACTAAAATACTTAAGCTAAAAACTACAAAAATTCTCTTTTATTATTTAAAGTTATTAAATTCTCTAAGAGAATTTCAAACAAGTTAATAAAGAATTTTAAAATTTAAAAAGGAAGTAATGCAATGAAATTTCTTATAACTGCCTATTCTGTAACTTTTGTTTGCATAAAATTTCCATGGCAAAATAACAACTTCTTAGTTATTGATTCGACAATTTTATTAGAATAGTTCACTAATACTTTAAAAAATTAAAATAATAATGGGAGAATTATGGTAATACATAATCAATTCAAAACTGTTTTTAGAATAGTTTTAATAAACTCAACTACAAATTATAAACTAAAGTAAAATATTTTTAATAAACTCAACTTCAAATTATAAACTAAATTAAATTTTATAAAGTATAAAACAAAACTTGCTATAAAGTTAAGTTTGTTCGATAAAAATTAATTAAATTTTTTAACAATATGTATTTTTTCTGTGTTGTTTATGTATAAACTAGAAGTATTGCAGAGGCATTTTTTATGTTTATTTGTATTATCAAAACTATTTTTTTTTATAATTTCAACAGTACTGAGCTTCGAAGGGATATATGAAAAAAAAAACTTCAAACGATTTATTAAATTAAATGAATTAAATTTTATATTAACAACCTTATTATAAACTTAAAATTGTAACAACACTGAGGTGTTACAATTTTGTTATTGTTTTAAAGTTTAGAAGAAGACTGTAAATATTTTTATTTTAACAATCTGTATAATATATTTATCATATTTAATATTGAATTTGAAAAATCTTTTTTTTATAAAATTAATATTAAAATATTGTTTTGTTTTTTATTGAATAAGGAATTCCAACATTTTTACAAGTATCAAAAAAGTTCAACAATTTCTTTTAATTTATTCAATGAAAATTCCTTTATTTTTTAATTTATTTAGCGGAAATTAAAAAATGACATTAAAGTTTTCCTCTGATAAAATGTAGAAAAATATCTCACAACCTGAGAAATTTTATATAGGAAAACTTTCTCGGAATCAAAGGACAAAGGTCTCAGAATCTAATCAATTTTCTAAATAAAAAATACTTAGAATCTAAAAATTAGAAAAATGTCATATAATCTTTTACAAGTATAAAAAAGTCTTAAAATCTGAATAATTTTCTAAAGAAAAAAATGTCTTAATCTGAGAAATTTCCTATATAAAAAATATACCAGACTTTAAGCAATTTTCTATATAAAAAATTCCCAAATATTTAAGCGATTTTCTATAGGGAAAATATTCCAGAACCTGAATACATTCCTATAAAAAATACATAAAAACTGAAAATGTCACACATCGAATACTTTTCCATTAAAAAATGTTCCATCAAGCAGGCTTGACAAATTATTTCGTTGTTCTAGTTTAAATACCTAACTTTAAAATTAAATTTTAATTGTATTTTGTGTTCGAAGCTCAAGTTTTCATAATAGTTGTGTAATTTATGAATTAAGTTTATTTATGGCCTTTATTTTGCATATATAGGAAGGATGTGATGTCAAAATTGTTTAAAACATCAGTGTAATGTTTCCGACGTAGATGGAGTTATAGCTGTGGTGGCGATAGAACCAATTTCCAAATCTGTCGATGATTGATGTTGTTCAATTTGTTGCTGCTGTTCTAGTTGCAATTGTAATTTAAGCCTTTTCTTTGCTTGAATATCAGCTAGAGTTTGTTCTATTGATCTGATGTCCTTTTTATTTTTACTCGGTACAAAACCATAACTAACATTAGTTTCAGTTTTACGTGCAGCCTTTAAAGCAGCATCCTGACCAATTAAATGAGCATATTTATCTTTATAATTAAATGTGGGTTTAATCTCAGCTTCAGCATGATGCGATGAAGAATTTTGTTTATTATTGCTTGCATTTGTTGTATGGGCGGCATTTGAGGATGCAATGGCGGAAGCACGAGCCAGTCTTCTTTGTTCAAATTCTAGTTCTTTTTGTTTAATACGCCTTTCTGCGTAGTCTTTGGCGATTTCTTCATTCCAACCGTCACCATTACGCCTAGCTGCTATTTCGTCTTCTGTGGGTGCATTTTCTTTTTTATATATCACCGAATAACGATCGATATCTTCACAACCAAAACTCATGCATATGAAACCACCATATTCAGATACTTCGTGTATTATAGCACGATGCACCTTATCTAATGGTTGAAATTCTATATGATGGCGATCATCTTTGGCGAAACGTTCTATCCTTTCTTCTACGTATTTACGAAATCTTAATAATTCTTCTTTTTGTTTGTTTTTTAAACGTTCTGCCATTTCTTTTTGTCGTTTGATCAACTTCTTTTGTTCCTCGTTGGCTGTTGGAGGCTTATCCATGGCATTTAGTATTGAACCCAATAAATCCATGAAGTTTGTTGTGATGTGTGTTTAGGATGTACGATAGATGTTTAAGAACACTAGTAGTTTTTATGTTTAAATTCCTTAGGATATATTTTTACTTTGTCTTTCTTTTCGTACGCTAATTATGTTTTTCACTTATGGCGAATATGTGTTTTTAATTCTATGGTGACAGCTGTTCAGTGTTGCCACTTTTTGAATAATTATTCAAAAACGGGACTGTTTACACATTCGTTGGATAATTTTTGAATAATGACATTTTTGTGTAGTTTTTGTGTAATTTCACTTTAAACAGAAATTTCCGTAAATTTTTAAAAGTTAATAAAAATTAGTCGATAGTTGACAAAACGAGTTTGTCTGTGAAACATTTACCACAAATCTCCAATTTTTGTTTTGTTTAAAGCACCGTCTTTTGTTTATTTTTTGCGAAAATAATTGTCAAGCTTCCTTTAGAAATTCTATTGGTTTGCAATACCATCTAAAAATGCAGCGAAAGAGTGGGAACATTTGAGTTTGTTGTGATTGTTACTTTCTAATCTCTGATTTTCTTTTGCTGTAGTTAACATGATACTGGGCTTTGACCAGACAAAAATTTTATTAACGGAGCAAGTTGGAGCAGAATCAAAATATTTAAGAATTCTGTAAATCCAACATGTTCAAGATTTCAAAAGAATCGTATAAAAAAAATATCAGGAATTTTTGTTATATTTTTATTTTCCAAAAGAAAATTTATTGATGTACATACTGCAAAGAAATGTCATGCCTTGCTATCAGTAATTTAAAAATTGAAGAAAACAAGCAAAATTTTACAAACATGGAATTTTTACAATTTCTCCTGTCTTGCATACATTTAAAGATAGGATTGAACAGGACTGTCATCAAATTAGGAACGCCTTGGGCAGAGAAAAATTGGTTAAATTTAAATACAAATGGTTAAAATTTAAGGGGTATGGGAGAGAATAATTATCAAGTAGGTAATATTTTTGCATGCAACCCATTTGAATGAAGTAGCCTTTCTGAAAAACATAAATACTACCATTTTTTTTTAATATTCGAATTTAAAAGCACGCCATTTTAAGCCTCAAAAAAGTTATTGCGTTGAAATTCACTTTAGTTAGAGAATAATTTGTAATAATATTTTTCAGAAAAATTGGCCTGGATTTGCTTTTGTAGAAGGCAAAAACCCGGACCAGGTTATTGCAAGAATGCAAAATTTTAGTTCTAAAATGCAAATAACTTTTGCACTTTGCAGGTGGCAAAAATGCTGTGTTTAAAAATCAGTTCATAAATAGAAAAGTGACGAAACTTTGGAGTCGAAATTTACAGTGTGAAATTTCATATAAGTCCAAAATATTTTTATTCTTCCCCACTGTGCTCAGGAGAGTTTATTTTGAAATAATATAAGAAATTATAATTTTTTGTGTAATTTCATAAGGTTTTGGATAATTTTTGACCTACAGCTGTGTAATTTTTTATTTTACTGGTGGCAACACTGCAGCTGTTGTTTTTTCTTTTATACATATATAAGAGATGATAGTAAGTTATCAAAAATAGACAGTTTAAGTTATCGATTAATTAATGTAAAAAATGTGTCATTACTTCCTTTAGTGATAGTTATCGACAAAGTCAAACAAGAAAGTGTAAAAATAAGGAGGGTAACCTACACGGAGAAAAAAAATAGGTGGAACTTTATCTAAGTGCTATGTAATTATACAACTACATAAGTTAGAAGTAAGTTTTACAAATTTCTAACAAAATATATGTATTTTTTCAGATATTTTCCGCTACACATGTATATATTTTGCAAGGATTGTATATATTCTACAAAAAAATTTACATATTTTACTAGAACTTTGTAAAACTATCTTGAAAATTATGTAGTTGTATAATTACATAGCTCTTAGGTAATATTTCCCCTGTTTTTTCTGTGTGTAGTGTCTTGACATGCAATAAAATGATAGCAAGCAATTTTCAAAATGATTTCATCTCAAGTGAAGACACTCAATTTTAATTTTACTTAGCGTCTTGACGAGACATTGATTTGTTTGCCCAAAAACTAATCGTCAGCAGAATAACGGGAAAAAATTTGTCCATTTGTTTTGGGTGGAGAATACGTAATGGCAGACAATTCATTATTTTTTGTTGGAGTAGGTCACAAACGAAACTATTTATTTTAATATTTTTAATGTGTTTTTCACTAACGTTTTTTTGTTAACATTTTATTCATTTTCTTTTAATTTCTTTATTTTTTAGTAATGCCACTAATGTCTGAACAAGAACAAAACATGAACAAGAGTGGTCCACACGAGACAAATTCATGGGTGAACAAGAAATTGTTCGTTGGTTGAACAAATCGATGTCTCGTGTAGACTACAAGTTATTACAATATCATGATATCGCTGACATGCAAGCGGCTCTTGCAATGATGCCTGCCATGAAATGTCACTTTTCGTTTTAATTTTAACTTTGTAATAAAAAAAAAACAACAGAAAATTTGGTAAAAAAGAAAAGGAAAGTGTTAATTTTTTTGTTATTTGTAGATAAAAATTAATGTTTGATAAAATTTTGTGTTTTTCGAAGAAAAATCTATGATATTTCTACTGTTCCCAATTATTCGACATATGCGGTTAACCGGTTATTGCATTATTCGAAAAACCACTAAAATTGATTAACCGGTTGTTGTTGTTGTAGCAACGAATCCTGCAATAGAATATGTAAGCATATTAATCTTCTTCATCTTCTGCTGACTCAGCTAGATCCAGACCCAGGAACCGGGCCGCCTCAACCGGGTGGGTCCATAGTGACGTGGGATCTAGGTGAGTCGGGTTTGTCGTGCAGCCAAAGAGGTGGTTTACGTCGTGAGGACCTCTTTGGCATGCGGGACATGTGTTCGGGATGGTGGGCTCGATCCGAGACCAATATGAATTAAGGCGTGAACACCATCCCGAACGCAATTGCGCGATGAGGACTTTCGTAGAACGTGGGAGAGTTTTCTCCTCGTTTTCTGCAATAGGTGGGGGACGACCTCCAAGAACGATATTCATCCGGTAAGAATTAATGGCGTCATTTACCGTGTCCCAATGAATATCGCTTATACCTGCCCTGTAGGATGCTTCGTCCAGCGGATCTCTCATGTAACGCTGGACCGTGCCCTCAAAGATACGAAGGTCCTTTCTGACATGCCTCGGGGGGGGGGGGGGGGGATCCACCTCCGTAAGAAGGTGATTCGGGTGGTTCCTCCGATGACATCCCCGCAGGAACTGCTTCGACAGCATATGGCAGTGTTCCTTTACTGTTAGGACCTTCGTTTCCTCGTGAAGATGTTGAATTGAGGGCATTTGTAGGCATCCAGTAATTGTCCTGAGGGCAGAATTTTGGCAGGTTTGGAGCTTTCTCACTGACCCTAGGCGACCACACTGGCTCAGCATAATTAACCACTGACCGGCCAATTGTTTTGTAGGTTGCCAACAAGGTTTCTTTGTCCGTACCCCAAGAGCTGCCAGCTAGCGACTTGAGGACCTTGTTCCTACTCTGCATCTTGTTGCAAATTGTAGTGGTGTGCGCTGAGGACATAAACAGGCTGTCGAATGTGACCCCAAGAATTTTGGGGTGGTTAAGTGTCGGAATTCGCACGCCATCGACTACTACATTCAGTTCCAGCCTTACTTCCTTCGTCCAAGTGGTAAAAAGAGTCGCCGAGGATTTTGCAGGGGAGAGCTGCATATTCATAGATCATGAAGATAACTGTTCAACCTACCACATAAGCCATCAATGTCGTGACCCGACGCCAATATCGTACAGTCGTCGGCGTATGAAATCAATTCCACTCCTTCTGGTGGAGCCGGGAGTTTCGAAACGTAGAAATTAAACAATATAGGGGAGAGAACTCCACCCTGAGGAACTCCTTGTTTAATTCTACGAGGTTTGGACTCGAAACTCCACAAACGACTGGCGACCACACAGATAATTCGCTATCCACCTCTTCGTACCATTTGGGAGACTGGATTCGGCGATGTCTCTGAAGAGACACTAGAACCGTCCTTTCGCAAGGGCGGCTCTGATTTAGACCGCTGGTTATCTGTGTGGCAATGGCGGTTAAAGCTTTTGTCGTACTATGCTGCTTTCGGAATCCATGCTGGTGCTGAGCAAGCTGAAAATGCTGTGTGAGACTGGGAAGGAGTAGAGCCTCAAGTGTCTTAGCGACCGGTGACAGTAGGGAGATAGGCCTGTATGATTCTCCCTGGTTCGCATCCTTTCCTGGCTTCAAAATTGGCACTACCCTGCCCATTTTCCAGACCTCGGGCACAATTGGAGTGGATAAGGAAAGGTTAAAGACCTTTTTCAGGTACTCTACTCCTGGCATCTCCAGTTGTTTGATCATCAGCATGGAAATTC
Source organism: Leucophora obtusa (assembly GCA_949987735.1). Lineage (NCBI taxonomy): Eukaryota > Metazoa > Arthropoda > Insecta > Diptera > Anthomyiidae > Leucophora > Leucophora obtusa. The sequence continues at coordinate 107,098,804 of OX465297.1, read as the reverse complement.
CGTTGGGTCCTAGAGCTCTAGATGGTTTGGCTCTTTTGATGGCTTCGGCAACCTCTGTTGACGTAAAAGCTAATGGCTCGTCATTGACTCGGAGTTCGTGCAGTTTCCTGACGACACTCCTTTTCGCCTTGTCTCTCTCGGGGTGCTCAATGAACTGCCGGCTAAAAAAGCTCGCGCACCTCTTTGGGTCCGATATCGTCCTATCGACAAATGAGATCGATACCCTGTCGTCCCTTTTAGACGGGTTCGAGAGAGCTTTGACCGTAGACCATAACTTGCTGGCTCCGGTGCTGAGGTTGCATGTTTTCAAGTGATCTACCCATTTGTTCCGCTTGTGCTCGTTGACCAACCTGCTGATCTCCCGGTTGAGTTCGTTGAGTTCTGCCGCTTCGGCTGGGAAATTTGGTCTGATGTTGGTGATCCTTCCAGCCGGAATGAAGCGAGCAGCCGCTGCGTTGACGATTTCACGAACTTCCTTTCCGCGGAGCGCACATCGGTTGGGGTGGGTAGGTCATTGAATTTGCGGTTGGTGAACTCTCTGAACGCTAACCAATTAGCTTTTTTGTGGTTAATGTACGTGCGGCGTTCAGAGACGATGAAGTCCCTTGGTCTATCGAGCGCGATAACTATAGGAAGGTGGTCTGAGGCCAACGATATAATCGGCCGCCAGGAGGCGTAATTTATCAGACCTGCACTCGAAATTGTTATGTCTGGCGAGCTAGTGAAACTTTCTACAATTCTGGTGGGGGCGTCCTCATTCAGTGTGCAGAATGTGGAGTCATCGACTTGTTCCGCCAGGGCTATCCCTCTCTGGTCTTCCCCCAGATTGGAGTGCCAGAGCTCATGGTGTGCGTTAAAATCACCCATCACCATGCGGTTATCACCCACCAGAAGAAATCTGATGTCCGGGTGATATCCTGCGGGGCAGCTGGCCATTGGCTTACTGCTATACCTTGGTGTTCGATGTATATATCACGTACATTCGGGTCAGGCGAGATCATTCTGTACTGCACGGTGTTGTCGATAATGAATGCGAGGCCCCCGCCTCCGCTCCGTGTGCGGTCCTTGCGCAGAATGTTGTAATTACTACAACTCTGAAGGCTACAGGTGGCATTGAGCCTAGTTTCTTGGACCGCAGCGACCATGACTTTGTGGAGCTGCATAAATCGAGTTATCTCCGTGATCTTACCTTGGAGGCCGTTGCAGTTGAACTGCATAAGGGTTATCACCTCAGGTCGGGGGACAACCACATGTGGTGTTAGTTGTGGTGTCTGCTGTTGTAGCTGTTGTTGTTGCTGTGGTTGTTGCTGTTGGGACGGGATCGGGGTTATCGTGACCGATGATGTCAGAGCCGACGATGTCGCCGATGTTGACAACTCTGATGACGATGAGCTACGTTGGCCAATACAGCATGGGGCCACGTAATTTACGTCCCAGTCCCTATGGGTTCTTAACCCACTGCAGTTTCTACTGCTGTCCTTCCTGAGGTGAACCCACTGATTGCAGATGTTACACCTGACTGATGTTCCGCCAGCGTGTAACCGGTCCTGGCAAACCGAGCAGAACCATGATCCTGAATTTTGTTCGATTTCGGCACGGAACAAAAGGATTTGGAGCAAGTTCGCCGGATAAAGTTGCTCCAGGTTAGAAAAAAGAAGAGGGCATTGTATTGTAGGTTTGTTGAGTTGGCATTCCTTGGTCGGGGCTTGTTGGGCTCCGAGTCGTTCCGGTGCGTAGAACCGAGTGCCGTGGGAACGTGATTAACCGGTTATTCGGGTCGGTTATTCGAAAAAATTGGCGATTAATCGATTAATCGTTTAAAGCCAAATTAATGTATTTCCTTAACTTTTTATCAATAAAGACACTAACTAACAGCTTCTTGTTTTTGTTATATATCAAAATGACATATGAACACGATGTATTTAAAAAAAATTTCAAATTAAAAAAGCACATCTACACGAGAGAGAAATGCTAGATATAAAACAAAAATCACCTCTAATTAGCTCTATTTTGAATGAGTTTAGCTATTTTGTAAGGGTTTTTGCTCCATCTCTAGCAGTTTTCTCTCGCGTGTAAATGTACCTTAACCCTTAAATGCATGGTGTAGCCATTGCACAAAACTTTTAAACAGTTAGAGTAAAAATCTTGGTTTTGCTAGGTATATTTGTAAAAAATCTAAAACACGCGTTTCTTTTACTAAAAGTGTAATATTCAAAAATATTTGTTTAAATATTTAAAGTGGTATTCTCGCAATAAAATTCATTTTTGCGACAATAAATGTATAAATTATAGTTTATAAATTTTTTTTTGTTTTTTTTTTATACACGTTAAAATAATCACAATTTAGCTATTTCGGAAAAAATCATATTTTTCAATATAAATCACCTTTTTTTTAAATAAATTTTTTTAGTTTTTTTTTTTCAAATGTACACGCCTTTAGAAATTATATATAAAAAAAATGGTCAAAATCGAAGAGATCATGCATTTAAGTGTTAAGGTTGGTTCGGAATCTGAGATTATCTAAATTGAAACATTTCTTATACTAATAGAAAAATTTATTTAAAAATATAGCTGAAGCTATCAAAAATTAGTTAAAAATGGCAAAAAAAACTGCTGAAACTAGATTTTTTTTCCAAAAATTAGTAAGTTAAAAACAGCATAACTCAAAGTAGATTTTCTATTTCTTTACGAAATTTTTTTAAATCTGTAAAACTTTGGATACAGAATTTTTTTGAATGCTAATTTAATCAATACTACAATAAATATAATATTGCATTTAAAAAAACTATTATCCAAAGTTTTTCCTCCTCCTCTGAAGAAATAAAAAAAAATTATTTCCATTTGAGTAAAATATTAATTAATTGAAAATATCAATTTACTCTACAAAAATTTGCAAAAAATATTTCTGAATAGTAGAGTTAGTAGACTAAGGAATATCATAAACGCTTGTTACATTTCTCAGTCTTTTTTCCGTTTTTTAGGGCCATTGACAATAAACAAAATTATCCAAAGTTTGAGCTAACATACGCACAGGGATCTTTATTATTCCAGTTTTAATGAAAATTTCCACTAAACTAATGAAGTTTTCTTAACAAAATGAATGGAAAGCTTAATAAAAATTTTCAATGGACTAACTTCAGCGAAACTTTATTGAATCAATGTAAAAATTCATAAATAGAATGTAGACATTTCGCTCAGTGTACAGTTACAAATGTTAAATTCCATTTAAGTTTGATTTTTTTAGCTTTAATTTTGTGTTAACTTTAGGTTATTTCGTTATTGTTAATGTCACAAATGTGAAACGGTTTCGGGTTCCCTTGTATTCTACACCTTTTTCAGTTTTATTTCAGAAAATTCCAAATATATTTCATAATTATTTAAAACTGTTTTAAAATTCTCCAAAAATGTTTTTATATTGTCCAAAAATGTTTTAAAATTGTCCAAATATATTTTAAAATTGCCTAAAAAGGTTTCAAAATTGTCTAAAATGTTTCAAAATTATCCAAAAATGTTTTAAATTTTTTCAAAAATGTTTTTAATTTGTCCAAAAATCATTCAAAATTGTCCAAAAATGTTTTAAAACTGTTCAAAAATTTTTCAAAATTGTCCAAAATGCATTTTAAAATTTTCAAAATGTATTTCAAAATTAAACAAATATATTTTAAAATATGTATTACAAATATATTTTAAAATATTTTATTTGTATTTAAGAAAATTCTATTTGTATTTGAAAACTGTCCAAATACATTTGAAAATTATTCACTTGTATTTAAAAATTTTAAATCTGTATTTCAAAATAGTCCAAATGCATTTCAAATAATTCCATTTGTATTTCAAAATTCTCTAAAAGTATTTCAGAAATTTCCAAATGAATTTAAAAAGACTCTATTTGTATTCCAAAATTTTCCAAATGTATTTAATAAAATTCAAATTGCATTTCATATTTTTCGAAATTTCTATTTTTATTTTAAAAGCATATTTACCCAGCAATTACATGGTAATTACAGGTCATTACCATACGGATTACCAAGTAATGATAGGTCATTACCTTTTGCATTATTTGAAAATACAAAATAATGACTTACTGATAATAAATTATAGAAGTACTTATATATACTCGCAAAGTAATCACTTACTGGTAATTGATTAAATAAGTACTGATTTAGTTTTTTAATTTAATATTTTATTTATTAAATTATTTCGAATATTTTCCCAACTGAATAGAAAATTTCCGAGGTAAAAAGTTATATTTCCAATATTACCTATTAACTATTACCTATAACTATTTCACAATGTAGGGTAACCACTTATTTCCTAACTTCTGAGTAACCACTTATTCTATCTTGGTGAGTAACGACTTATTCTTTCACTATGGGTAACTCGTTATTCGCACTTTTTTTGTAAGCGAGAGGGTAATGATCACCCATGAATTTTTGGACATCGCGAACAAAAGTAATGTTGCGAGTAAATAGCCTGGTAAGTAGTGAAACCCTTTGAGTGCTACTTACTCGCTTAATTATTTGGTAATGTCTGGTTTTGCTGGGTAGTAACTAGGGTTTATGTCCCGGGAATTCCCTGGACGGGATTCCCGGGAATCCCGCCCTTTTTTGGATCCCGTAATCCCGGGAATTTTGTGCGGGATTTCCCGGGATTTTTTTTTAATTCTTTTACAGAAGTTTTATTTAGTATTATTGCAATTTTGGAAGCTTTATTTAAATTTAAAGCATTGATTTTTTTAAATTAATTTAAATAAAAAATATTTAAAATTAAAAAATAAGATTTAAAATTTAATAAACTGAATTAGGCCAAATTGTTTTTGGATGTCAGTTGCATTTGGTATAGTTAAAGAGAAAAAAAAAATTATCAGCCATTACCAAGTTTACCAACAAAAATACTTTTGTTGTACTTCGGAAAAATTTTCTTTAAAATGATCTTTGTTCAAATAAAGCATTATTTATATAGGCTGGTTTACACTACAATATTTTCCGAAATATTTGCCTTCCAAACATATTATGTTTTGCATGTGTACTAAAGTAAAATCGTAACCAAAATCTTATAGTGTTCCAAATACCTCCAAAAAACTAGGCATTAAAATTAAAAAAATTATTAATATTTTCGTATTTTCCATTGACATACGTATTTTTAGTTTCTTTTACTTCAAATAATTTCATTTGAAGTTCAATTTCTATTCCTTTATTTCATTTGTATTTATTAAATATTGTTTATTTTTAAAATAATAAGATGCTTTTTTCAAATTATTTTGGATTTTTTTATATGTTAATATAAAATGCAACTAAATATGAAAATTAAATAAATTCTTTTTAAGAAGTTGTGGCATAAAAAAATTCTATTCAAGAAAATCAATTAAAGTTAAGAAACTATATAATAATATTTTAGTGTTTAATTTTATAATACAATTTAGGCGTATTTGCCTAAAAATTGGTGTGAAAAATACTCACTTTTAAACTTTTTTATAAAAATAATTCTAGACCGATATTTCTGAAAATTTTCAAGAAAGAAACAAAATATCTAGAAATTGAAATTTTTGGATTTCATTTAAGAAATATTTAAGCAAAAAATCTATCTTAGTTCTGACTATAAAACTGGTCGGACACAAGTTTGCACCCATTAACAATTCCAATATATCCTAAAAAAGGGATAAAAATAAAATACTCGTGATTCACTTTTTCTATATCAATTCGTTTAACCGTTTAAACTGCGAAATTTTTATTTAGTTAATATATTTCTAAGAGTTTTTTAAAATTAAGATGGCCTTCCATATAAATATACTAGCGGGCGCAGCACGCTACGTTGTTAGCGTGCCTTAAAGGTTAAGGGGGGGGGGGGGGGGGCTGCGCCCTCCACAATTTTTATTAAATTCGTTTTTTTATTTAAAGTTTTTTTATTTAAAGCCTTCACCCAGCCACCACAAATAAATAATTCTGCACAACAATGGGTTTAAAATAAATAAATATTTGATCACAGTAGTTTTGTTCATTTGTGTTTTGAATGAAAATAAATAACGTAAAGCAGGGTTGGAAAGCATTTTATAATATTAAAAATTGCGGGCAAAGCTACGTTGTTAGCGTGTCTTAAAGTTTTTTTTTAATTCCAGTTTATGTAAAGGTAGACCTGGCAATTCAAGTAAATTCACAAATTCAGTTGGAAAATTTACTGCGTCGGTTTCTTCCACCGGTGCTTCGTTACATGAAGTTTAAATATCGGAATATATAAGCTCCATTCCTTTTCTAAGATTTTTTCTCTTTTAGAAAATTTGTTTAACTTTTTGGAGAGTAAGTTTCAATGCTACATAAGTTTCATATTCCGTGGATAGTGTTTGAACAGGTAATTCCCTCTTCCAATCCATTTGCATTCTCTATAATTTCAATTCTACTCGTTCAACGTTTATATCCATTTCATTCCACTTGTGTAGTGTTTCATTCCACTCGTTTCCTATTTAGTTTCTTAATTTTAGTGTTTCATATACACTTGTTCTTTAAGGGGGTAATTTTCTAAAACACTTCGGTGAAGTGTTGCGTTATTTCTATAGAAATTGTTTTTGTTACAAAAACAATTTACATTGAAAGTTCCCTTCACTTCACCCAAGTGTTTTACGAAATTAGGTACTAAGTTTTAGGTTTCTAGCTGAAGACGCAGACGTTAAGGGGGGGGGGCAATTTTCCCCTTTTGAACCACCATTTTTACCACGTTCCTGTCCAAAGTCCTAGAAATGCCTTGTCGATAAGTTAGCCCAAGGAAAACATTATATATTACAGGTTTCTAGCCGAAGGGTTCGGTTAGGCCATCAAGGGGGAGAATTATTCCGTTTTTACCCCTCCCGGTAGGAATTTCCAAAAATTCCGTCTTAGAGGACGTCTGCGTTGGAGGAGGAACCTACTACATACATAATTTTAGGTCTCTATATCCAGCAGTTTGGCCAGGCTGTCAAGGGGAAGTTTTTTCCCTTTTTACCCCTCCCGGTATGAATTTACAAAAATACCATCTTAGGGGACGTCAACGTTTGAAAAGGAACCCAAATACCGAATTTAAGCTCCCTTGTTCCAGCAGTTTGGCCAGGCCGTTAAGGGGGAGACTTTTCCTGTTTTTGACCCTACCTGTAGAAATTTTCAAAAATCTCATCTTAGCGGATGTCTACAATAGAGGAGGAACTTTAATACCAAATTTCAACTTCCTACCTCCAGCGGTTTGGGCAGGCCTTTAAGCGGCACTTTTCGCTTCATTAATCCCCATTGTTGCAATGTCCCTGTCCAAAAAGCACCTTCCCGGTCCAAAAAGCCCATACTCCAAGTAACATATGTTTTACATTTCAGGTTTCTAGCCAACTTTTACTATTTGTGCCCCTCTCGGTAGGAATTTCCGAAAATCCATCGACAGGGAATTTCAGCTTCCTAGTTCCAGCAGTTTGAGCAGGCTGTCAAGAGGGACACTTTTTCTTTTTTTGTCCCTCCCGGTTGGAATTAGGCTGGAAGAGGAACCTAAGTACCGAATTTCAGCTTCCTAGTTGCAGCAGTTTGGACAGGTCGTTAAGGGGCAACTTTCCCTTTTTGAGCCCCCATTTTATAACGACCCTGTCCAAAATTCAAAAAAGTATCTTTCTAATAAGTTAGCCCTTACTCCAGGGACCCACATTTTAATCTTCAGGTTTCTAGCCGAAGGGGTTTTTACCGGCCCCCAAGGTGAGGCTTTTCTTCTTTTTGCCCCTCCCTTTAGGAATTTACAAAAATTCCATCTTTGCGGCTATCTGCGATGGATGAGGAACATTCATACCAAATTTCAACTGCATTGCCTAAGCGGTTTGGGCAGGCCGTTATTGGGGAAATTTTTCCCTTTCAACCACCATTTTTACTATGTTGCTGTTCCAAAATAGAAAAATTACGTTGCCGGTGAGTTAGTCCTACTCCAAGGAATACATATTTAAAATTTTAGGTTGGCCAAAAGGGATTGGGCAAGCCGTCAGGAGGAGACTTTTACCTTATTTCCCCTCCCGATAGGAATTTCAAAAATTCCGTCTAAGCGGACGCCTACACAGAAGGAGGAACTCACATACCGAGTTTCCTTTTGGGATATCCTGTAGGGAATTCCAAAAATACAAACTTAGTCGATGCCTACTACAGTGGAGGAACCTTTATACCAAATTTCAACTTCTTACCTCCAGTGGTTTGGGCAGGCACTTTTCCAATTTGTGAGACTGTTTATGTGGAGACTTTTCCCCTTTTTGCCCGTTCCGGTAGGAATTTCCAAAAATCCCGTCTTAGCGCACGTCTATGCCGAATATCAAGAAACCTTGTTTTAGTGGAGAAATCCGTGGGGGGAGGAAAAAAAGTAGTTTTTTTGAAATTATATATTATTTTAAATGGTACTTTTTGGAAAAACGAAATTTTTTGGAAAAAGATACTTTGTTTTTACAAAGTACTTTATTTGTACTTTTTTTGGAAAAGGTATTTTTTTTTAAAAAGGTGTTTTTTTTGGAAAAATGTATGTTTTTTGGAAAAAGGTACTTTTTTGGGAAAAGGTACTTATTTTTGGAAAAGGCACTTTTTTTGAAAAAGGTATTTTTTTGAAAAAATGTAAGTTTTTTGGGAAAAGGAAAATTTTTTTAGAAAAAGGTACTTTTTTTGGGAAAAGGTACTTTTTTTTGGAAAAGGTATTTTTTTGGAAAAATGTATTTTTTTTGGGAAAAGGTACTTTTTTTTGGAAAAGGTACATTTTTTTAGAAAAAGGTACATTTTTTGGAAAAAGGTACTTTTTTTAAAAAAGGTACTTTTTTTGGAAAAATGTACTTTTTTTGGAAAAAGGTACTTTTTTGGAAAAAGGTACTTTTTTTGGAAAAAGGTACTTTTTTTGGAAAAAGGTACTTTTTTTGGAAAAAGGTACTTTTTTTGGAAAAAGGTACTTTTTTTGGAGAAAGGTACTTGTTTTGGAAAAAGGTACTTTGTTTGGAAAAAGGTACTTTTTTTGGAAAAGGTATTTTTTTTTAATAAGGTGTTTTTTGGAAAAATGTTTTTTGGAAAAAGGTACTTTTTTTTGGGAAAAGGTACTTTTTTTGAAAAAGGTATTTTTTTGAAAAAATTTATGTTTTTTGGGAAAAGGAAAATTTTTTTAGAAAAAGGGACTTTTTTTGGGAAAAGGTACTTTTTTTTGGAAAAGGTACTTTTTTTTGAAAAAGGTACTTTTTTTGAAAAAGGTACTTTTTTTGAAAAAGGTACTTTTCTTGGAAAAAGGTACTTTTTTTGGAAAAAGGTACTTTTTTTTTGGAAAAACGTACTTTTTTAGAAAAAGGTACTTTTTTTGGAAAAGGTACTTTTTTTGGAAAAGGTACTTTTTTTGGAAAAGGTACATTTTTTTAGAAAAAGGTACATTTTTTGGAAAAAGGTACTTTTTTTGGAAAAAGGTACTTTTTTGGAAAAAGAAATTTTTTTTGGAAAAAGAAATTTTTTTTGGAAAAAGGTACTTTTTTTGGAAAAAGGTACTTTTTTTGGAAAAAGGTACTTTTTTCGGAAAAAGGTACTTTTTTCGGGAAAGGGTACTTTTTTTGGAAAAAGGTACTTTTTTTGGAAAAACGTACTTTTTTTGGAAAAAGGTACTTTTTTGGAAAAGGAACTTTTTTTGGGAAAAGGTACTTTTTTTGTCCCCTTTTTGCCCCTCCCGATAAGAATTTCCAAAAATGCCGTCTCAACGGACGTCTACACCGGTGGAGGAACCTACATACCAAATTTCAACTTCATAGCTCCAGCAGTTTGAGCAGGCCGTCATGGGGGAGACTTTTTCCCCTTTTTGCCCGTCCCTGTAAAAATTTCCAAAACTCCCGTCTTGGTGGATGTCTACGATAGTGGAGGAACCTTTATACCAAATTTCAACTTCCTACCTCCAGCGGTTTGGGCAGGCCGTCAAGGGGGGCCTTTTTCCCCTTTTTAACCCCCATTTTTACAACGTCCCTGTCCAAAATTCCAGAAAGTACTTTCCAGAAAAGTTAGCCCATACTCCCAGGAACACATATCTTAAATTTCAGCTTTCTAGCCAAAGGGGTTTTGGCAGGCCGCCAAGGGGGAGACTTTTCCCCTTTTTGCCCGTTCCGGTAGGAATTTCCAAAAATCCCGTCTTAGCGGACGTCTACGCCGAAAGAGGAACCTACATACCAAATTTCAACTTCCTAGCTTCAGCGGTTTGGGCTGGGCGATGTTGAGTCAGTCAGTCAGTCAGTCACGTTATTCTTTTATATATAGAGATTACTTAAATATTAATTCATGGTTTAAATTGTTAAATGAATTGATCTAGAAAAATTGGAAGACATGGATATTTTATATTTAGTCCTTTTTCAGAATATATTAAATATAATTTTCTCATGGCTACAACCAAAACATGAACTATTTCGGACGGTGTTTTAATAGAAATCGAGTTTTTCAAGAATAACATAGGTCGAATTTTTATATTTTCTATCGACCGGGAATTCCCGGGATCCCGGGAAATTCTGAAAAAATCCCGCTGTCCCGGGAAATGAAAAAGTCCGGGAAAAGAAAAACCCTAGTAGTAACGTACATGTCTCATAATTCCTATAAAACTTTCATTACGAAAGAGAAAACATACATGTTTGTAAAAATGCTTTTAAAATAATTTTTATTCTAATTTCTGATATACATTTGGAAAATTTTGAAATGCAATTAGAATTTTATTAAATATATTTGGAAAATTTTGGAATACAAATAGAGTCTTTCGAAATACATTTGGAAATTTCTGAAATACATTTGGAGAATTTTGAAATACAAATGGAATTATTTTAAATGCAATTTTACAATTTTGTGAATAAGTGAATAATTTTGAAATGTATTTGGACAAAATACAAATAGAATTTTCTTAAATACAAATAAAATATATTTGTGTTTATTTTTTAACCAAAGTTAAGAAAATTATGAAGTTTTGGGAAAAAATAAGGGATAAATTCCATATTAAAATTGTAACCGGTTAATCGACCCGTTTTAACCGATTATTCGGATAGAATAATTATTTGAGTTTTAAATTATTTGTTTCGACATTAACCGAAATAGAGGCGATTAATCGAGGAATCGGTTAATCGATTAACCGAATTGGAAACACTATTTATTAGACAGTGATGTTGAAAAATTGGATAATTTGAAAGAACATTTTTCTAGAGTTTATAATGCATCTGGTCCAAGTAGAGATGTGTCACATATTGAAAACTCTGTTAATGAAATAGTTTCTAGTGTTCCGGATAATATATTTGTTTTTAATAATGATTTTTCAGCTCTTAATATTTAAAATTGTGATAAACTTGTCAATCTGGATGAGTTGTTGGAACATTCAAGGAAGATAAATAATAAGAAATCTTGTGGATTGGACATTTCAAATTTTATTATTCGAAAGCTTCCTGTTAAGGCGTCTGAATATCTAACGGTAATTTTTAATCAATGTATTAACAACTCTTAGTTTCCAAATGTATGGAAGATATCTAAAAAAATTCCTATTGCAAAGAAGCCTAATAATACAGATATTAATAATCTGAGGCTGATTGCGTTACTTTCAAATATAGGGAAGCTTTTTGAGAGACTTTTACGTGAGAAAATGGACAATGAAATTACTGAACCTTATATTCCAGATTTGCAATTTGGTTTAAAGAAAGGCCATTCTACAACCGATGCATTGCTTAAATTCCAAGATGATGTTGTAAGTAATCTTCGTATTAAGCACTGCACTGTAGCGGTATCATTGGATGTTGAGAAAGCCTTCGACCATGTTTACCACAATGGAATTATTTATAAAATGATTCAAATCGGTTTTGATCCTTTCCTTATCAAATTATTCAAAAGTTTTTTTTCTGACAGAAAATTTTCTGTTCAGTTTAATCAAATGTCTTCTGCTTATTGTAACGTATACTGGCTCCTCATCTCTATAACATTTTTATGTATGACTTTCCTCATATTGGTTCAAATTCCATCAGTTTGTTGTATGCCGATGATTGATGGTTTACTCCCATAATGAATCTCCACGTTTGGCATTATATCAAGTTTCTGAACACTTGGAAACTGTGTGGAATTTCTATGACGAATGGGGCGTGAGGATAAACTTCTCAAAATGTGAAGCTATCTGCTAACGTAATGCTTCAGGAAAATGTAGGGCATTTGTTGTACCGGAGAGTAAACAATTGAGGCTCTGCATCAACAACATTGAAACTCCGTTTAAGGACGACATTAAATACCTTGGAGTGTCCTTTAATAAGCTCTTGAAATTTAACAAACATGCCCGAATAGTTATGGAAAAATCAAATAGAAAACTGGGTACCTTTTCAAGAATTCTCTGTAATAAAAATTTACCTTCAAGAACTAAACTTTTGTTATATAAAACCAGTTTAAGACCATGTGGTTTTCCAATTTAGTTTAATGTTTCACCGATTGTTATAAAGGAAATAGAAATTTTTGAAAGAAAAATATTGCGAAACTGTATAGGGAAACACTTTGAATCCTTTTGTAGGAGATATTCAAATATTTTTATATATAATGAGTCTAAAGTAACACCCATTGGACTTTATGTTTGTGACATTCTTAGGAGATTTAAAACAAGAACTTCCTTTCATGAAAATAAAGTTATCTCAGATATTTACGAACATCAGAAGCATTTTAGTTGGACAAATGTTAATTATTTATCCCCCATTGGTTATTTGAATGAAACTGCACCATCTTTCGATTTGTCCACTTCTCTGAGACACAATTTTTTCTCAAAAAGTGTACAAGGCACACATAGAGATTAATTCGGCTTAACTAAGCACTTTTTATTAATTTTATTGTACTGTTATTTTTACTTCTTTTTTTCTTTGTTTGTGTTGTTTTATTTTAGTCATAAGTTAATTTTAAGTTAGTTTTAAGCATACTTTAGGTTAGGAGATATACTCTCAAATCATGCTAAGCCTCGGGAGCAAGGGCGTAATCATGCATTTTTTTTCTGTTAATTATTTAATTAAATTTAACAAATCATTGTTAGTCCAGTACTATTTGAATATATTTTAATTAGGATATTATATTTTGGTCCTAAGTTTCAATTTTTTTAATGTAATTGTTCTATTTGTTACTAATTGTCATGTTTTCCTCAAAGGCTCAGTAAAATAAACCTTACACCTTACATAACAAATATTAATTTTTTAAATGCATAATAAGTTGAATGCTAACAGTTTAATTATACTAATTATCTAAATCAAAACTGCAGATGCCTTTTCATATACAATATTACAAAATATTCAACAAATGATTTGACAATAAATTTAAGACATTTTTCTGCGCAAATGTGAAAAGTCTTTAGCCTTTTCCATGTAACGACTTGGACGTATATATTCTAAAAATCTCAATATTAAATGTAATAAAGAAACGACCAAAAGCATAGACCAAACATCAGCATTTAAATAGGAATGTAAAATTTCACCAAAACTACGTGTGGGTTCCTTCATTACTTGTTCATAAACTTTCTCAGTACGTTGTGTTACATTATTCCAGTTATAAAGGGAAGCTACAATTTCGTTACACTTAAATGGACACAATACAGCTTTGGAATCCGCATCCGAATCATTATTGTCTAAGATGGCAGTTTTTGATATATTGTTTTTATAATCTTTTTTGGAATTATTTTGTTTATGTCTTTTACGAGCATATTTGCCGTTTTTTATATTGCTATCTCCGTCTGCTGTTGTAGTACCGCCATTGGCAAGATTGCCACTGAGATTTATGTTGTTAATGGCACATTTTTGTTGGTAAACTGTTAATCGTTTTATAGCTTTTATAACACCTTCATAAATTGCATCATTTTCAGGTTCTGTGAGTATGATAAGACTTTCCGGTAATACTTCTGGTATACCACCAACACGTGTAGATACAACTTGTAGACCACATGATGCTGCCTCTACAATAGCCATACAAAATGCCTCTGTTAATGAGGTATTTACAAATATATGACCTTTTACTAGATAATCACGTACTTGTGAATGATCTACAGCACCAATCATTTCAACGCGGTCTTGCATATTAGCCTTTTCTCGTATTTCTTCTAAAAGTTCACGTTTGAGACCATCTCCCACAATGATAAATTTGATGTGAGACATATTTTTAAAACGTGGTATTATATTGGCTAAAAGATCAATACCTTTACGATAAACTAAGCGGGAAGCAACAACGATATTAACTGGAAGGATAAAATTTAATGATAATGTTAAACTTTACAAAAACAAAAAAACAATTGATCTGGTATACAAGGTTAACGAGCGATATACACTAAATGTTAAAATTACAATATGTACTTACTTGTACCATCTTTCGGTCTTTGGCTAGGATCTGGCGTAAAGAGAGCGGTGTCAACAGCATTTGGTATCACAGAAACTTTTTCTTTTGGAACGCGAGCTCTTAAGACTGTATTTTCTTTTCCTTAATAAAAATCACATCAAAATATCTATAATTTTTTTAAAATAAAAAACATTAATTACCTACCTATATGGGAAACACAAATACAATGATTAACACAAGTTAAATCAATTTCTAACATTTTGTTGGTGAAAACTGCAGATAAATCGGCAAAACCAAATAAACTGTGATCAGTAAAAACAGTCTATTATGAAAAAATATAAAAATCAATTATAAATTTTCAAATTTTTTTGCATTTACATATGTATATCATACGCACTTTTAAACCCATTAAGGAAGCTATAGTCATTGCTTCATGGCCCAAGGCACTAAATGCCGAGTGACCATGTACTATTTCAATGTTTTCACGAATTAAAACACTTCTTATCAATGGAGCATTACAAATCATTGTTGGCAATATCGATTGAGCATAGAAAACTTTAATGGGCAAATAGTATATTTTAAGACCATTGGTCAAATAACGTATACCCTTACATCCACCATAACAGTGGGTTAATACAATCACCTAAAAATAAGTTATTTAAAATATGAAAATTGCAATTTTAACAATGCTTGCCTTATGACCCCTTTTTAATAGAATTTGTGTTAAATTAAAGATGTGTTCTTCTACTCCTCCTATGCTGGGATAGAAAAAATCTGAGGCCATGCTGCAATAGAAAAGAATATGAGTTAAATAATATATTGTATTTAATTTTATTTAGTTTTTTATTTTTACCATATTCTCATTACTTTTTCACGTACGTGCCGTTAGCATCGAATATTTAGTAGACTTGTGTCGTTCGTGAACGAACTAGTTCAATTGAACTAGTCACATAATTGATCGAGAGATCTAGTTCACTTTAATAGCTCTTCTAGTTAAATCGTTCATTTTATTACCTTTGTTCGGGGATAATTTTATTTCTTTTAATTAATTAAAACTATTTTCTACACTAAACATTTTTTTTTTCTTAAAATTCTCTTAAATCTTAAACCGAACAAAAATAACACTCATTGTAGGGGGTCAAGGGAAATTATTTCCAAATGCCAACCTCACCCACAGTCCACCTTGGACATGGTGTCCCCTGTTAACGCTGACGAGGCTCTGACGACCGATTATGGGCGGTATAACCCGGTTCCCACGGCAATCAGACTATGTGCCGGAACGATTCGGATGTATTCGAATCTTCGAATTTATCCGAGCAAGGATTGCCACTCCGGCTTTAAATGAGAATTATTAACTACAAATTCTCATTTTAAAGCCGTTACAACAACAACAACAACACTCATTGTAAAACATCTTCAGATCAACTAAAAATCTACAATAAAATTCTTAATTTGTCTGATATTTTATATCCTAAAAGACGAGCTATATGAATTAGCTACCAATTCATAATTGCCAAACGAACAATCGAAAAAATTGTTTTCTGAACGATTGAAGGAGATTGTCAAAGAGCGATTGAACTAGAAGAACGAACTAGTTCTTTACAACAAGTTGAACTAGAAAGAGCGGTCACCAAAAAGAACTAGAATGCCCAAGTCTAATATTTAGCATCTACTTTGTTTACTATAATTTTTACTATCAAACGAACTAGAGTTGTGAAATTTCGGTATTTTTTGAGTACTCAATACTACTCAATACTTTTCAATTGAGTACTCGATACTACTCAATACTTTTAACGTTTTTTTTAATTTAAAAATAAAAATGTTATGAATTCGTATTTATTAGGAAAAAATATAACAATTCACATACACGTGTTAAATAACTATTGTTATTTCCATTTTAATTAATTTAAAACATTTTAAATAAATTAATTAAATAATTTTTCCCAAAAATTCGTTACAAATTTCTTTGCTTCACAAATAGAGTTGTATTTTCAGAGCTGTATTTTTAGAGTACTATTTTAGAGTTGTATTTTTATACGAAAAATACACATTTCTACGGAAAATTGAATCTTTAAAAGTATTGAGTATTACCGTTTTAGTATTGAGTACTCAAAAAAACAGTCAGTATTGAGTACTTAGTACCGGAATACTCAATACTTTTACAACTCTAAAACGAACAGCTGTTATGTTATGACAATTTTTTAGTCGATAACAAGTCACAGGGATGTGTATATTTCGATTAATTATAAATAAAAATTTTCTTCAAAAAACACAAACTTTTATCAAATTAATTTTTATCAAGGTTGGTTACCGTTATCGTTATAATACCGTTATCGCTAAAATACCGTTTCAAATTGAATACCAATACCTCAAAAAAAAGTTTCCAAATACCGTTATCGTTAGGTATTTAGTATTTATTTATTTCATTATTAGAACAATAAGAATATAATTCTTTTATAGTTCAAGTAGGTATATCATAAAACAAAGTCATAATTTTAATAGTAACGACATTTAAAAGCGTCCATACAGACAAGACAAAAGTATAGCATAAAAATAACATTAGAATAATTTAAAATTTTACAAAAATTAAAATAAAAATTTTAGAAATTAAGAATTTGGTATTGGTATCGGTAACGGTATCGTTACCGATACCGTTATTTTTATGGGTAGTTACCGGTATTTTACCGGTATTTATTAATTTATATAAAAATTCAAATTTTTGAACTTTTTTGTAATAATCTTCAATTTTTTTTACAAAAAAATTTATGTATAATAGGTTTGTTTTTTTTTCGAATTTTATACCTATATCTATAACGACTTGTAAAAAAACGACTATCCGTACTTACCTGATTTTCTTCTATTTTTTGTAAACAAATAAAATTTAAACATTTGTGGTCGCCTTTGTACAAAAGCTGTTTTCGTACAAAGACTTAGCCGGAACTCGAAATG
Source organism: Leucophora obtusa (assembly GCA_949987735.1). Taxonomy (NCBI): domain Eukaryota; kingdom Metazoa; phylum Arthropoda; class Insecta; order Diptera; family Anthomyiidae; genus Leucophora; species Leucophora obtusa. The sequence continues at coordinate 107,081,558 of OX465297.1, read as the reverse complement.
GAGCAATAATCTTGTTTGCCCTGCTGTACCTTTACCAACAAACGCATAATTCAATTGATCGCTTTTGTTGTTTCAGAAATAAAAAATTCTAAAATTTTAAATATTTTTATGACAAATATTTTTGTTTACATTTGAAAGAGAAAAGCCAAGAATTTTTAAGACTTGGTAGAATTTTTATAACAACTTAATTTTTAAGAAGCTGAATTTATACCTACTTAAAAATTTTATAAATGCTTAAATTTGTATGGAATATTTATACAAAATTCGAAAAAAAAACAAACCTAATAATTTAAGTTACTAAGGGCTGATATCTTATCTCCAATGCTTAGTTTACTTTAATCATTGATATAGAAATCATTGATTAGCCCTTAAACTTGCTTAAAATAATATCGGTAACTTATAAAAATTTAATCAATGATTTGTTAATTTTAGATATTTTCATTTGACAATACGAATAACAAATAAAAGAAAATAAAACAAGTTTGGAAACTCGCGAAATAAGAGTTTTTTATTGAATTTTTCGCATGATACGGGGTCATAAAATTATAAAATAGATGACCAAATTGTTGTTTTAAAAATCATCAATCGCTAAATGCCTCAAATAGGAAGTGTCTTTTTGCATGCTACATGCATATCTTAATTTTTTGCACTGGGTAAGAGTGTATAATTATAAATTTGTTTTTAGTCCAGGAAGGTGTTATTAAGAAATATTTATGAAGGACAAGATGATTTTTGATGTTTTCGATACATTCAATACAAATTTTAAAGTCAGAATTTATTAGGAAACTATGTTCAAAGGAAAAGTAAAATAGCTATGCCTCTATATTATTTGTTATCCGTTTAGGTAAATATATCTGGATCAAATTTAATATACACATACAGTGATATTTCCTAAAGCAGTAAATTTTTACAAACCGCGAAACTAAACGCTTGATTTTCTTGATTCTATTTTTAGGATATCTTCAAACAATTTTGTGTACAAAGCAAAAATCTTCTGAAGAGTCATGTCTGTGAAATTTTGTGTTAATTGAACAAATTAGAATTTTCGAATTTTGTGGAAAATAAAATATATGAATCCAAAAATATTCCTCGGAGGAAAAAATATATGGCGTACTTAAAAATTCTACTGCAGGAAATATTTAAGTGTGCCTATAACTGGTCTAAACAACTACTATAGAATCTTAGCAGTATGCATAAATCTTAACCTCTGTTAACTGACTCTGTCCGACATTTCAACAATTTTTAATAGAATGTGGTAGATTAAGTTTTATGGTTAAATTTTATTAAATAGTAAAAATTGGTTCAATAAATAAGCAAAATTAGAAAAAATTTAATAAAAAACTATACTCATTAACTACAATTTAAGATCTTGCAGGAGCACGTGAAGTATGTCTTATATCTTTATATATCTCATATTTTTCCAGAAAATTCGAAAATTTAAATTATTTGAAATTAAAAACGGCAGAATTCAAAAAATTATTATGAGACACCTTAAACACATTTTTTGGTCAAATTTTCCTTTCACAAATCGTTTATTTGTGCTAAATAAATATCAAAATTATGACCGATTCTAACAATATTAGTACAGAATCCAATATTATGTCATATTATTAAAATTTTCCCCAAATATTTTCTTAATTCTAATTGGTATTTTTAGAGAATTAGAATTATTTAGATGGCACATAAAGATGTTGTACGGTGTTTATTTACAAATTAATTAGTCTACATAAAAAATTTTAAAAAGTTACCAACATTAGAAAAAAATGTTACATACTAACATGATTTGTAGGGTAGAAAATGTATGTTTAAGGTCTTAATCACAGAAATTTCTTTAATTAAATTTAAGCAATGTTTAGAGTAAAATCAGAGATTAAAATTTGATGAGTTACTGTAATTAAGTGCTAAATAATGATTTTCTTCTTAATCATTGTTTAATATCACATAAGATACCAGGCCTAAAACTACCAGCATTGAATTTAAAGATTATAATCCCTATTTTTAAAAGGTAAAATGAAATGTTTTTATTTGTTTTTATATGTTTTTAACATAATTTATAGTAGCGGTACGTACCGGTATTGCTGTTTCGATAACGGTATACCATTACCGAAATAGTCTTAAATACCGTTACCTTTACCGTTACCAAAACAAATTATTTTTATTTATTATTCAAATAAAAAAAAACAAATTAAATTCGATACCGTTACCCTTACCGTTATTCGTTTCGGTAACCAAACTTGATTTTTATCTACAAATAAGAGAAAACAGCTAGAGTTGAACAAAAAGCAACCCTAAATAGCTTAAATCATTCATTATATAGATATTTAGAGGTGATGTTTTGCTCTATCTATAAATTTTCTCTGTCGTGTGCATGTGCCTTAACGAAATGAAATTTAATACTGCATTTAGACCGAAGAAAAACTACATATTTTAGGCTCTTGCTAGTTTTTAATTGTCAAAACGCACATATAAAAAAACAAGCAAAAACTAGTTTGATGCGAAATCTATGTAGTTTTTTGCATTTTTACAAAGTAAATTAAAGAATTAATTATTTTCAACCTTTGGTTAAGAATTAAATACAGAATATAAGATAAAATAATAATGATATTTGATAAAGCAATTAATTTTTTGTCATAAGTTAATTTTTTATTTTGTTTGTACGAATGCAAAACAGCTTATTTATTAACAGATGGTCATTTGACATTTTTTACCATTCGTTCTATGTTTGAAGGCCAAGAACAGTCAAAAATAATTTCTTTAATTAGTAACAATTTTTAAGATGTTTTGCAACATTATTCAACATTTCAGTTTATTAAATGCACCTTTCGGTATTTGGAGAAGAAATTATTCTCTAAAATTCAACAATTTAATAAAAACAAATGCTTGACAACTGGAGATGATATTTTTACGATAAAAATTAGTGCCAACTATATTAGAAATGACAAATTTAGCGCAAACTACGAGATTTCTATCCCGTGTAGATAGGCACATTTAAACGCGAGAGAAGACTGCTAGAGTTAGAGCAAAAAGCAACAAAAAGCAACAACTTAAATCAATCACAATATAGCTAATTAAAGGTGTTTTTTGCTCTATCCCGCGTGTATATTTGAAGCCCTTCATCTTTCACCACCTTTCACTTCTTCTCTATCCCCTTTCCAAAGGAAGCAACACGTTAATTAAAAGGAAGAATTTCCTGAGTGTTGCTTCTCTTTTACAAAAAAAAAAAAAAAACAAAAAAAAAAAAAATGTGCCTTTGTACAATCATAACAAAGCCAAATGTCACTCTGCTACATTTTCTATTAACTTGATGCGAAGAAAATTCCACTGAAATTTCGCAACAATTCTACGCAAGTGAAAAATCATTTTTTTTTATATGGAGGTTGTCAGACCGTTTAACACCGCAGTCATTTGATTTTTCTCACCGCAGCGGAATTCGCAGCCGCAGAGTTGTATCTCATTTAGTCATAAAAATAACCTTCACAATTTTTTTTTTCAATATATAAACAATTATAGTTATCGGTATGTTTTGCCATCTTCAGTTTGTCTGTCAATTTTTTTCACAAAACAGACAAAATGCAGAATTCAAAGGCAAAGATGGACGAATTTAAGACAAAATTTATGGATTTATTGCACAAACAGGTAAATAATATATTAACTTATCAATTAAATGAATTCACTCATTATCACTCACAGACAAATCGTCAATTGAAAATACCAGCAATGGGATTCTCTGACTACTTTATACAAACTGTCACGGCAGCGGAGCCACAAAAAGAATCTTCAAAGAAAACTTCAGATAAGCCAGATCAAACAGATGGTAGTAGCGATACAACTCAAAAATCAGATCAAGAAATATTAGAAGGCATTGAAGGAATATATTTTCAATCAGAAAATAATGCACAAATGTATGAACTGCAGGTTAGTACGTAGGGCTGTGTATTCACTCATTGAGTGGGTGTAATTGTTCAGGGGAAAGTGGGTTGTGTGACGTTGTCACAATAGCTTTTGTATTACAATGAATAGTAGGTTAAAACCTGTTTTAAATGCAATTTATTTTTCTTTGTTTTTACGTTCATTTACAGAAAGTTTTAAGTAATGGTGTTCACTATGAGCTAATTGAAATGACCATGTTACAATTACGTACCCAACATAAGGTTTTATCAAAACAAGTACTACAAAATATTTTGGAACAACGTAGTGCCTGCAATGTTGAATTTGCCGCTATTAATGAAACACAAAAAGAATTAGAAGAATCTTTATGGAGCTGTCGTAAAGCACGTTCGTACTTAAATTATGCTAAACAAAATCTAACTACCACTAGTTTGGAAATATTGGCTTCCTATCGTAAACGTGAAATACTTAAGGAACTTTTAAACACTTTGCAAGCCATAAAGAAATTGGTAAGCAAGATATTGTAATATTAAAAATTGAGTGTTATTTTGTTTAGTTTATGATCATATCACAAATTCTAAATAGAATTAACAATTGTTTATTTTTTTAATTTTATTTTATCGGGATATACATTAATTGCATTAAAGGAATTAAATATGCTAAAATCCCAAACGTATTTAACAAATTGTGAAAAATAATCCGTTGTAGGCATGTCCCCATCCGGATTTCATTCTTGCATAAGGACATCGTCAGGGGACGACGTTTTTAGAATTTCTGGAAATATTTGTTAAGTTAAATTACAAACTCAATGAGAATTTCTTGTTCTCGTCTAGGAGCGTTCTTAGACATTTAAAATACCAAAGAAAAAACCAAAACAAAAAAATTTTCCACAATTTGCTTTGTCATCTTCCAATGTACTACTCTGTTGTTTTGACAGATCTAGCAATGTAGTGACATCCGAAATAACATACCGTTATCCTTAAAATTCCGAAACCAAAATAAATGAAATATAGATCCCTTTTTTAAAATACCGTTACCGAAATAAATGAAATACCGTTATCCCTAAAATACCGTTACCGTTATTTTTAATATTTTGCTTTTGGTAATTGCACGAGGTTATTGAGTAAGTTTCTTACATAAAGTTGGTAAATTGGTTCTGTTTTTAATCTCGTTTGTTTTTTTTTGTAAAAGAAATTGCGGAGTGCATCGAAATAACTGACTACCATTATCATCAGTTACCGAAATAGCTGAAATGACGCTATCCTTAAAATAACGTTGCCGAAATAATCAAAAAACCGTTATCCTTAAAATACCGTTACCGAAATGACTAAAAATCCGTTATCATTAAAATACCGATACCGAAATAGCGTTACCCTTAAAATACCGTTAATGGAATATTCTAAAATAGCGCTACCCATACCGATAACCGCATCGTTTCGGTTACCACCCATGGCCGAAAGTGTTTTTTAAGATCTAGAGTCTGAGAATGTGGTGAACAGAAAGTCAGGTGTTAGGGGCATTACCTCTGGTGTCTAAATCCTAGGAAATCAATTGTTTTACTAGTCAGCATACACCAGCTGGATCCTGGTGAACTTCCTATTACACTGTGGAACAAATTCAGGTTAGCAAAAGTTAGGTCGATTCTGAGAGTGAGGGGTGAAAATAGAGGCTAAATTAGAAGACCCGTATCGCGGCGTCACTCAGGTTACATAATTATATAATTATATATTAAACACAGAAAATATTATTGACGTATTGCTAATCTTGCGCCATATATGGAATTATATATATATATCTTATAGCATTGAATATAATATATAATCATATATAAAAATATCTTATCTTAATATATGCCACCATATGTAGTCGTATATTATGTTATATATGATCATTTATAATTATATTTGACAATAGATCTGTCATATCTCATTATGTAAAGCATATATGGTTGATATCTAATTTTGTAAAAGACAATATATAAAAATATATGGTTATATAAGGTACCACATAAGAAACATATGATTATATATGGCTATTCATGACAACACATGTATTCACATATTATAAGATAAAACAAGATATTACTATATATGACTATATTATATATAAATTTTTTGATCGGGTTGTTAAGAAATTTAGTTAACACTTAATTTAGACCGTTTTATTGTCACTTTTTTTTTTAACAATTTTTCTTGCTTTAAAATGCATTGTGGCTGGGGAGCCAATTAGATTTATACCAATTAGATTTATCTATTCAGTATGTAAATATATATATATTTTTTTAATGTAAATAACTCAGGTTTATTGTTACTACGTAATATATTTTTTGGTCTTATAGGCTTTACATTACGGAAATGAATTAATAAAATAAAAATAAATG